>CM047813.1:74687399-75200676 GCA_026214975.1 Gentiana macrophylla | reverse complement strand
TCATTATTTTTTGCTCGAATTTAGTGTATAAATAGAGTCTGATTGTAGTAGTATCCTCCTGCCTCTTTGTTTTAGATAAGATTCAAAATTGATAGTGGCGTGACTTAATTTAAAATATGGCCCCTTTGAATCTTATCTAAAATAATCGCTCGCACGTGTGCAAAAATATTTCTCCCGCCTTTCTCTAACTCGATTTCAAATAATCGCCGCTGCATACTTGAAAAGACGTAGATTAGATTTGGGGTCGACTGACTGGGACCAACTCGCAATCATGTTTTTCTTCTAAATTTTTCAGAAAATGTCCCCATTTTTAACAAAGTCCGAGATGAGTCCGATCTCTTTGTTGAAAATTTTCTAGAAATCACCTTTACACGCTGAGTGGACATAGTCAAGCATATGATAATATGTACTCTAAAAGACAAATGTAAAATCGAGCTTTATTATGTTCGACTTTATCCCGCTAGATGAGTGAAGATTACAAGTAAACAAGAAAGCCTAACCACTCGGTCGTAAACGCAGAGAGGATAGCCATAACCCCTAACCTATTATTACATGTAGTATCTTTGAGGTTGTCCGCATGCCATGGCCAATTGAGTTCAAACCTTGCTTATTCCTAATAACGTAAGTCCCTTTTGATTTCTAGCAACCTCGATAGGGGCCTTCCCGCCTCGCCGTAAGCTTTCCTTTGTCGGGATCCATGCCAGTTGGTTTTGCTTTGAAGAACGGGTCCCCACCTTAAATGAGTGGTTGGGGATACGCTTGTCATGGTGATGTTTATCAATCATTAGTAGTTCACCAAACCGATGGTATGTCGCTAATCTTTTCTCCTCCGTGAGATCTAGGTCGATTTGTCTGCTTAGTGCGCGGTCTCCGCTGATCGTATACAACGACCCCCGACACTTGTGGGAGTGCCATTTCACCGAGTCATGGCCTCCACCCGTAAGTGAGTAAGTGCAAATGGTGTTTCACGCGGGTGTTTTAATTGTTGTGGCGGAGTGCCCATAGTATGGCGGGGCAACGCCAACCCAGCCTACCGCTTTGGCTTTCTACCATGCTCTTTTGGAGCATCTTAATTATATCATTGTCAGCCACCTCGCCTTGACCATTACCCCGGGATAAGCCACGGATGATTGCAAGTGTTTGATCTTGAATTCTTCACAAAAACTTGAGAATTCCTTCCGAATCGAGGTCCGTGATCTCGATACCATCGCCGCGAGATGCCGGGTTGAGACCATATCTAGTCTTGTAAGAAGTAACCCGCATCCTTTGCGCTATTTTGACCATAAAGCTTGGCCTCGATCCATTTTGTGAAATAGTACACAGCCCACTATGACCATTTTGTTAGGAAATCACTAGTTTAACGAAAGCGGAATTTAAAATTTGATTTTATTTTTCTCGATCGTTTTTTTAATGCAATAAACACGTAAGTAGTTTGACGGTTATACCTTGATGATCTATAAGATCGCCGCTTGACTGGCCAACGGAGAGTGGTTCAGCTGAGCAAGCCGCCCACGCGTCCGGCCTCTATCGCTAATCTACACGTAACCTCTTGCCGAATCCTCTTGATTGCTATCGGAAAACTCCGGTTGCTAGACCGGCCTTTTCCTCCCTTACAAACTCACTATGGGTTGCTTTCTAATTTACACAAGAACTATGAGCTCTGCAATTGTGGTGTACAAAAGAGCTTGGCACCCACCTCTTATTTATAGTTAAAAGTGGCGCCCCATATGGTGTGGAGGAGAAGAAACATTTTCCCAATAAAATAAGAAAATATTTTCCCAATAAAATAAGAAAAATCTTCTAGATTGATTTATCTCTTTAATGATAATTAATTTTGCCATAATTTTAATCCTTACCTTGAATTAATTGTTCTTATGATTTTGAATGCTTACATTGACAAGTTTGTATTTTCGATCATGAGTGGCTAGTTCACCACTAGCCAAGATTATGTATTTGTGATAGTTGTTATATTTATTGGTTGATTGTGAATGTTAGTTCATATATTTCATAGCTTTATGTGTTGTTGTTATCTTTTTCTATTTGCAATCAGATTGCTTTTTTGTGTTGGATTGATGATGACGGTTAAAATATACCTATTTATGTCATCAATTATAACCTTAAATCGGAGTTAGTTATATATATTTCGGGATTAAATCACTTGTTTATATGTATTATTTAATGTTAAGTGATTATTAATATGATTTTTGGTATTTAGCCGCTTTTATTATTAAAGGCCAATTTATTTGTGCGATAAATGTCGATTTTGGTATCATGATAAATCGGGAGGATAAATGTCATTCAATCACTGAATCTCAAGATAATAAGGAAGAAAATCGGAGCATTAATCAAGAGACAACCGATCAAATAAGAAGAGTGCGCTGGGAACAAGTTAACGAAAACACGATTAACACGTGTTGAGAGCGGCTCGGTCGATCGAGCTACTCATTCGGTCGATCGAGGTACGTGGTTCGCCACCCAAAGCTATCCAGCACTCGAAAACGCTGCATATCTTCTAGATCCATCCTATGTCGGCAAAATCCTCTATATAAGCAAAGAATTACTTAAATTGAGAACACACACCACTACAACACGTAATTTCTACAATTTGAGTTTTTAAGTTTTAGTTTTCTTTCTTTCTTCATGTTCGCTCATTGTGGATTCATTGGATTCTCCGGTTGGGGAGCGATTAAAGAGTGGGAGTCACTCTCGCCTTTCGAGGTATGACTATTCAATTATGCAATATTTATTCGTAGATCCGATGTATTTTATTATGGAGTAGTTTTTCTTGTATTGATTGCGCGTATGTAGATTAATTTACGAACCCATGTGTTTAGGTTAGAAACGTTAAGAAGTAATCATGATTTGTACCAACACGTAACAGTGTTCGCCGATCGAGATATGTCATTCGGTCGCCCGAGCGCCGCTGCTCGTTGACCGAGGCGTGGTAATGTAGGCAATATTATGATCGGCTTCATTCACGCCATTCTCCGAATTGGAATTAAAACGGGTAATTAAACCTCGATCAACTTAATTATTTGTCATCATAATTTAACATGAAACCCAAAAAGTGATTGTTACTTAGGATATAGATTGAATCGGCATCTAAGAAGTACGCTTTACCCTAGAATGTTGCTTAGATGAGGTTACGGTTTATACCGCATCCCTAGTTTCGTAATTGTGTTAGGTTATATGAGATGGAGGCATTAAAAGGCGAAGTCACGAATGGAGGCACGATGATTTGCAGAGGGCCTAACCAGAGCTAAATCTACCTTGGGGATGACTCCTGAGTCATAATAATTAATCCTTAACGCTTGTTTTATCTCGTTATCATCCTAATTCACACGGGGAGTTATAATCTACTAGCGTAATCAATACCATTTGTTTAGATAATATCAACCGTATTATCCATGTTTTAGTAGTTTTAGTCTGCTTCTTGTGGTCTTTTGTGTCTCAGGTTGTCACTATTTTATTTATCAAGGCTTAGTTGGTCGTAGACCGCCTCTTTCAATTTAGTTCTAACAGATAAAGTTGTGTTTTATTTGTGCCGAGTCTCTGTGGGGATCGACTTCTAATTTATCTAGCTATACTACAATTGAACCTAGTTCTCTTGCAAGTGTGTTAGTAGGCATCGAGTTAATAATTTAACTTGACCTCCATCAATTGATCACCCAGCACTTGCACACACACACTTAGTTGAGACCCGAAAGGAGATGCTTGATGTGGGAGAAGGAATAGAGAACCGGAAGGTAAAATTGACCTTAATTGGAATTCGATTTTTATCCGGGGTTATTGACATTGTCATTTGCACTCAAGATCTTAATCATGTTGAATTATTAGGTCTAGGTTTTTAGACCAACGAGAGGCATATAGTAGTTTCATTCACTGCATTTATGGGAAACTACTAGCTTAGAGTGCACCGATAACACAAAACTTGAACACAATTGGAAGGTTGGTGGTAGTCCATTCCCATGATGCTAATAGAGGTTTTCTTGATCAATGCATTATCTTGGTTAGCTCTTTTATCATTTTATCACCTTTTTTAGTAGTATATTTCTAGAAACATTACTTTTTTGTTAATTTGCCACTTAGATCAAGATAATAATAGCTATTTGGTGTTCAACCACACAATTGATTGAGCTTAGATTCACCATTCAAAACAATTTATAAAGACTCAAACCGTGGCAAACTAACTCTAACCGGCAAAGTTGTACCGGTCGATTGCTAGAATAGCTACAGGAGTACGAGGTCGAACCCAAGGGGAAAAGTGTTTGTGAGTACCAAAGCGAACGTGTTACTTAGTCTAGTGGATCGATCTTTTGAAGTGCTTGTTTACTACAACGACACTAAAGTGATTTATACTAACGAGTCTAAAGATAAAAAAGAAAGAGCAAGATTAAACTACTAGGTTTTTAACGTTATACTAAGGAACATAGCCGAACCATGATCAAAGTAGCTAGTCTCATCCCTAAGGGTAGACAAACCGGAGTGTGCATTATAACAAATGAACTCTCGATTCAATTTCACGGGTGCGTGCATCTCTAATTCGTGCTATGGTCTCCAACAACTCTCTCCTAACACCTTATGCCATGCTAACTACTCCTTCCCTAAAGAAGATTCACTAACAAAATATTGTTAGAAATCTACGCTGGAACGCAGAATTCAAAAATTTATTTCCTATCGACCAAGATCGACTTCGCTTAAGCAATAAACAAACAAGTAGTAGACGGTGGTTACCTTGGTTGATCTATAAGATCGACGCTTGACCGCCTAAGCGAGAGTAGTTATGCATGAGTCGCCCAAGTGTTCGGCCTCACCGCTAGTCCACACGAACAAATCGAATCCCATCATGGATTGCTATTGAAAACTCCGTTGCTAGACCGGCCTTTTTCCCTCTCTCCAACTCTCCAAAAGATGCTCTATTTTACACAAGAACTATTAGTTCTTGAATTGTGTTGTACAAAGAGCTTGACACTCACTTCTTATTTATAGTGAGTGGGGCGCCTCTAATAGAGTGGAGAGGAAGAAAATCTTTTCCCAATAAAATAAGGAAAATATAATTGATTTATTTATCTCATTAATATTCAATATCCCATATTAAATATATTTCAAGATATATATATTGACAATATCTTATATTGAATATATGTTTATCTTATTACTATAAATCAATTTACACATGTGTGCAAATCTATAGTCATTAATATCCAATATTAATATATGGTAATTTTATTAATTAAATTGTACAATCCAAGTGTATCATAATACACTATTATTGGCGCCACTCTTTAGCCTTTAATTGGCTTCCGAATATTCTTTAATTAATATAATACCATGATTAATTAATTTACCAAAATATATGTGTATCAATATACATATATATTTTCACATATGTATCAAAATACATATATTTAATTAATCACCATAATTAATATCTTGTATTATATTTATTCATAATAAATAAATACTACCATATTAATTTACCACTATAACCTTTATAGTCTCGAGATAAACTTTCCTTATTTGGTTATCATCTATAACCACATTTTAATCCGCTAGATGTTCTTATGTGTGTGACCCTATAAAGCCTCGAATATGTTGGCCGTAGACACAAGCGTGCAAATTACTTAAAATGCCCTTCATGCCTAACGATCACGGGATAGCGCCTAGCAACACACCGTGACTTCCCAATCATCGGAAGAGTCAAATACAATGACTACTACCTTTCATGTGAAACAGCTACAGGTAACTTACAATCCTATCATTAGAATAATATCCATACGGTCGACGTCGAGTGTCAAACATTAACGATCGTATCTTATAATCTGATATCATGCCTCTCGGCAACTCGCTTACTCCCACTTTGCAAAGATTCACGAGAGTAAGACATTCCTTATAAGAAGGCCATTTCGGATATTCAATCCTAATCATATGATACGCGATTCCCGCATTTACCAATCATGTATACTCCGCATGCTTCAATATCATACTCAATCACTACCGCATGATCGCCCCATGGCTAGGGGAAACCTCAATAGTGTCAAAGACTGACAATCCACACCGTGATGCCATGAAGACTCCGGTCAAAAGGATAATTACACAACCATCACATAGTGTGACACTTATCCGTGTAAGGGGTCACTTAACGACGATTCTCTAATACACGCCCACGCATACCCAAGTGTTCTACACTTCGATAAACGAGATCTATCCTCGCCTCTAAAGATGTAAGACATCTAATACGTGCTAGTCTGCTTATACTATCAATGCCCTGCTTAATAGTACATCGCCAGAGACATTTAAGTATCAAACTCATTAAAGTGATTAGAGATCTCATCAACCATAATCGCCTATCATGGTTTCTATCACGCTTTAATACTAAGGACGTTATCATATAACACCACAAATTGGTTCTCTAAAAGAACATATATATGACAAATGTAAAAGTCATTTAATACGTGTATAAACATAAAGAAATAGTAGAAATGATCCGACCCGGTCTCGATCCGGTCTAACCCGATTGGGTTTAGACACTATTCCAACAAACATGTTATGCACTGTAGCCTCTAAACGGAAAACGAGTGACCTCACTTTGGGCTCGGCTTAACAACTAAGCCGTTTAGCTCACGCCGTGATCTTAGAACCCCTTTTCCCACATCTCTATCTCAACAACTCTTTAGATTGATGTGTGATTTTGACTTAGGTGATCAATCTAGCCCAAATCATATAACAAGTTCTAAGACGTGAAACATGCAAGATACAACGAGAAAAGCACTACCCACTCCTAATTTCATCACCCAAAGGGTGATTTCACCAAATTTCACATGATTCGACTATGTTGGTGTTTAGCTACTCATTATACTAGTTAAAACATAGAAGAAACAAAGAAATTAAAGACATAACAAGTGAAAGAAAGAAGAAATGTACCATTAATTTACTGTAAATTCAAATTTAGATCCAAAAGTACAAAATAGAAAACTAATTAAAAGATGGTCTCTTAGTGTTTGAAGTAGAAATTTGAGCTAAGAAATGGAAAGATTAAGCTAAGATAGTGTTGATTTAAGCTTCAAGAGTGTATTCTAAGCTATAACAAAATTCGAGCTAAGAAATGGGTAGGGTTTTGCTAAGAGAATAGTTGTTGTTCAAGAAATAGTCTAAGGGGTATTTATAGGTGGGTGAAAATCAAAAAATTCTGCCCTCAAACGCTGTTTGGAAGGTCAACCTCATGCGCTTACATCTTCAAACGCTGCCAGATAGTTGAGACGCTGCCGCCGCATCATTTCATTTCTAGTGTGTTCTTGGTTGATCTTCATCCGAACGCGCGTTGGAATGTTCAAAAGCGCCGCTTGAGGACTTGAACGCGCTTAGGGCGCTTTGAAACGCTGCGCAGAGAGGTTGAACTCGATCAAGATTGTAGTCACTAACGCTGCTTGGGGGTTCAAACGCCGCTTGAACCCCTCGCTGCCTCAAAACTTCAACTTTTCTTCCTTGATCTCTACTCTGCCTCGATCATGCTTTTCACCTTAAATCATCACCTTCCAGTCATCGAGACACCAATACCTTCAACATCATAAACAACCAAAACATCCAAACAATTCAGAGGGTAAAAGTGCTCGAATAGGGTTAATATCAAAGAAAAAGGAGTAATAATCCATCAAAGTAACGAATTCATTCCCGTACACAATCTCACGTTAACACCCGGAAACGGTCCAAATCACCCAAAATGTGTCAAAGTGTGGTAAACGGGATAAACAATGCACCGAGTCACGTAAAGTTGACTCCCATCAACAATCCTCGTGGATACGACTTTGACCACTTACTAGACTACAATTGACCCGGTATATCGCCGTTAGATTGGACATCTAGAAAAGTCCGATCAAAACAACATCATAGTGATTAACCATTTGTTCTAAGCATGTCATGGAATGCCCTCAGCCTCTCTGCAACCATTTATCATCCCTAGCAATTGTACACTCAATATGCTTTGCAAAGAATCATGTCAAACTTTGATTTCTTTTACCCCATGAAGATAAATGGTACCTCCCGACATCAAAGCTGTAGAGGAATGTTCATGCTTGCCTCCTCGAATCTATTTTCCTATCAGTGTGGTAGGTTGCGCTTGTATGCATAGTCACCGAGGAAGTGTCAACGCTATTAAGTCTCAATTCCTCATTCTCGCTCCCAAGATCTTTCATACTCCTTAAAAGTCACCGAGAATCATCCTTAATATCATCAATTACAAAGCGCCACAAAGTAGTATGCAAGAGCATCTCAATGATCAAATTCCAAGGCCTCTCTAAGCGTAAAAGCTTACGAATCTTTTCTCCGAACTCCACCATTTACTTTTTCTTTTATCATCAACGCTATCTCCAAAAGTAAACCCATGTACACTCTCAAGGCTTTCACTTATTTTTGTAATTAGTCCTTCAACGGCCGCCGCACAGCCCCACCTAGTTGCCATCGGCCAGCCCAATTCATTTAACCGTAAAGTAATCATGTCTTGAAAAAGATAACATTATTGCAAAGCAGATATTGGGATCCCATGTTCCAATACTAAATACACACAAAATCAAATCTAAAAGGAAGCACAAAGTGTGGTAATAACTTGAGCTTAAGGACAACTTGTTCTTGTAATCATAATCTAGCTCAATGATCAATGTATACAATAGTCACCGATATAAAAACCAATCATTTGTGTAAATTAATTCCTAGAAAATGGCGTAAAATAAAAGAGCAAGGCCGGTCAAGATTATGCAGAAAGCAAGGCCTTTGGCAGCTCCTAGAGCAATCATCATTCTCGCTGACCAAGCTAACGGAACAGCTTGTGTTTTGGAAAGGTGATTCTCAAGGCTCCTACAGTAACATGAACTCGTAAACAAGTAATCAGGATCATCCTCACAAGAATCTCCTATCGCTTTTACAAGATTCGGATGCCGCAGAGAGCAAGAAATATTACCTAGGTAAGCCATTCTCGGTGGTCTTGAAGGCCTCTCTTATTCGTAACCTTGACTCGCAATGCAAGGTTTTGAGACCAACCCTAACATTTTCATCAAGTAACCTCCTTATAATAGCCTCCAAAGGTCACTGTGTTAGGCTCCTCATCGGAGCTTTGGAATCCACATGCATCAGAGACTATCGGAACTCACCAAATCACACGGATTGCCGTCGAATCTTCAATTAATACACGCCTTCGATCGTAGGCATGTTAGGAAATATACACGGAACGCAATGAATTCAAAATTTATTTCCTTTTAACCAGGACCGACTTTGTTTAAGCAATAAACAAATAAGCTAGTAGACGGTGGTTACCTTGGTTGATCTAAAAGATCGACGCTTTGACCATCTAAGCGAGAGTGGTGTTGCACGGAGCCGCCAAGCATTCGGCCTCTACCGCCACCACACACAACAAACTCACTGAATCCACCATTGATTGTTACTAGAAAACCGCCGCTAGACCGGCATTTTCTCTCTCTCAAATCTATCTCTAAGAAACTCTCTATTTTTCATAAGAACTATTAACTCTTGAAATTGTGATGATCAAAAGAGCTTGGCACCCCTTGTTTATATAGGAGTGAGTGGTGCGCCTCTCTCTAGTCCCATTCTCGATTTGGATTAGCTTCCTAATAGATTGAGGAGAAAGAAAACATTTTCCTAATAAAATAAGGAAAATACCTTTGATTGATTTATCTCATTTAATTTAATATCCTATAATAAATATTTTCAAGATATTGTCAATATCTAATATTGACTATTTTTATCTATTACCATAAATCTATTTTTCCGTAAAATCAATTCATATCCAATATTAATATTACGGTAATTTTATTAATTAAATTGACAAACCAAATGTATCATATACATTTGAATATGGCGCCCTTCCCACAAAATTGGGAATTGAGATTTTCTTTAATTAATATAATACTATGATTAATTAATTTGCAAAATACATGTATATCATATATATACATATTTCAAAATATATGTATCAATATACATATTTAATTAATCTACATAATTAATATATTGTATTTAATTTATTCATAATAAATAAATACCATCATATTAATTTACCATTATAATCTTTATAGTATGAGATAAATTATTTCCTTATTTGGTCATCAACTATAACCGCATTTTAATCCGACTTCGATGTTCATATGTATGTGACCCGATAGGCTTCCGAATATGTTGGCCGTAGACACAAAGTGCAAATTACTTAAAACGCCCTTCATGCCTAACGATCACGGGATAGCGCTTCAGCAACACACCGTGACCCCCAATCATCGGAAGAGTCAAATGCAATGACTAATACCTTTCATGTGAAATAGTTACCGTGTAAATAAATCTTATCATTGTAATAATATCAATACGGTCGCGCGCGGCCGAGTGTCAAACATCAATGACCGATCTTATAATCTGATATTATGCTCTCAAGTAACTCGCTTACTTCCACTTTGCAAAGATTCACGGTAGTAAGACATTCCTTGTAAGAAGGCCCTTTCGGATATTCACCCCACCGATAGGTACGCGATTTCCGGATCGAACAAACATGTATGCTCCGCGATGCTTCAAGATCACACCCAATCACTACCGCATGATCGCCCCGTGGCTGTGGGAAACCTCAATAGTGTCAAAGCATGACAATCCACACCGTGATGCCACGAAGAAGACTCGGTCCTAAGGATAATTACACAACCGTCACATAGTGACACTTAACAAAGTAAGTGGGTCACCTAACGCACGCATTCTTTAATACACGCCCATGTACACCCAAGTGTCTCTACACTTCGATAGATTTAGATCTATCCCCGCCTCTTAAAGATGATTTACATCTAATACGTGCATAGCATGTTTGTACTATCAATGCCCCGCTTAATAGTACATAAGCCTGTAGAGACATTTAAGTATCAAACCTATTACAAGTTGATTAGAGATCTCATCAACCATAATCGCCTATCATGGTTTCTCTATCACGCTTTAATACTAAGGACGTTATCATATAACAATTCATAATTGGTTCTTTAAAAGAACAAATATATGATAACAGAAAAACCATCTAATATATGTATAAATATAAAGAAATAGTAGAAATGATCCGACCCGGTCCAACCCGATTGGGTTTCGGACACTATTTCAACAAGGCAATCATCAACTAGCGATTGAAAAATAAATTAAAGAGAAAAACAAATTGATTAATGAATTAATCAAATTAATTACCTGGATGAGAAATGATGATTGCGTAGCTACTGCCGATTTAGTCATAAAGCTTCAAATAATATTGCCATGGGTGGTACCAACTTGCAGGTTGGGAAGAGGATCTCCGATTGTAAGCCACGGCATCTCAATTTATTCGTAAAATTAGACAGTGATTTTGAGGGTAATTTAGGAAAGTTGAAAAAATGTGTTCTTATAACCAATTTTCTTTTAAGTGTATCATAAGTATCTAATTAAGTACTGAAATTAGTCCTTATAAACAAATACCCAATTTTTATGTTTATGGTTTGCCTTATGGCTAAAATGTGCGGAATAAATTTTTTTAGTGTACGGTTAGCTACTAATGTTTTTTCTTCGAGTGATATTATTCATAATCATGCCACCAGACTGAATTTGGGAATAGCTTTCTTCTACGAGGTGATTTGTCTTAGCATCTCAATTTAAAGATATTTGTTGGTTCTTTTACTTTTACCAAGTGGTATTAACCACTTAATTTTAATCTGCTTATGAATTAGTGATGTTTTCATTGTGGATATCGGTAGTTTTCTCCGCTCTCCGTGTTCTCCGCTACTTCTCATATTTGTTCAACCATTCCTTCCTCGCTTTCTATTTTTCGCTGCTGGTAGGTTTTATGTGTCTTAATTTCAATCCCATTTTGACTGACAAAGCTTTAAAAATGCCGTCGTAAGTTTTACTTTTGACTTCTAAATTGTGGGTTCATTTAGTGAGTGTATTCTTAAGCCTTTATGTTGAAGAATTAAGCTTGATAACTTACCGGCTACTTTTATGCTCGAGGGTTCCACTTATTGGGTTTTAATGCTGTCAATTTATTTCGGCCGATTTAAATAATTTAGTAATTTGATGTTTCATTTCTTTCCAAATCAATGTTAAAATGATTTAATAGAAATTGAATGTTTCAGTTAAATGTGAATCAATGCTGTTGGTTTGTTACTTTTTAATGGAACAATGATTTTTTTTTTTTTTTGAGCTGGAGTTATGATTTTGCTTGCATTGAATATCTTTATTCTTGTTCATGCTCACCTAAGTATAAAGTTAGCAGCAACCAGCATGTCACTGCTTGCTCAGGTAGGATTGATATGGCTACTTAAGATTTTGAATAGTATCAGTAATATTTAGGCATTGTGTTTCTTCTATCATTTCATAGTCAAAATGAAATTATGCATAATTCGTTGTTAAATGTCGTGTTTTTAAGTTATACTATTACAACTCTTATTATATAAAATCATGTTTACTTTGTGTTTAATATTGTATTTTTCTTATTTTACTTAAAAACGATCATACAACATACACTACTAATCTACGCTCATACTTTCCGCATACGCCACACGGGTTTCCAATTAGGTGAATGATTGAATGGGAATACTATGTGTTTCCTTTGTGACACAATGTCCCTCTATCCTCGCGTAAATGAATATTTTCGCTATCATCATAGTTTATATGCTTGCACTATTGATAATATATCGTGTTTTATTTAGCTACCAGATTCGAGTAGATATATCCGATACAAGCGTTGATATGACAACTGTGTGATTGAAAGATGTGTTGAGTTCCATTTTCGATGCGCCCTTCCACTCGAACCAGAATTTGAGGATAGCAATCTCAAGAATTGCTTGAATTAAATATTATTTCTCTAAATATTGCCTAGATGTTAATAAATTAACATGTACACAAATTATAGGATGATGGACGCCGACATTCTAATTGGAAAATCACACGCTTATTATACATGCTCCAACATCATCGATTATTTTGAGACACCGTTATCCGCTATTGTATTCAAAGTTGATTGGGAAAAGCATGTGGCCATGCTTTCGACGCCATCACGTAAAATAATGACACTAGACATGTTTTGTTTTTACTAATAACGCTTTTGTTTATCTAAAGCAGAGACAAATTTTCAACAATCATTTTCAGCTGGTCTGGTGGTTGTGCAATATTGAATTCATTATCTATACATAAGACAAAACATTTAATCTTCTTTGTCATGCTTTAATGATTGATTGTCGCACACGAAGTTACCTTAATTTCATCGCTTAATCATGTAATCGTATTTTTTTGAAGGAGTATTTATTTAAAAATTTATAAATTAGAGATATTCGTTGTTTTATTTTATCAGGGTCCGCCTTATAGCCGGCGCCAGAGAGCCCATGGCCTTAAGTTTCACCTGCCACGTGAGCCAAAGAGAAGATACGTTCGCTAAAAAAAAAAAAATCAGATATACGATCTAACCTAATATAATATGTTAATTTTTTTTTTTGATAAAGGCCCAATTTTTTTCTCCCTTCATGAATCGACGATGATTGCTTAATTGCGATAATATTATTTCGCTTTGGCAAGTCAGATGCAAGAGATTACAAAACTATTTATGAAAAATATCTAACAAAAGGCCTCAATAAAAAGTTTACTGCACAGGATGCTTTGGCATCTATCAATAAATCAATTTTGATTTACTGACGTTAAAAACGCCGATGTGTGTTTTTCAAAAAAACTTCAACTAAAAATAAAAGCCAATTCGCGACTTCCTACTTTAGCTCAATATACGCCAAGTGCCGCCTCAGTATTTTATATTCAATTATCCCCATGCATATCACGGGGTTTATGATTAATATATATATATATATATATATATATATATATATATATATATATATATATATATATATTTGTGAGAATAATATGTATAAGGGTATATGTGTAAAATTACATTGGTTGTAAATTAGGGCTTTGATGATGTATTGTACTATATATACGCCAGATTTCATGAATAATAAAATCGCCTTTTTTCTCTCAATCGCATCGTGCTTATCACAGATCTTGTTCACCCTAAATTAGGTGTGATTCTTTTTTCTTTGTCCGTTTAACTTCGGCGGTTGTTGTTGTCGTATTGCAGCCCGTCCCTTGCTGCTGCTTGCTGTAGTTAATTGGTCGATGCATTCAAGTATTTTTTTTTTTTTTTGACACGGCTGATCCTAATTTGCAATCACTAGTACATATAACCATAGAATGCTGCTGCTCCTTTGCTGTTGTTGCAAACGTTCCAAAAAAATGCAACAGCTTCTTCCCATGGCCGATGGCCCTGCTTGCTATGATGTTGTTGATTCGCAGCTTCCGGCAACCCTGCTGGCCGGACTGCTAAGGGCGGTGAACCTCGTACCTTGCCGCCAATACAAAGGGGAAATTACAAAATGGATCTATAACTTTGCGCAGATCAATTTTGGCCCCGCACGATTCTTATTAATCGATTTCACCCTGTAACTTTAAAACACATCAATTTCGTGACACAGTGTTATATTCGCCAATATAATCAGAAAATTAAAATTTTCCCGGCAACTATACTCATAAACTCTGGACTATGCTTCTCCGTCAAAAACAAATGTCACATAGACCAAATATATTACCCTATAACCCTGCAATCCCAATTCATTGTGTCGTTCGTTCTTCTGCCTTTCTTCCCAAAATCAAGTTCGACAAAAATCACAGGGGCAATCAGTGTGGACGACTACCGGAAAATATTCTGATGCAAAATATTTGGTTTGGTCAATCTACTCTTGTATATGTCATGAATTGCTTTGGTGTTGATATGTGTATACAAGAGTATGAATATGATCACTTGACAAGCTGTTCCAGTATGCAACCTGTTTTTTTTAGGGGTTTTAGTTTAAAAGGGTCCCTCGATGGTGGCCATAGTAAAGCGCTTTGACCAAAACACCAAATAAAAATAAATGAAAAAGAGGGAAAATATTAAAACGGATGAAAAGACTAAAATGACCCCATCAACAAACGGACTTCTTTCACACCGCCATTATTTTATATTTTTCTCATCTTTTTCGCTAAATTGAAAAGGGAAAATCATTCCCTTGTATTTCTCCTCTTTTTCTTCCAAATTCACTTAAATGAAGAACTCTTCTCCCCTTTTTTTTGCGGAACCAAACTGACTCCAATATCTACCATGTAAACATAGCAAATCAATGAACATTTCCCATTAAAAACGCAGAAATCCAATGAAGAAATGGCATCTTCTCACCATTAACTATCTCTTTGGAAGTTGTTGACAAGAAATTGTGTTTTTCGATAATTACACTCATTGCTGCTAATTGCAAATGATTTGGTTGGCTGATAATTTTAAATACTTTTGTTTTTGATCCTTCATTTCTAGATTTGTTGATTTTTTGTGGTAACTGTTTTGTCGTAGAAGAAGAAAAAATTTAGTTTCACTATTTCAAAAAGGGATGTCTGAATGAAGTAGGTTTGGATTTTGTATTACAACTACAATGATGATTACAATAGAATTAGTTATGCATTATGTGAAGAGAGGAAAAATGTTACACTTTTTTTGTTTGTCTTTATGAAAGTATGTTACATTGGGTGCTATAAATGCAGCAGCTCAAAAGGATGTCCTGCAAATATGCTTGTGCTTGTTTAATTTTCTGACCATAACCATCTATGTCCACCACCAAGAATGGACTATAATATTAATCAAAACCAATTTTGTAAGCAGGATGATGATGATGATGATCAAGAACATGAAGATTTTTAAAAGATTCTCATTGATGATATCAAGAATATTTCAAGTATTGGAATATGAGAAAATGATTAGAAATGTAATGCTATTGAGTATTGAAATGTAACAAATGTTGATACTACTACTAGTACATATTCAACAAATGTACAGGTTCCACTTTTTACTTTGGATGAGATTAGAAATGTAATGCTATTGAGTATTGAAGTCTTGAAAAAGTTTTGTTGCTCAACATTGATCTCAAGTATAAGAAGTTTTATTCAAGCAATGCCTGCGGTAATGCCTCGAGCGCTGTTCTCGCTGGTGCCTAAGAATGCCTCACGTGCACTGGCAAAGGCCTCAGCAATGCCTCGAGCTTTGCCTCAGCAAAGGCCTAGCAATGCATTTTACCGCTTGAAGGCATTTCACAAACACTCGTGCGTAAAGTTCGTTAATTGATTGTAAGTCGGTTGAACATAAATTATATTGTTTCCACTTTTCTATATAAAGGTCCATTAGCATTAGTAATAAGTTGAGCTTTCGCTTTCCTCGTTGAATTTCGGGCCCAATTGATGTAATCAAGCAAAATAGTTTTTCCCGCTATTCAAAATATGAATATGTTCATCAGTTATTGATGAACTAGTTTTCCAGTTTATCTCTTGTTCAATTCCAATTCTGTATCAATTCGATTTAGTTTTAATTCGCAACAATATGCCTTTCTCCTACTCGATATTTTGTTTTTCTGATGTGTAATTTGTTTATGGACATTATTTTGGTTTATTTACGTAAGTACAAAAAAATTGTTGTCCACTGAAAGATGAGTAACAAAAAAGAGCTATTATAAACAATGGAAATATTATCAGCATTAGGTTTTCGGTTTAAGTGATTTTATGTGATTTTTTAGATTGTTATTTGTTTATGGGGAAATTAGGGTTTCATGTTTTTTTAATAGATTAGAAGTACTCATTTGTAATCAAGTACAATATGTATTTGTAATCTATTGTCATTATCTATTGTCATTATGTAATCCATTTCTAGTTTTCATTATCTATTGGCATGGTTGTAAAAGATTAGAAATACTTATTTAGGGTTTTGTATGTTTATAATGAAATTTCCGATGGGGAAAATATGCTACTCCCTCCGTCCCCGTAATATAAGTCCATTTAGTGGCTTTGTCCCATAATATAAGGCATTCTCACATTCCTATTGCATCGCTTTCGCCACACTAAACAATGAAATATTATTAGACACCCCCGCTTAAAAAACAACTCATTTATTAATTTTCTTAAACTGTGTGTAAAGTCAATACGCCCTAATATATCGGGGGGGAGGGAGTAAACATTAGGGTTTCGGTTTAAGTGATTTTATGTGATTTTTGAGATTGTTATTTGTTTATGGGAAAATTAGGGTTTCATGTTTTTTAATAGATTAGAAGTACTTATTTGTAATCAAGTACAATATCTATTTGTAATCTATTGTCATTATCTATTTGTAATCATGTTTTTTGTATGTAAATGGTAGGACGGGGGGGAGGGGGTAGGTTTCCTATTTAATTCTAAAATAAATTGAGTAGACGTTGGTTCACTTCACACGGTTCAATTCCTCGCCCCATTTATTGCCGCCCCATCATAACCCTTCTTCACTTTCGTCTCATTAGTTGAAATTAGAAGCCTTCATTCCAATTGCCGCCTCTTGTTTCTTCATACCTTCATACCGGAATTTCAGAGAAGGTAGGTTGTTTTTTTTTTTTTTTTTCAAACAACAGGTATGTGGTTTCTTATTTTCAGGTTTTAATTCTTTCGCTTTTTGGATGATTCGATCTAGTGAATGGATCAGTGTATAATTCTTTCGCTTTTTTTGAATGGATCTTGTGAAAAAAAGTGATTCGATGGAAATTTCTCTGTAAAATTACAACAACAAAAAAAAAAAAGTGATTCATTCATTTCATTTCTCCTTCTTATGCTAGTGCAATGGTCGATAAAGATAGCAGCAATGAGATTGTCTGCTCGTCGTAACCAAAAGTCTACATTGTAAGCAAAGATGCAGTAGTGATGAAGATCTCGAGTTAGATGGCGGTGATAATTGCTCACTAAGATTATAACCTCTACAGATTTACTTCGTGGCTATGTGGTACGGTGTTATCGGATTTTTTTTTTTGAAATTGATTGATAGTGATTTATCTCGTTTTTCACTTCATAATGGTTAATGTTATTTTTCCGGTTTTTTAGAATGTCTCAATCGCTTTTGCAAGAGCAAAATGATTGCTAAAAATAGGCTTGTGGGTGTGCGTGTTGTCGCGCGAATTGGTGTTATGCTAGGACTCGATGCTACGACTAAGGGACTAAGCGAGTCCAAGATAAGCGAATGCAATTTTTATGAGGACATCCAAGTGATCGCTGGGGATGAACTTGTTTTCATCTTCTATGAACATAGCACCAAGATGTGTTCCGCTTTCTTGGTTACGATAAGAAAAGGTAATTAGTGGGTGTTGTTCCGCTTCTTGGTTACGCTAAGTGGTTGTTTTGTAATCTGAATTTTATGAATGTTATCAAGTTGGTTAGTGACCTAAGTGGACATGAATTTTATGAATGTTATGAATTTTGTGAATTTTGTTGTTGTATTGTGTTTTTATGAAAAAATTAGGGTTATATGTTTTTTATTACATTAGAAATACTTTAAAATGGAAAGGCACGTTGAAGCTATTTTAATTTTCAAAAAATGGAAAGACACAAATCTAAAAAGTGTCACTTTACAATAAAGAATGCATCATTTAATTGTTATTTTCGGAAAGTATCCTTAGTTCAACATTTATTTAGTGAACCCATGTCATATTCCAATACAAGCATTTTTTAAAAGTGAAGGCTAAATATGTCAATATACTACTAAAACACAACACATTAATTACGCTTAATTTTGTGTGAAACTAAAAAAGGACACTTTTATGGGACGGAGGTAGTACGTATTAGTCACTTTATTTATTGGTCCAAGGAAAGTACATTATGCAATACGATACTAATAACACGCATTGAACGATTATAATCAAGGATAACAATTCATATTAACATTACACATTACACAAATTAACACATTAAACAACAAAATTACATTCATGTTTACATTACACATTTTTGTTAGAAAATGATTACACCTTCGGAGTCCGAAGAGTCGACTTCATTTCCACAGGAATCATAGTAATCCCGATGTTGTGCAAGCCCGTGTCTTTCTTTTTCTTCCTCTTCCATTTCAATGGCGATTTTCATTAGTTCCTCAAAATACTCCATTTCCTTAATCATCCGTTCATATTCTTTATGTTCAAGATCTTCAAGTTCCTTAATGTTGTTCATCATCTCTTCATATTCCTGATGTTGAAGATCTTCAATCTCCTCAATACTCAATAAACGAGTCTCATTAATCGCCACCAATCCTTCATCAGAAACATTAAATTGTTAACCCGTAAAAATAACTAGATCACAAACAACTAAATTAGATCCATCATTTACACATTCATCATTGTAGAAAAAACACAATGGTTCACTCAATTTAACACTCAAACACACAAAAACACACACTTTCAAACAGATCAATTGATTCACCCTTCATCAAAACATTAAGTTGCGTAATCAATGCTTAGTTTGTTGAAGATAACAAAGAATGACAAGTCGATTGAACATAATTGAACATAATTATAGAAAAACAAAAAATTATGCGGGTTTTATAAGCAACGAAATCTAGGTTTTATAATTATCAAACCAATTACTATAAATATCGAAACACAAAAATTGACACTTAAGAAATTACCGTTCATGGTTCAAGTAGAATGGATCTGGAGATGATGCTTGCCGCTTGGAATGGGTAGATGCTAGCTGCGAAAATCAGGGTAAGGGGTAATCCGAGGCTTATCCACCTTTTTATAGTGGGAAAGAATCAAATCAATACTATAACGAGTCGAGTCGAGTATTTTGTTATCAATTACAATAAAATACAATAATTATTAATTAAAATTATCCGGGATTTAATTGACAACAACACTATCGGAATTATCCGAATTTAATTACAATAACACTTAATGGGAATTATCCGGGATTTAACGCAATAACTCTATGGATCATTGACGGTCAAACCTAATACCACCCAAGATGATCGGTGTATGGATCAAAGACAAACCAAACCTAATACCACCCAAGATGATCAGGTGTATGGATCGTTGATGGTCAAACCTAATACCACCCAAGATGATCATTATATGGATCAATGACGGTCAAACCTAATACCACCCAAGATGATCGATGACGGTCATATCGATCGCTGACGGTCAAACCTAATACCACCCAAAGATGATCGGTGTATGGATCGCTGACGGTCAAACCTAATACCACCCAAGATGATCAAGTGACGGTCAAACCTAATACCACCCAAAGATGATCGGTGTATGGATCGCTGACGGTCAAACCTAATACCACCCAAAGATGATCGGTGTATAGATCAGTGACGGTCAAACCTAATACCATCCAGTATGATCAGTGTATGGATCAGTGACGGTCAAACCTAATACCACCTAGTATGATCAGTGTATGGATCAATACCACCCAGTATGATCATTGTATGGATCAATGACGGTCAAACCTAATACCACCCAGTATGATCAGTGTATGGATCAATGACGGTCAAACCTAAAACCACCCAGTATGATAAGTGTATGGATCAATGACGGTCAAACCTAATACCACCCAGTATGATCTTTGTATGGATCATTGACGGTCAAACCTAATACCACCCAGTATGATCATTGTATGGATCAATGACGGTCAAACCTAATACCACCCTGTATGATTCAAATAGTTTTTATTAATTTCCAACATACTCTTTTTTTTTTTTTCCAACATACTCTTTTTAATGGTGAGATATCTATTTTTATTTATGAATTATTATTATTATGTGAATAACAAAAAAAGAGTAACATTTACTCCACAAAAATCCCAAAATTCCCGCCGGAAATCTCCCAAAATCCCAACATTCATTCCCGCGAAATTCCCAAAATCTCTCCCATTCAATCCCAAAATTTTGATTTCCGGCAAATTTTTTGTTTCTTTTTCATAAACATTGGTCAAACATTGAATCCATTCTCATTGTTTCTCCTCACAAACCACATCCGCTGAAATCCTCAATTCCTTCACCCGCATTTCACTCAATTCTTGATTATACTTGTTTTTGGTAAGAGAATTCTTGATTTTGGTGAATTAATCGTCGGTGTTTGATGTAATTGTAGGTTTATTAATATACCTAATTATATTTTGTTTTCTTATAACACATGTCGCCATATTGTATGCTCAGAAATTGTAAACTAAAGATTATATAACATACATTAATAATGCTTGTTTTTATACATTGAAAAACATCACAACACATAAAGTTCCAATACATAATTATCCAACACATTAGAAATACACCTTGTTCAACACTTGTTACCACATATTTCTACATAAACATTAGAAATTCACCATGCAGATTAATTATACTCTTACCCGTTAATCAACACCTTCAAGAACTCTCATCTTCTCATGTGCTTCTCCATGCATCTCATCCTCTTCTTTTGGGGTCTACCACCGCTTCTTCAATCCGATGGGGAAAAACTCTCTTAGAAAGCACATTGCTGGGGAAAACAATTCATCTTTATTCACAAAGGATAAATAGCTTCATAATATAACTTCCTCCAACATTCCGTTGTGTAATGAAAGGCTACAATGATTATACCCATTTGTTCGATTCATCTTTATCACAAAGAATTGCATGTCTACATGGAAATAGGTGTGCCTCAAATTCTTCACATGAACATGTATTATTTAGCACGCTCACAATATAGTTTTTCACACCTTCACGAACACTATAAATGTGGTTTTGAACATCACCACATTCTAAACCCAAAGATGCCTTGTATTTCTCAACCATTAAAGCTTCCATTTCAAAGTTGGTTAGAGGAGTGTTACAAGCCATGGCAAGACAATGTCTCTTAGCAAACCATTCTTGCATTATCTCACAGATACGTTAGAGCAAACCAATCACACTTAATTATCGAGCTTTTTTTAGCTTACTGTTAAATGACTCAGCAGTGTTTGACGTCATGATGTTGTACCTCTTAGCTTTAAACCATGCCCTTGCCCAATAATGAAACTCTTCTTTAGGAAAATATTCTCTAATCGCTTTTTTTTCTTTTCCCCAGCAATCGTGGTTCATCAGCGCTTTGCTACATAAGGCTTCAAACAAAGTCAGAATTCACTCTTACGATACGCTGCAGGTACCCATTCAACAAGCGCCCGACATCATGTCATGGAAATTGAGTTTCCAAATTCCTTCCGATGTGAAACATACAATGTCCATGAACAACGTTTTATACATCGCCTTCATTCCGTGCTTTATGCTTTCAAAGACGATCTCAAACTATAACGAGCTCTTTTCGTGTCCCGATGATTTTTTCAATCATTAAAAAACCATTTCCATGATGGAATTGTTTTCGGAATCAACAATTGCCCACGCAATAGGATACACATGCTTATTTGCCTCTTCACATAGCGCCGTTAGTAAAACACCTTTGTATACAATATTTGAACTCACCAACGTTGTTGGTAGATATCTCACCACGCTTGGATTACTCATCTTCAACATATGAAGATACTTCGGCAATTCGGCATAATTTTCACTTGATTACCCGCTAACATTTCCATTGCATAGTTTTTTTCCCATCCATGCCTTTTGATAGCTTATGGTATATCCATAGATCCGATGAAATTCTACAATTGCATTTTGTGGTAAAAATTCATGTTTCGGATCCGTAAAGCTATGATGAAACTCCCTTGCTATGAAAGTGTAGGATGCGTTATTATGATCTCTATTCCGAACAGTGAGAGAACAAGTATGTAACATCTGGTAAACTCGCACTTCAAACTTTTCCGACCCTTCTCCTATCCTTGTTGCTCCTGCTTGTTGTTGCTCTTGCCCTTGTTGTTGCTCTTGCCCTTGTTGTTGCTCCTATCCTTGTTGCTCGCATATGCCATTTACAAGATTTTTCTTGACAATTCACGGCATAAATGGCTTTGGATGATTTTTCCGTTATAAATTCGAAGTGATATTTCACAGCCAACAACTCTAACGCTTGTTTCAATAAGTCCTTTGATTCAAACACGTCATGGACATGAATATCTTCATTGTCAGGGACCCTCTCCAAAGGGTACACTAGATCAATATCACTCACACCGCTAATTTTATCAGAACTGAATTTTGTTTCGTGCACTCATTTCCACGCCATCATCTACACTTTCGTATCCTCCGGTTTCCACGCCAACATCAACACTTTCGGATGTTTCGATTCTTCATTTGGAGGCCTCGTGAACATTACGCTTCTCGGCGGTTCCAAATTCACATCACCAAACTCCATTTGACAATAACGGATCATCACTATTAAATTCCTAGTGATTTCAAGTACATTCTTCCTCAACATAATCATTAATCATCTCACTCATAGTAGGCATTTCACAGCTTGTCCTCATTCTCCACACCATTCAAACCATCCTTCCCACACACCATTCAAACCATCCTTGTCCACACCATTCAAACCATCATTTCTATCATCAATGAGGCTAATACTGCGTATGTGTTTTTTCGTAAAAAGATACTAACCACTTCACACTACTATCCGAATCAATCACCATCAGTGGTGCACATGGAAAGTTTGATGTTATTGGCACAATACATTGCATTTCTATTTCTTTCCGTTTTGCATCGATCCCCAACTCCTTGACCACCTGACCGTACAACTCTGTAAAGGTATAGTTTTTACAAATCATGATTGCCCTCAATTTTCTCTTTCCTTGACCAACATACTTTCATTCCCATTTACCATCCATATCTTCAATAACCTCAACCGGATAACAAACATGTATCCATACATGATCCATTACTCCAAATGGACCTATTACCATAATCAATTAATTTGTATTAATCTCTAAAAAAACATAATGAAGAATTGATTAACTAAGGAGAAAGATGAAGATACAATTAGCAACTAATCTTATCAATTTTGGATTGAGTAATTAGCTACATGTGTAATCTTTGCAACTAATCAAAACAAACAAATTAATTAACCATAATCTCCAAAACTAACATATAAGCAACTAATCTTATCCATTTTCGCTTGAGTAATTAGCTACATGTGTAATCTTTACAACTAATCCAAACAAATTAACCTCAATTAACTAAGGAGCAACAATTTAAAGGCTATATAAACACTCACTCTGTATTGGCGTGAAATCTACGAGCCGCAAAGTAAGTTGAATTAGCAAGGTATGGATCATCGTGAATGGGTTCACCACTCTATGATTATTGAAAACGAATTACAATGGACTTAAAGCTTGAAGAAGATATGAAATGGGGATGGAATTTCGTGGGATATCGAATCAGAGTTGGAATGATCTCAATTTGAGGGTGGAAAGATCTCAATTTGCAGCTGCCCCGTTTTGGGAAGAAGGAGAAGAGTGAAAGAGTGAAAGGGGGTTCCGATCTCGTTGGTTTACATTTGGTGGGTGGGTCCCATGAAAAAAATAAAGAAAAGAAAAGAAAAAGATTTTTTTATTTATTTAATAATATTCAAGTAACGGCAAAAGTTGGACGCCGAGCTAACGGGAGTGAAGTGGGCCTCTTATTATAACAAACCTCTTAAATGATTGAATATAAAGCACTTTTTTAAATGACCACTTTTTCGACCGACCTTAATAAACGAACGCTTTTTTTTTAAAGCATGGTCAGTCTATGTGTGCGAGTATGCTGTTTGTTTGATGAGCCATCTGACATGGTATCTGACAAAAATATTAATCTATGTTTAATGACCAAATTTTCGATTGTGCCTGTGATTTTTCTTATTTTTATTTTTTTAGGAAGAGGTTTGTTGAATTTTATTTAGGGATGAAAGGCGGAAGATGACTTGTAATGAATCGGGATTGCAGGGTAATATATTTGGTCCATGTGACGTTTTTTTTTTTTTTTTTTTGACAGAGAAGCATAGTCCAGTCTGAGCTTATGAGTAAAGTTGCCGGAAAATTTTGATTTTCTTATTATATTTCACACGGAAAATATTATCATGTCCGAAATTGATGTGTTATTTTAAGTTATGACTAAATTCGATTAATAAGAATCGTATAGGACCAAAATTGATACCACCACAAAGTTATGAGACCATTTTTGTAATTTTCCCCCAATACAAACAACCAATCTCAATCCGGCACAGCAGACATTAGGGAAGGTGATCGTTCAAGTTTTCCGATGTTGTCCGACGATCAATGTATCCAACTTTTGTGCGCTTTTGAAAATACGAGTACTGGTTCTTCCTCCAAAAATTAGGTGGCATGTTTAACTCAAATTGGCTTATTGACACAGTGCATCGAATCACATGTCCGGTAATATCTCATTATTTACTAATTTGCTAGATATTTCATCCTCGGTTGGGTTGCCTAATGGTGCTAGTACTCTTGCTACTAAGCAAGGAGATATTGTCTTAAGTGATAATTTAATCTTGGAAGATGTTCTCTATGTTCCGGCCCTTACATGTAATTTGTTGTCGTTGTCTCATTTTCTCGAGCAAAATAAACATTTAGTTATTTTCACTAACAAGTCATGTGTATTATTCAAGACCGTACTTCGAGGAATCTGATTGGAGCGGGGTGCGTGTGTAATGGGGTCTATTATCTTCGCCGCTTTGTTCTTCCACCGTTAGTGTTAATAAAGTTGCTATCTCCGAGGCACGATTGTTATGGCATAGGCGTTTGGGTCATCCTTCCATGATCATGTGTCTTCTTTCCCAGGAGTTGTCTCACAAGGCACTTTCGATACTTTGTGATTGTCAAGTATGTTTTATGAGTAAGAAACCTCGCAACTCTTTTCCTTTAATTTTGAATGAAGCATCGGATGTGTTTGATCTAATACATGTGACATTTGGGGTCCTTATCGATTTCCCTCTAGTTGTAATGCTCGCTTTCCTTACCATTGTTGATGATTATTCCCGCGCCACTGGGTATATTTATTAGTTGGAAAGCATGAAGATGGTCCTTTGATTGATTTTTTCTACGCAATGGTTGTTACTCAATTGAATAAAAATATTAAAAGCTTGAGAAGTGATAATGGACAAGAGTTTTTGCAATTGCAACCTTTCTTTTCTGCTAAGGGTATACTACATCAAACGTCTTGTGTTGACACGGCACAACAAAATGATCGTGTCAAATGCAAACATCGTCATATCCTTAATGTTGCTCGTGCGTTACGCTTTCAAGCCAAATTACCGAAGTACTTTTGAGGTGAATGTGTTCTTACCGCTGTGCATTTGATTAATTTGACTCCTACTCGTGTCTTAAATGGTAAAACCCCCTATGAATGCTTGTATGACCGCCCGCCTTCCTATGATCATGTGCGGGTCTTTGGGTGTTTGTGCTATGCTTCGCTTCATCCTCGAATACGGATAAATTTGAATCTCGGTCTCGCTGCTGTATTTTGTTGGCTATCCGCTTGGTAAAAAAGGTTGGCGTTTATATGACCTTGCAACTCCCGATTTTTTCGCCAACCGTGATGTGGAATTTTTGAAGACCGGCCTCATTTATTGAGTCCTTACCCGACCGTGACCGCTTTTCAATGGGAATGTTACTTTAGCCAACCTCCGCTGTGGGATGATGATGATGATTCGACTATCGAATATGATGGGTCGGACCCTGTGGACTTTAGGGGGAGTGTGGACATGGTTATTGATGACAGGGTTGCTCTTGCTCCGGAGCCTGTGATTTCTATTGATGAGCCTTTGGGTCGTGGTCATCGCATCAAAGTTCCGTCCAAAAGGCTTCAAGACTACGTCATCAATACGGCAGTTCAAACGACATAGACCCCACTCCATTACACGCCTCTTCGCCTTCATCCGCTCTCGATAAGCATTTTGACATTGCTTGTTATGTTGATTATAATAAATTTTCTGTCCGCCACCAGTGTTTTTTGACAGCTAATACTAAGGGCCGAGAACCCGCCACTTTTCGGGAAGCTGTTCAGTTGCCCGGTTGGTGTCGGGCTATGCAGGAGGAAATTGATGCCTTGGAACGTAATGGAACTTGGTCTTTGGAGGTTCTTCCTCCCGGTAAACATGCCATTGGTTGTGGTTGGGTGTATAAAATTAAATACACCTCCCGTGGCGACATGGAGCGCCTTAAAGCTCGACTCGTTGTTCGTGGTAATCGGCAAGTTGAAGAAGTCGATTATAATGAAACCTTTGCTCCGGTGGCCAAAATGGAACTCTTCGTGTTTTTTATCCGCTGCAGCCGCACGCAATTGGGAATTACATCAAATGGACGCCCATAACGCCTTCCTCGACGGTGATTTGACCGAGGAAGTCTACATGCGCCTTCCTCCTGGTATCGTGGCTTCCTCTCCTGGCACGGTTTGTCGATTACGTAAATCTCTTTATGGACTCAAACAGGCTCTCGGCAATGGTTTGCCAAGCTATCTGGCCGCTTTGAAAAAAATGGTTTTGTTCAATCTTATGCGGACTACTCGTAGTTTAATTATACTCGGGATGGTGTTTCCTCCACGCTCGTTTATGTCGATAACTTAATTATTGCGTGATTTTCCCATGATGCACTTAAGTATTTGAGCTCTTGTTTCCATATGAAATATTTGGGACCTCTCAAATATTTTCGCCATTGAAGTGGCACGTGGCCCCGAAGGCATATTTCTCTCTCAATGCAAATATCGTTGGACATTTTGACCGAGATCGGCATGTTGGGTTGTAAACCCATTGATACACCTATGGAGCAAAATCATCGCCTCGCTTTTGCTACGGGCCAACCGCTTGCTCATCCGGATCAATATCGCCGCCTTGTTGGCCGCTTGGTCTATCTCGTCTCATTACCCGTCATGAGTTGAGTTACTCTGTGCCCATTCTTGCCTAGTTTTTGAGTGATCCACAGGTCCCGTATTGGGAGGCTGCGGTGCGTGTTTTTGCGCTTTTACGAAGGGGGTCCTGGTCAAGGAATTCTATTGCGTCCTATGGATCATTTGTCCTTGACTGCTTCCTGTGATAGTGATTGGGCCGCATGCCCCTTGACTCGGCGCCTATTAGTGGCTATCCGGTGTTTTTGGGCTGTTATGTCCCTTGGAAGACCAAGAAACAACATACCGTGTCTCGTTCATCCGCCGGCCGAGTATCGCTTCTATGGTCGTTACCACGCGCGTGTGAGTTGAAGTGGTTGAAATCCTTATTATTTTCTCTTGGTGTTTACATCCTCAGCCTATGCGTTTATTTTGTGATAGTCAATCGGCTCTTCATATTGCCAAGAATCCTGTCTTCCACGATCGTACCAAGCATATCGAGGTCGATTGTCACTTTGTTCGCGACGAGTTGTTATCCTGTAATTTGGCCACGTCACATGTTCCCACTAGTCACCAATTGGCCGATATTTTGACCAAGGCTCTCGGCGGGCAACAATTTCATTTTCTTTTGGACAAGTTGGGCATTTGTTGTGATTTACATGCTCCAACTTGAAGAGGCGTGTGAGAATAATATGTATAAGGGTATATGTGTAAAGTTACATTGGTTGTAAATTAGGGTTTTGGTGATGTATTGTCACTATATATATACGCGTTTTTTTCTCCCAATTGCGTTGTGTTTATCATTTATATATATATATATATATATATAATACTAATCAATAAAACTCGTAAAAATTTCAATTTATACATTAAAATACTCGAATTTGGCTTTGCTAACCTCATCAACCGTTGAAAATCATCTCAAGTTCACTTAATTATTATGTGAACAAATATTTCATAAGTCAAACATCGAGTTAATCATATACGAACTTCAGATCGTTTACATTCCTAATGTACAATACATAAGTTCACAAATATAAATTCATTTAAAACATATTAGTATCGCATCTCCATTTTTTTTTTGCAGATAATTATTGTTATAAAAAAAATTGATGATAAGTATCAATAAATCACTACTTTTTGTAGGACCCGTTCATGGGCAATTAGTCAAACTTTAATTTACTAATTCTACTAAAATTCTATTTCCTTGTTTACAAAGAAAAAGAAAAGATTTTGTTCCCATAATTATCAATTTGTTCCTTTATATCACTGCGACTTCTGTGATTTTCCCTCAATTTTCGCTTTCGTTTTCTTGTACTGAATTTGATTTCTTTTTCTCTGCAATTTAATGGTGGAAAAAGGACAAAATCAGCCAATTAAGTAATTCATACGATTCTTGTGAAAAGTATAATTATCTAGAAGATCGTTTCTTGTAACCTGAAGAATCTGCTAAATCCCAGAAAATTAAGGGTTCTAATTGCGGAGAAGACGAAGAAGCGATGAGCTTTAAATTTAATAAAGATTATACTTCAAAGAAGAAGAAGAAGATTAATACAAGATTACTGGTTGATTGTTATTACCCTGCACGTGAATCTTCTTCTTGTTCTTCAATGGTCGATTCTCAAGATTTTTCATCAGAAGAATCAGTGCAGACCAGGTGTTCGACGGAATCTCGGTATGAAAAAGATGACACTACTCCGTCGAGCACGGTGGTTGAAGGTGAGATGGGTTCGCCGGAAAACGCAAAAGATAAACATAATGGATGGAAAAACAGCCGTAAACGCACCTTACCAGAGGACTCTGTAGCAGCAGCAGCAGCAGCTTATGATCTTGTGAAATCATCAAAAAGATGGACGGGCCGGATCAAACATTTGACTCAAGGGGTTGAGAAATCTGCAGGTATATATTGCACCATCTCCCAATTCTCCAAGTGCTTATCATTTATTGATATTATCACACTAGTTTTCATTGTCATATGACACAACTTCTCTAATTGAGTAGCTGTGTTAATGATACAGACACAAGATCATGATGGATATAATAATTACCCATGAGTCTACATTAAGAATCAATGATATGGATACACGTTGTATAGAAGCGGTTGGTCATGTGCCATGTCTCATCTGTCATTACTCTATTACTTAGTTATTATGAAGCACCGATACGGTTACATACATATATGATACGACACGGACATGAGACATGTGTCGGACGGTTGTGTCCGTATCACCGATACGGTTACATACATATATATTGTATGATACGACACGGACATGAGACATGTGTCGGAGGCATGTCGTGTGTAAATTATCCGACGTGAGAAATGGTATAACAGTTGTAGCATGGCTATACCAAAGTTGTATGCTTTATTTAACTTATAACAACACATTTCTATTGTCTTTTCTACTCTCTCTCACGTCGTATTTATACTTTATAACCATACATTTCTATCTTTCACTACAGTCTACACATTCCCCTATTACGTAAACGATAGTAGAGATGTGTGGTTATAATTCACGCAACATGACCATTTTACATTCATTGTACCATCAATGCTTCTTAGGCGATAACAAAACGGTCTCAAGAAAGTCACACAACGCACTTTTACACCTTGTATAGGACTTATTGATTGTAATAGGGTCCCACCTATTTTAAAAGTATGTCGTGTCATTTTGTTATGACATTGGCATTTACACAAGACGCTTTTATGTGCAGGTATTCATCAGAGATGTGCTGATCATCATCACCATCACCATCATCAAACAGAGATCATAAAAAATGATGTTGATTTTCAAACAGAAGTAAATGATGATCATAATATCAAACCAAAAGAGTACAAATGCACCATTTGTGGGGCATGTTTTCCATCATTCAGAGCATTGGGAGGGCATAAATCTAGTCACACGGTTAGAATCAAAAGAGAAGGTGCTAACAATGTTGCTGCATTGAAGAAAAACAAAGAGATTAATGGTGATAATAATCAAGAATTATCACATCAATGCAATATGTGTGACAAAAGTTACCCTACAAGTAAAGCACTTAAGATGCACAAGAGGTCCCACTATTCCAATAACGGTGATGGTGGTGGTGGCCCACAAGATCAACAATCCTCTAAATCTCCTAAAAGGGTTTTGGATATTGACCTAAATGAGCCTCCATGCCTTGATGAAGAGACAGATTGGATGTGGTATTGATGCATGATCTAATCTCTATGCCCTGTGGTTGGAAAGTCGGAAATGATAGTTTCACAACATTGTAATTGTTATCAAACACATTTTTAAATCATTGATCACAATATGATTATATCAATCAATAATTCATATATTATGATCAATGATATAAAAGTGTGTTATGAAACGAGTACTACTCTGGTGTTGCTTATTATCAGGGTTATTTTCTTATTTTTTTTATTTTTATTTTTGGTTTGTCTTAGGACACTTGTGTAATATGATTGTCGTTTCATAACCTATAATGAGATATAGTTTTGATTAGATCAAAATTATTGTTTGTATACTAGTTTTGAACACTTATTCTTATATATGGGCATTAATGTAGCATTACATCCTATTGAGGGAGGGATGAGTTCCTATCACAAGGCATGTAGAGCTATCAAACAAACAGAGCAATTCACGAGCAAGTTCGTTAGTGTATGTAGAGCTATCAAACAAACGGAAAAAGGCGAGTAATCTTATATGTTCGGTTCGGTAGTGTATGTGACTGTCTGCTTGGTTAGCTTAATGAATCAATCTTTAATTGGATTGTATGATTGTTTTCTATACAAACGAACACAAGTTTGGCTCATGAACGTTAGATTACATTCACTAGTCTGCTTATATAAATAAATCAACGTATAACCTAACCTTAACGACAAATATATTACATTCACTAGTCTGCTTATATAAGCAATCAACGTATAACCTAACCTTAACGGCAAAGTAGTAATTTTGAATGAGATTCATAATTTTTTTCTAATACTTTATAACCTAACCTTAACGACAAAGTAGTAATTTTGAAAGAGATTCATAATTTTTTCTAATACTTTTTTTTTTTTTAGTATAATCAATAATGTATGAGATATTGTTCTATAGAAATTTTGTTCAACAGGTTCCGTAAATATCTTTTTTTTCATGTGGTCCGAAATATTTTTCTATAGATAAAATGTATAGTTTTTATTTTTAGAGGGGTCCGTGACTCCGTGGACCCCGGTTTGAAATATGTGTATCCGCCACTGTTTGAATGATATGATCACAATAGCATGACCGCAACAATCAACATAACATCTATTTCACTGATCTAACGAGATGACGTTGTTAATGACACCACAGACACCCATGCCACCACAGACTCCCATGTAAACCACGGTCTCTCATGCCACCACAGACTCCCATGTTCAACTTTACAGAGGTTGAAAATGGACATTGAACATTTCCAACCGAATGTTAAGCTTACTACCTTCGAACGCCTTAAAGTAGATACGTCGGGTGTCATTAACAAGTTTATAAAATAGACTAGTAAACTTAGGAGGAAATAAGGAGGCAAACAAAAGTACCTAAAAAGTTCTACTTATTTTTTTTTCTTTTTTCTTTAAAGGGAACTCCATATTTTGAAACATTACATGAATCTCCACCCTAAAACTATATTATACTTCAAAATGGTATGAAACATTATTCCTCTATTTATACAATTTACATCCCAAATGCTTATAACAGATATTTTTTATACAATTTACATCCCAAATGCTTATAACAGAAAAATCTTATTACAAAATGTGGTATAAGGTTCAAGATGGACGGAGAAAATGTTGTATAAGTTTCAAGATGGACGGTGAAGATGATAACCACGTGTTTGGTTATCATCTTTCCATTTATATTTGATACAACCTTACGATTTTGCATTCCACAAATTAAATTTCGATATTCTATCCAACCAAAAATCTCTTCGAACTTTTTTCTTCCGATGTTGCCCCTGATAAAAACTTTTTATAAACCTAATGACGATGATATCTTTCCTTCCGATGCTGCCCTTGATAAAAACTATTTATAAACCTGATGGCGATGAAAAATCTTTTCTGTACACAAGGGTAGATGTTAGTCTTCCTTTTTTGGTTTCAAAAACAGTTGTGCCACAAATAAATTACACACTACATATTTTTTACCATTGATCGTGTCATATAACTCATTCATCATAATATAGATCAACCGTATATAATAATGAGCATATAAATGTATTGTGCTCCCTTTCTACAATTCATTTCATTGAGCTTCATCCTTGTAATGCTGCTCCTTTTGTCCATATTTTACCGACGGATTAATTTGTCAAAAATACACAAACTAAGCACTTAATACGTTGATTGTAACAGTAAAATGATAACAAAACGTAAATGATAGTGATGAAATAAAATGGGAAACTAGTTATTTAAAACCATATTTTTTACACGAGAATCGTAAATTGTTGTGCGAGTGATTCAACAAATTAATTGAACAATAGGTGTTTAAAACAACAACCAAAAAACCATAAAACAATAAATTGCCTTTTCCAACGTGACTAGTGTAGGGGTAACAATTACAAAATGTTGCATAAGGATCAAGATGGAGGGTGAAAACTGAAAATGTTGTATAAGGTTCAAGATGGACGGTGAAGATGATAACCACGTGTTTGGTTATATCTTTCCATTTATATTTTATACAACCTTATTACAACGATTTTGCATACCACAAAATTTCGATATTCTATCCAACCAAAAATCTCTTCCAATTTTTTCTTCCGTTGCTGCCCTGATAAGAACTATTTATAAACCTAATGATGATGAAATCTTCTCTGTACACAAGGTAGATGTAGTCTTTTATTTATTTATTTATTTATTTATTTGCCTTTCAAAAACGGTTAGTGAGTTACACAATACATTTTTTTCCACCTTTGATTGTGTCATATAACTCATTCATCATAATATATATCAACCGTATATAATAATGAGCATACAAATGTATCGTGCTCCTTTCTACAACTCATTTCATTGAGCTTCATCGTTGTTATGCTCACCGACGGATTAATTTGTCAAAAATACACAAACTAAAGACTTAATACGTTGATTGTAATAGCAAAATGATAACAAAACGTAAATGATAGTGACGAAATAAAATGGCAAACTAGTTATTAAAAAACATAATTTTTACATCATTAATTGATCAAAGTCGAGAATCGTAAATTGTTGTGCAAGTGACCCAACAAATTGAACTAGTATGAAATGTAGTAAGGACAATAGATATTACAACAACAATAACAAAAAAAAACACAAAACAATAAATTGTCTTTTTCAATGTGACTAGTGTAGGGCAACAATTGCTAAAATGATGAGAGAATCATCACAAGTAAAGCCATGTTTACTCACAAAGGCAGGTTAACCAAAACGGAATTAATGTAATGGAATGAAGCAAATTGAACAAGAAAAGCTGGATTTAGCCGTATTTGCATGGTGAGCCAGAGCAGGACCGGAGATTTAAGCTTGCTGACCATGTGGCGGAATGTTTACTATTCAACATACTACAAATTCAGATCTTTGCAAATAAATCATTAATTAAACTTTTAACTATATAAAAGAAAAGGATATGATAAATGATTGAAATAATATAATCAAACTTACTTCAGGTTGAATCATGTTGATAGAGTATTCTATCATCTGTAGCCGGTCGCCTGATACTTATAACTGTGACCATGGCGACTGGCTACAGAATGATAGAATAATCTCTCAACATGATTCAACGACTATTTTATTTCAATCATTTATCATATCCTTTTTCTTTTATATAGTTAAAAGTTTAATTAATGATTTATTTGTAGCATCGTGAATGGGCACTAGTAGAATAGTAAACATTCCACCACATGCTCAGCAAGCTCGGCTCCGGCTCACCATGTTCCGGCTCCGCCCGCTCCATTTGCTTCATTCCATTACATTAATATTATATCCCTAAATATTAATAACCCTTAATATTGCTCAGCAGATTGATCAAGCCATTGCTCGAATTCCTTTTTGGTTGACCTGTTGTCCTACAATAATCACATCGGAAAGACAATTTATTGTTTTGTTATTGTTGTAAAAATCTATTGTCCGGCAGAGAAAATATATTTTAGGTCGTTTTAACACTACTTTATTTATTTCGTATCGGCCGAAATCGGATCTAACATTTTTGAAGTCCCGTTGAAAATTCAATTTCACCTTGTTGAAAATTCCCAAATTCGTTGAAAATTCAACATCTTTGGGGTAAAATTCAACATGGCGAGGTGAAATTCAACAGTGGGGAAATACAACGGTGCGGTTGAATTTATTAACAGGAACTTAAAAAATGCTGCGTCGGACCCGACCGGCGTAAAAAAGGAGTGTTAAAACGATTTGAAAATGTATTTTCTCTTGTCTGGCATATATTAGGACATTTCATACTGGTTCAATTTGTTGTGTCACTTGACAATTTACGATTCTTGACATTGATGGATTAATGATGTAAAACATTTTATTTCATCACTATCATTTATCATTTGCTGTTACAATCAACGTCTTTAGTTTGTGTATTTTTGACAAATTAATCCTTCAATAAAATACGGACAAAAAGAGCATGATGAAGCTCAATGAAATGAGTCGTAGAAAGGGAGCATGCTCATTATTATATACAGTTGATCTATATTATGATGAATGAATTATACGACACGATGTATAACTCATTATTTGTGGCACAACCGTATTTAAAAGGCAGAAAAAGAAGACTAACAACTACCTGTGTACAAAAAAGGATTTCATCACCATTAGGTTTTATAATTCGAAGAGATTTTTATGTTGGATAGAATATCGAAATTTTATGGTTTGCAAAATCGTTGTAATACTTATAATAAAAATCGATGTAATAAGGCTGTATTAGATATAAATGGAAAGATGATAACCAGACACGTGGTTATCATCTTCACCGTCCATCTTGAACCTCAAACAACATTTTGTAACCTGTTATAAGGTTTCATACCATTTTTACCATTTTAAAGTATAATATAGTTTTAGGGTCGAGATTCATGTAATTCATACTATTTTAATTTTTTTTAATTTTTTTTTGGGGGCTTAAAGCCTCCGGTATCTTTACGACCAACTGATCTGACTAATCTGGAATTCGGCTCGAGTCGCGACTACAAAATCTAACTCGAAGTAACGTCTAGCCAAAACTATTTCAGCATGACGCCTCATAAGAGAATCGAATTGGTGACCTCTTTACCTCATTACCTAAACGAACACGAATAAGCTCGTGACCTAAACGAATACAAGCTTGAACAACTAATAATCGTCTTGGCTCGGCTCGTGAACATTACTATTCAAGTTACTAGTGAATAGTATGAGATCTCCTTGAGCTAGTATTCGAATTGACTTAGCTTGAATAAGCTTGAGCTTGAAATCGACTCAACTCGACTCAAAGATTGAACAAACAATACTCAAACAGTACAATACTCGACTCGAATAACTTGCGAACAACATCAAATATACATTTATATATATATAATAATAATAAATCATGAAACAACTATCCAAAAAGGCATTTTTTTTTTGTTATTAAACCTCTTCAATTTGAGGTAATTTCGTATCGATTAAAAGAAGAAAAAAAAAGATTTTCTAATTTATTTTTGAGTAAGTTTGAAAACCTATTAGACTTGTGATGTGATCCAGTCCAAGCAAGTTAAAGACCAGCCCATAAAATGCACTATCTATATTATTGGGCTTGAAGAGTATGAAGATGGACTTGGATAAATCAATTAGAAGTCTTTTATTTGATTTATGTGTTAATAAGGTCACCCTATTTGTTTGGGGCGCCACTTTGATCCTTTGTATTATTTTATGCTGTTTTTAAGTAGTAATAGGCCAAAAGCTCATCAGGGGAGTTGCATATATGTTAGTATATTGGATTAAAGCCCCTATTTTTTTTAGCAAATAAAAGTCATTTGAGCTTATTAGAGTCACGTTAGGCCCAATAGGAAATAAAGTGGCGAAAATTACTATGTAATTTATCCCGCATTGCTTAGGAGTTTGTTACTCATTTATTTTGTAGCCTATATAAAGGTTCTATGTACAAATTCAATACAACAACACATTATTATTGAGATTTCAGTTAAATATTATCTCTTTAAGTCGAGTCGGTTTAAAACAATCACATGCGAGTGAGTATCTTCTTCGTCGTAGATGATACACCTTTAAGATGAGCGAGCGTTGTGTGTTCTTAGCCTCGATCCTAGGTCGGAGACTCTAGGACTAGGTTTTCATAGCTCTCGATTGCTCCCGTAGTTACTTCTTGGGCACGTATCACATCAGTTGGTATCAAAGCACAGCAACTAAGGTATCAAATATCCGATTTATTTTATTTTCTTTATTTTCGAAATTATTCAAAAAAAAATTATTTGTTCTTGTTTTTCTTTATTTCGTCCCCTTCCCAGCCCTAAATCTTCAAATCTTCAAACCTCCATCCCAAGAACCCTAATTATTTTCCAGATCCCGTTTTTTATATCAGGCCGTTCCCTGACTAAACCCCTCTAAAAATTCTGAAATTTTTACCACATCTCGATCTACAATTTTCATCTTTGCACCCAATCCAGATTCAACGTAAATCCTGCCAAAACATGCCGAATCAATCCAAAAGATCTGTCCAGAATAAAACAGCAGCAGCCAATCTTCGTTTGTATTCGATTTCCGTGCTTTGGACGACTCCAAATTACCTGAAAATTGGTAACCTTATAGGAAATTTGCAGATCTACAACTTTTTTATTTTGAGTTTTCTCAGATTCGTCTTTGTTTCACCACAATCGGCACCAAAATTCACTCGCTATCAATGAAAAATTAGTGACAGATTGCACTGCTTCTAATGACGATTGTTTGAGCGACCTATATAACTCCAAAAATCAAAATTTTGATATTCTCTAGAAATCATCTTTTATACAATTTTAGTATTTTTAGGTTTTCCAAATTCGACATAGGTTGATCACAAATGCATGAAAAGTCACCGTTTAAATTCTGGTAGTTCTGACAGCATCATATTTACCGTTGCTCATTGTTGTGATTCGTTCTTTGGTTGATATCTATATATGAGTGAGTGAAACACGAGTGAATTGTGAGAAATATGCCTTGTTTTGATTATTACGAGAGACGCGTTCGTAGGGAAGAACAACGGAGAGAGGAACGACAGCATCAAAATGAGTTATTTGATCGAAATGATAAAGGGTTAGCAGAGATGCATAGGAACATTGAGAAGTTGATCCAAAAATATAAGGAAGACATGGAGGTTATGATGTAAAGGTGGCGGGAAGTTGACCTATTCTGGGCCAAGTATGATGAGGCCACATGGGTGGTTGCGGTTAAAGAGGAAAAACAATTAGTTGCAGAGGAATACACAGACATCGTTAGTACTCGTGAGGAGGAGTTGAATATGAGGAGGGTGCGAGTGTGGCAGAAGTAGTTAACGGTGATGAGGCACTAATTGTGGACGAGATAGCTCACATTGATGAGACATGTGTTGCCGGTCAAGTTGAGAGTAATGTTGAGCGTGCGGAATCAATTATGGAGGAGACAATTGCAGAGGGACATAAGCATGTGGAGACTGATGGTGAGCAATCTTAAATTGATGGTTGAGAAAATTGCGGAGAATGAGGTAGTTTGTACTACTTCTCTGACCGCGTGTTCGAGTTCTATTTTGTCTTCTGTGCAGGTACATGTAGATCATCCACACGAGGAGGAAACCGGGCTGTTGGATACATCCAACGCAGCCCCTGTATTGCCTTTGGTTTCGCGTGATCTTGATCATATTGATGGCAAGCCGAAGCATATTTTCATTGACCCATTAATTTGTTGCACCTGGTGCTGCCTATCCTAGTCTGAGTTGCTATCATTATATTGCTACCTTTCCCAGCTTCATCGCCAATGTCAAGCCGAGGGATTGTTCTTTTGTTCCATTGGTCACGCTTGGCTCGTCATGTCACCGGTCAATTGGTTTGCAGTCGTATATCAACTTTGTATTTGACCCGGCATTTCGCTATGCGATTTTTGTGGTTTGTTCGAGTTTGGTGTCTGTTGATGACTTTTACGACACCCTTCCAATTCGAGGACGAATCCTTTCGAAATGGAAGGGAATGATGTGATCCAGTCCAAGCAAGTTGAAGACCAGCCCATAAAATGCACTATATATATTATTGGGCTTGAAGAGAATGAAGATGGACTTGGATAAATTAATTAGAAGTCTTTTATTTGATTTTTGTGTCAATAAGGTCACCCCATTTGTTTGAGGCGCCACTTTGATCCTTTGTATTATTTTATGCTGTTTTTAAGTAGTAATAGGCCAAAAGCCCATTAGGGAGTTCTTATATATGTTAAGATATTGGGTTAAGTATTTTTTTTTAAGAAATAAAAGTCGTTTGAGCTTATTAGAGTGAAGTTAGACTAAATAGAAATAAATGGCGAAAATTACTATGTAATTTATCCCATTATTCTTATGAGTTTGTTAGTCATTTATTTTGTAGCCTGTGTACAAATTCAATACAACAACACATTATTATTGATATTTCAGATAAATATTATTTCTTTAAGTCGAGTTCGACTTAAAACAATCATCATGAAATGAAAGATCTTCTTCGTTGTAGATGATATGTGGCTAAGAACGAATCGTCGTGAATGGCGGCGTTGTGTGTTCTTAGCCTCGATCCTAGGTCGGAGACTTCAGGACTAGGTTTTCATAGCTCTCGATTGGTCCCTTGGGCTACTTCCCGAATCGTATCACATCAACTTGATAAACTCGATATAAAACTCGCTCATGACTCGAGTTCATAAAGCTTTCTAAAATCTATCGAGCTCGACTCCAAAATACTTGTATTCGAACTCAAACTCAAAAACATTTTTAATTACTTGACTCGTTTCGACTAATATTCAATTCATTTCGGCTCGTTTGCATCCCTAATCCAAAGTAAAATGTGTGTGTCTATATAATAAGTAATGCTACATCCAGAACGAACTATAGACACAACTAATCTTGCATTATTGATTTTGGTGTTTGACTATTGATAGGCGGATTCTGTCGACGATACTAGTGTAAAAAAATTTATGAAACGACATCATTTTGTGTGTAATGTTGTATTTGACAGTCAAGTGCATTAGAGGGATCAAGTGTATTTGACTGTCAAGTGCATTACATTCGAAGTGACCTTCTTCTCCGGCGAGTCCGTCAATCTGCTGTTTCCCTAAAATCCGATCCTAAACATAAAATCCGCCTGTAGCAGATTAGATAGAGAAATTACCCTGATTATGCGAAATAGATGAGAAATCTAAGTCGATTTTCTAAAAAAGTACGGTCAGTAAGATAAAAACAAACAAAGAACTGACCTTTTTCTCCGGTAGCGAGTTGGTGTTTGAAGACATTCTGCGGCTTCGTTCAACTGACGCTGTTGTAGATCAGATCGAAAATTAAACAGCTGTTGCAGATTAGGTGGAAAAAATTAAGCTGATTAAACAGCTAGCTGCTGATTCCTTCCATTATGGACAATGGCGTGAAATGAGAAGGAGATATAGTCGGAAATATAGCGATGCAGGAGAAATTTTTAATAAATGTCTACACAGAAAACACCCAGATCTAGGCGAGGAAAGGGCTGGATCCGCCAAACGACCGGCCAACACCATCCCTCAACCGGATAAACATGGCTCGAGGAGAGCCGAAACAGGTCACCGGAGCGAGATGGAAGCTGCCGGGAACAAAAAGAAAAGGAAACGAACAGAAAGATGGAATACGAACAGAAATTGGACGCCGGCAGCGTAAAGGCGCCGGCGCCGGCGCCGGAAGCTTTGCTGAAGATGGAGAGCTAGCAGCCAATCACTATATAATCTTGTCCTATCAGAGAATGTGACAATGGGGTCCACAAGGCGGAAATAGACCCTTAACCATAGGGAAATTTTATTATGGTCCTGGATCAATGATGACTTGGTGATCCAGGACCAATAAAAAAATGATAAATAACACAAAGAACCTACCGCATAAATATAAATCCCAAAACATATTGACGTTTTCACCTTCTTATAAGAAATTTCATTGGTGACAATATAACGTGGTGGTCCCTGGACCACCATAAAACCACTGCCAACCATAAACATATGAAAATGTTTATAATTATGACATATCATCAATTTATAAACCTTTTATCTATAAAAATTTTCTTAAAAAAAATCTATTACACATAAACTTTTTTTTCTACTCCACACAACCTTTAAAAAAAAAAATACAAAACAAAAAGTCAATACTTTTTTTTTTTTTAGTTTTGTGTGTAGTAGAAAAAATATTTATGTCTTGATGAATCCGCTTTATAAAAGGCTTTTAAAAGGATTATGTATTGTAGAGAAAATGTTTATAGAGAGAAGGTTTATGACTTGTGTGACGTGGCACAGTAATAAAGCTTTTAACAGCTCCATGACTGGAGATACTCTGAGAATCATGAACCGGTTCAAATTGGTAAACCTTTTGATATAAACCTTTGGTGACATGGACTCCTCCAATGGGGCAAAAACCTTTTCTAAAGGTTTAAACTCTTGTTATAAACCTTTTGTTTTTGTCATTGGAGAACTCTTATAAGAGCATCTACGGTCATAAAGCTCTTAAAAGCTCTATAACTATGATATGTCATATTGATTATAAATATTTTCTCTATAAATTTTTTCTTCACAATTATTAACATTTTCACAGTGTCATGTCATCATGTAATAATTGCAAAAATCTTTTTAATTCTATAACATGAATCACGGCATAAATATTAATATTTATTTTTTTCTTCTACGACAGCTATTGAAAAATTTAAAGAAAAATACAGATGAAAAATAAGCAAACACAAAGTAACAAATAAATAAAAAAAGAAAAAATAAATCACAAAGCAACGGCAAGTGTTTTTTAAAAGAAAGAAAAAGACAAAATCAAATTATCTAGATGGCAGAATAATGAAATTGTTTTAGTAGATTTGAAGACTTTACTTAAAAGTTTTCACAAATCACTCACCCCACAATAATAAAAAACTTTTGCTAAAGGTTTAAAATAATTTATAAAGTTTTTCATTCCAAGCATTGGAGATGCTCTAACTCCAACCATAAAAAAAAGTTTATAATTGGAGTAATGTTTGGAGTAATTGTGTCACATCCTTAATTTATAAATTTTTTATCTATAAAAAATTTCTTCACAATTATAAACATTTTTAAAAGTTTTATAGTTTTGTTGAAATGACTTCCTCGAACGGAGAAAACATTTTCCTAAAGCTTTATTTTTTTTTTTCAAACCTTTTAACTTCTCCTGTTGGAGAAGCTCTAAATACAAATTTCATAATGCTAACGTTCTTATAAAGTTCGCACATTACAACTTTATATTCGTAATCTACCACATACAATTTATGTTTAATGTATGAAATAAATTAAAAATGATTGTCACTTGATACAACCGTTGCATCATAAAATATGTCATTTATAAATGAGTGATGTGATAAGTGTAATATACGAAATAAATTAAAAATGATAAATTTCCAACGTATGCTATTTGATCAACGTTGCGATCATAAATTATCGTTTGATAAATGAGTGATGCAATAAGTTATCGTAATACTACCGTATAACAACATGTTTCAAATATCCAAAACAACAATATTATTGAAACTATAAACATTTACATCGGTTATTAATTTACACATGATGTACGAAAATTCGTGAATTTATTAATCGTATGCTCTTGTACTTTGATCTAAACCATCAGCCATGACGATAAAGTTTATGTTCATATTAGGTGTTGTCGTGACTAATACTCTTGATAAGATAATTTTCATTGGTCGGACCGTTTTTATATATATGGTAATAGATAATCTGCCAATTGGCATAATATTAGCGCGTACTACAAGGATTATGTCATGACAAGTCACAAGTTACATTTTTACACAATTGATTCTGCTGAATAAAAAACTATCAACAAGTCTTACACCGTAATTAATGATGTAAAAATATGTTGTACGACAACCGTTTTGTCAAGGACGGAGCCAGAATTTAAACTTAGGGTGAAATAAATAGACTATATCGAGTTAAATCGGGTGAAATTTGGATTAAGAATGTTTTATGGATCAAACTGAGCTACCTAGATTTTTGAGTGTGATACTTTTTTTGTTCGGGTGGGCTTAGCCCCTCTACAAATATACATAGCTCCGTCCTTGTGTTTTGTATTAGCATCACCAGTGTGCATATTGATATACCCGAATCGGAATGGGGCCCTGTTCATCTATATTGGCCTACTATCATGGCCCAAAAACGAAGATATGGGGCCTCATTCCCCTCTGTCCACGCTCATAAGCCAGATCATGTCCGCTGATCATAAGTCGGGCTCCTCTTCTACTTTTGATTTCTACCCATATGGTCAAGCTGATATCCACCCATATGGTCAAGCTGATATCCAGACAAGGCAAATACGAGTCCGCTGTTCACTGCACGCTGTTCGCCGTGCTTATCACTCCGGCTGGCTAATCCCGACAGCTGGCTAGGCCACTTGTATTGCATGCATAATTACCTTTAATTATGTATTCTTAATTGTCTTGTCATGAACAGTAAACCGACATAGTCTTAACCTATATATATGGGATCACAATGTAATAGAAAACATCCAAGAATTAATACACACAGAGCTACCCTGTCAATTTGTCGACCCATTCACGTGTTCATCCCTTAACATTAATCCGCGAGATTGTTCTTGCTCACCACCGTGTTCTCTTAGAGAAATCACACATACTAAGCCTTATATCCACAAGATAAACACTGCTATCGCGCAATGGGTGTTCAAATAACATCGCTTGGCTCCGCTACGGGAAAATCATCATCATTCACCCAAGGTGTCATTTGCTCCACCGCAAAAGACGATTTCACGGTGTATCCGACAGAGACGCCGCCTCTCTCGTTCCTCCGATCAGTAGAAACCTTGATCTCTTGGGATAATCCAGCCCAGACGTCATCGCTTTCTTCGCCTCAAAGAACGCATACATGGAGCGAGGATCACCAAACTCCGCGCAAACCGCCTCATCCTGAAAAGAAACACTTGCAAACTCATACACGAGTCCATCTTTAAATACCCAGGTTGGTTTGTATGCCTTTTTCGCAGTTTCAGATCTTCAAGTAATAAGGAATCTGAGTACTTGACAATACCACTTGGAAAATAACCCTCAGAAAACACCCCCCTGCATTTTGATATTTTGAGTTGGAAAAAATATCTAGCCACTAGCCAAAATATCTCACCAAAATATCTTACTAAAATACCTTCAAAAATCCTAGTCAGAAATGGCGGGATCAAAACACTTTAACCCCGTTACTCTAAGTAAGGGGGGTAACCAGGGTAACTCGCGGCATGCGAACACGCAGCGCGGGGAGCCGAGCAGAAAAGTACTATCTGCAGGTGCTGATACCGGGCAATACATCACGCCCGATATGCGAGCCTATATAAGAGAAAGGACTAGAGTCCGGGAAATACACGAGGCAGCGGTCAGAAAGAGCCATGGGAAAGGCGTCGCCGGAAACATCTTACCAAATAATGAACAAGAGGCTGTTTCTGCAGGGGGAGCGTCCCCACAGCAAAACTCATATAAGATAGCTCTACAAGCACACATGGAATACGTAGAGGAAATGCGAGTAGGAAATACGTTGCTAATTGCTGAGGGGCTACCACCTCAACCTATCTGCAAGTTCAATCCTCCTCAACCCACACCAACATATGTGCAGCTCACTCCCATTCCCCCAAAGACAGTCCAACCTCAACGATTTGAAACGGAGGGAAGCAGCCATGCAACTTCGCATCCAATGGGAGATAGGAAATCAGCTCTAGGTCGATTGGGGCCCGTGGTCGACGATCGTGGTGTAGCCCCAGGGCGACCTAGAAATCCTCGACAGGTCCGTACTTACACGGAAGGACAGGGGGACTCGCAAGTTGAAGGAGGTTACGTTACGCCCCTATCTATCCCCCAAAATCAGGTGGATATGGGCATAATGAAAAAGCAGATAAAGGAATTGCAAAGAGGTACGGCGGGTGTTCAGGTTGTTCCGACATGGGGAACGAGTGTACTTCATCCCAGCATTTTGAAAGCGGCACCAAGAGGGGGAACTCACTACCCAAATTTCATTAATTACCATGGAGCCACAGATCCTCTGGATTGGCTATCCGCATTTCAAAGCAGAATCAGCTTGTGCACGTCTAGCGATGAAGCCTGGTGCATAGGTTTTGTCGGGTCGATGCAAGATCGGGCAGCGTCATGGATCCGCGGTCTACCTCCGGGTTCGATTTTATCTTGGGATGATCTGATCAACTAATTTATATCATAGTTCCGGTCAGTCAAAGGGCCAAAGAAAACATATATCGATTTTCATGATGTTCGACAGGGCGAAAATGAGGGTACTCGCAGCTATTATGAGCGGTTTAATAAAGTATATGAGCTAACAAGGGGCTTGGCGGACAACGTCGTTATGAGCAGTTTTGAAACAGGGCTGAATCCCGGTTACTTGAAATCTTATTTTGCTTTAACTCCACCGGAAAACTTACAAGAAATGTTAAGTTCAACCTGAAAGTACATCGCCACTACGGGCAACGAAGGAGCGTCGTCGTCCAATAAAGGCAAATAGAGGGTTGAGCGCAGTCCGCCTAGAGATAGCCGTAGAAATACTGATCGGGATGTTAAAAAGCCTGAAATATTTAAGGAAGAACACTTCACGCCGCTCAAAATATCCTATACTCAGATGCTGAACGAAGTGAGAGATGAACTACCCGAGCCTTACCCTATGGTTCCGGATACACGCCGTGATGCGTCCAAATATTGTGGCTATCATAGAGATAAGGGTCATACAACTGACGAGTGTATTCAGTTCAAAAGGGCAATAGAAAAATTACTCGCTCGCGGACACCATGATCACTACAAGCTAGATGCCGGTGGGCCGGACAGGAGGAATCAGCAAGCTCGCCAGTTCGACAGGAACATCAGAATAATAACCGAGCCTCCTCACAGTAACAATCAGATCAAGAGCCGCATTGGCTCCATTAACAAGCATGTGGAAAAGCCTGTAGTCCTGCGAGGGAACGAGCAACCTCTCGCTTTTACTCGAAGCGAGCTAGTGACTTCGGTCAATACGGAAGATATGTGTTTATGCGTTTCGGTAGTCATCAATCAGGCTTGCGTCAACAGGGTAATGATCGACACAAGAGCATGCCGCGACATCTTATATTACAACTGCATCAAAGAATTGGGGTTCGGAGACTCTAATTTGAGGGCGCATAATGGCACCCTTGAGGGTTTCACTAACCATGAAATACAAGTCAAGGGGGTCATTGATTTGGATGTACAAATGAGAGATTATGCACCCTTTCGGACAGAAAAGGTTGTCTTCCTCATGGTCGATCTTCAATCTAATTATAACATGATAATTGGGACACCGGTTTTGAAGTAATTTCAAATGGTAACTTCCATCCCGCACCAGCGGGCAAAATTTTATGTAGGAGACAGGATCTGAACGTCGATCAGCGAACCTGCAGCTGTCCTCACATACATACAGGAAATGAGAACCGGGAACAAAAGAGCACGAATCGAGCAACCTGAAAACATGGAAAATATCAACATGATCGGGGTAATAGGGGAGACTGTATCGGTGAAAGTAGAATGTGAAACTTTGCAAGTCAGGGATGAGCCCGACTTTTCGGCAGAAGATGAGTTGGTCGAGGTAGTCATTAACGACGAATATCCCGATCAGAAAGTCAAGATAGGAGCTCGGCTGAGTTCCTTCGAGAGGGAAAAATTGATAAAATTACTCAAAGAGAATCTGGGTGCATTTGCCTGGATAGTGACGGACATGCGAGGGGTCGAGGCAGACGTCGCCCTCCATCATCTCAACATCGACTCTATTTTCAAACTGATACAACAACGAGCACGCCAGTTTTCAACCGAAAAGGAAGCGGCGGTGAAAGTAGAGGTCGGGAAACTCCTGCAAGCAGGGATCATAAAAGAGCTCGCCTATCCTACATGGCTAGCAAATGTGGTTATGGTAAAGAAACACAATGGAAAGTGGAGGATGTGTGTCGACTTCACAGACATTAACAAAGCTTGTCCGAAAGATCCTTATCAGCTTCTGCGAATTGATCGGTTAGTAGATTCCATCTCTGGTTTTGAAGTTCTTAGTTTTTTGGATGCACATTCGGGGTATCATCAAGTGCGGGTGGCTGAGTCTGACAAAGAAAAAACGGCCTTTAGAGCTGCTTGGGGTTTTTACTACTACGAAATGATGCCCTTCGGGCTGAAGAATGCGGGTTCAACTTATCAGCAAATGGTCAATGATGGGAGTCAAATTGTAGTGTATTTCTTATATGAGATTACCTCCTTTTACGAGTTATTCAGGGTTATTTTGGGCTATTATGGGTAGGATATGAACGATATTCACTTATATGCATGTTTCGAGACTAAAGGCGTTTTCGTCCTAAAAACTCGTGTTTTATGTGGATTTCATTACGTTTCCGTCAATGTATATTATGCCTTGGTGCTCGTGTCTTTGTTTTCAGGCTTATATTGATGTATAAGGTCGAGAATAAGGAAGTGATTCTCGAGAAAGAATGAGATTTGGGGCCAAGGAGGAGAAAAGAGTGAAGAATCATTGACGAAATCTGAACCAGTCACTTCAGGGGTATTTTGGTCACACTTGGAGACACTTTCAGGAAGAGTTCTCTTGATGAAAATTGTAGAGCGTTGAATCAGATTTCTAACGCATTTTGAATCATCTCATTTGGAGCCCTAGAAGTGAAGTTATGATGAAAATACTGAAGCCTACCCCAAACTGGCGTTTGGAAGATCCAAACGGGCGTTCGCTTGTTACTGAAAGTTGGGTTTTCAGGCAAACGGGCGTCCAAATGACCTCAAACTGGCGTTTGTGAAGGTTCAGCCCGAAAACCAAAGCTCATACAAGGCAAACGGGCGTCCAAATGACCTCAAATCGGCGCGCTTGCAAGGATGCAAACTCTAGTTTGGCCCCGACAGCAGATTTTCACCATGCCTGACCCTTTAATCGTCATTTTGACCCATCTAGAAGGCATTTTCTGGTCAGGTCGTCTTCATGAAAGTTGTAGGTAATTGAACGAGCTTTCCAACACATCTTGAATCATTCAAATCGGAGCTCTACACAGGAAGTTATCGCTGATTTACTGAACATAGGTCAAGTTGGGCCAAACTAGCGTTTGCCAAGATCCAGACGGGCGTCCGGGACCGACAGGAGCAGATTTTCGACCTACATTATAAATACGCAGCTCATTCAGCCCCTATACGATCCTGGACGACTGGCGATTTTAGGGCGCTTTTTGAGTAGTTTAAACACCCTTTGATCCCCATATTCCATAGATTAATTCCATTGATTCTACATACTTTTTATTAGATTAAATTTCTGTTTCAACACCAAAGATTCGACTTTTAGCGCATTACCTTTACTCAATATTCAAGGTTTGATTTTTATGATGATTATGCTTTCGTTTATTATTGTTCTTAGTATAATTTCCTTTAATTACTTCGTTGTTAGTATGATTATGGGTAGCTAAAGTAGTTGTGTAGCCGAATTATGTGAAAACGGGTGAAAATCCCAAAGGGGTATGAGATGGGAGTTGTGTAGCGCTTAATTAAACGTTTGTATGATGAATTCATGTTCTAAAACTCGTTTTGATTGTTTTAAGCTTTGAATGAGATTGACAACCTTGTTCACTGTTACACACACATTGAGCTTATATATGTATTTTGCTGTGACGTGTGGGATACGGGTTTTAGAATCACTAGACTTAGCCTTGATTAGATTGACAACCTAGCTAGACGTTAGGACTATGCCTATGTGAGGTTCTTATCGGGTTCCCGAGCGGCTCATTATTCTGGTCAACCATGTTAGGCGTGTTAGCTTTCTAAAGGGAGGGTTAATAAGCCTAGTATAGGGGGTTAAGCGAGAGTTGTTCAGACCTTAATGCAAGAATAAGAAGTTGACACCCGTGGATGTCATATAAACTGAATTGGATAGGTAGGTCGGTTAAGACACACTCATTGTCAAGTCTTTCATGTGGGGTAAAAGTAACCTGTTGGATCGTAGTTCGGCTATGTCTTTTAATCACCTAGATAAATCCGTTAGACATCGACTTTGGTACTTCACTAATATTGACCTGAACCAAGTTTAGACATCGACTTTGGTACTTCACTATTATTCCCTGTGGATTCGACCTTGAAACCACTATACTACCGTTGACCCGATACTCTGTCGGTCAAAGTTGGCGGTTAGTTATTTTGCTATCAAGAATTTTGGCGCCGTTGCCGGGGAGTACATGGTGAATATCTTGTAAGTTGGCCAAAAGCCTAGGCTTAGGTCGTTTTTATTTGTTTTCTTGTTTTTTTCTATTTTTGACAGTGCATGACCACGAGAAGTTCAAAACAACCTCTTATCAAGCCGATTGAAGAGATTGAAGCCTTTGCACGCCACCGCAACAGTCAGAGAAGAAATGAGATCGTTATCGGGACTCCGACCCTGCATGACGAAGAAGAAGATTAATTGATACGTCTCATCGACTTCTCTCAAGAGATGGATGAGCTTAATGGTAGAGATAATTTGGATGGTCGGGATAATTTTGAGCCTTTGACTGAGCACAATGCACCGGGCAGTACATCCAACCTCAGGGATACAACTTTACAATTGACCCCAATCCGTGATCGTATAGAACAATTGAAGAATGATGGGTTAAGACTCTAGCCAACGATCGACCCTCAATACACTCAGATAACGGGAATTGGGAGTAACCAAGGTGGATGATTTGGGCGCTTGAACCGGGTGATAGACGACTTGGGGTAAATGAATCAGGATCACCGAGCGTATTTCGGCGCCCACCGTTGCAACAACAACACACTCAATGGTTTGGGCAGTATGACCAAGATACAGTCGAAAGACTACTACGGATGCTAGAGAATCAAGGAAATCAACAGGGTTCCAAAACCCATATAATCAAGAACCACCACCGCGGCAAGAGATTATCAACAAAAACAACATCGAATTATCACCACGAGAGGGCTCGGCGGAGTGCAAGGGCCGAGAGTCTGCCGGGATTATGTGTCAAACTCATAGGAAGTCACGGGGCATAATCCAATTCGAGTACCCCCTATCAATGCCAACAACATGGATATAAAGCAGAATATTTTGAACATGTTGGGGGAACACGCATTGTTCCATGGGAAGTCAGCAGAGAACCCGAACAGCTTCCTAGATCATTTTCTCCAAATTTGTGGTACGATGAGATATAATGGGGTCAGCGACGAGGCAATAAAGCTGATAGTCTTCCCGTTTGCACTGAGAGGAGATGCTAAGGATTGGTACGATTTTTTACCTAATGATTCGTTACATACATGGGCGGATGTAGTGAAAGTGTTTCTGAGAAGATATTTTCCTCCGGCAAAGATCTTAGATCTGAAAGAAGAAATCTCTTCGTTTGATGGTCTCGAGGGAGAGACACTAAAAGAGACATATGAGAGATTCAGGGGTCTACTGAAGAGATGCCCTCCACACGGTTTTTCCACTGTCGAGCAAGTGATTACACTATTTAGAGCCTTAGAGCCAGTGGATCAGAACAAGTTGAATGCCTCCAGTGGCGGAGATATCATGAATCTGCCGCCAGAACAAGCTATGAGGCAGATTGAGAATGCGGCAGAGGGAGAAGGACAATGGGGGTCTAGTAGAAAGAAGAAGAAAGCCCCAATGTAAAGTGTGAAGTCGCTGAAAGAGGAACTCGATCGAGAATCTGCCATGCATGAAAAGATGCAAGAAATGGTGCTAAAGATGGACCAAATGGAGTTAGAGAGAAAGAAGGCACAACAGTGCCAGCTTTGTGGAGGTGGACATTCTGCCATGGAATGTACATCATCGAAAAGGCCCACTTATCCACAACAGTTGACACCTACTCCAGTACAACAACAGTTTGGCAATCAGAATGACCAACAGAGAATGAATGTCTATGCGATGGGGCAAATAAGCATGAATCAGCAAGAGTTTGGCCAGCAACAGTGGAATCAGAATTTCGACAATCAGCAAGGGCCGCAAATAGAATATGGTATAGGTGATGATTCCTAACAATATGATGTCAGAACCAAGGTTTTAGGCAAAACCAAAGCTCATACAACCAACCTTGGAACCAGAATCCCCAGAATCAGAATTCATACTAGAATCAGAACCAAGCCAGCTATCAGAATAATCAGAATCAACAATCTCAATCACAGGGCCAACATCAACTACATAATCAGAATTGGGGGCAGAGTCAGGGATGGAACCAAAATCGTACAAGCAGGTAATAATCGCAAGCAAATCACCGCCTTGAAACAATAATTCGCGCGCTATCAAGCTACCGAATGCTCATATGCACCAGAGCAATCAAAATAATCAACAATCGAACAATTATGGTGCTCAGAAGATGTCCGCTGAGAAAATCCTGGAAAGACTGGATAGGACTGTCTCTGAATTGAATAAGAATGCTGTTGAGCAAAAAGTGGCCACTCACTCCGCCATTCGGAATTTGGAAACCCAAGTTGGGCAAATCACGTACACACTGAAGAAGAATTTGAGTGATGCTGAGCAGAACCCGAGACAGGTGAATGCAATATTCACCAGAAGTGGTAGAGAATTTGGAGTGGACCAGCCAAAGAGAGTAGTCGAAGCAGAGAAATATTTGGATGAAGAGGATGAAACCGAGGCAGCAGAGAGAGAAATAATGGAAACTGAGTTGGAAGCTGTGAGAAGAGAGTTAGCTGCTGCTAAGAGAGATCTCACGATTGTAAGGAAAGAGCGAGCAATGGGAGTACAGAGGGAGCAGGAAGCTCAAACTAGAAGAGATGAAGAAAGGGAGAAGCAGGATTTCATAGTGCTGGACATTAAAGATGAGGAGCCGAGCAAGCCAGTGATGACAATAGAAGCTACATCTGGGCCTCCAAGGCCAAACAATCGAGGTAAGAAAAATTTTATGCCTCATCCCCCTCCTGATTTTGATGAGAATACTCTGCCATACCCACCTAAAGGCCCTAATGAGCCAGTTCTTACTGAAAATCAGCATAGGTTCCTCGACATTCTTAGGAAGTTAGAGATAAATGTCCCCCTGCTAGAGGCAGTTGCTAGTGTGCCTCAGTATTTTAAGTGTTTGAAAGGGATGTTGGCGAGTAGAGAGAAAATGGGTAAGGTAGTTAAGCTGAGGCAGGAGTGTTCAAAGAGCTTTATGACAAGAAAATTCCCAAAGATGAGAGATAGAGGAGGTTTCACCATTCCTATCACCATAGGCAATACTATAATTGAAAATGTTTTATGTGATTTAGAGCTTCATGAGCTTGATGCCTAAGGCTTTATATGAAAAATTAAGGTTAGGTGAATTGGAACCTAACGGGAATGACCTACTGAGATGGTAGATAGGTCGGTGAGGAAACCTTTGGGGTAGCGGAAGATGTCTTAGTGCAAGTTGGAAAGTTTGTGTTCCCCGTGGATTTTGTGATTCTTGACATGGAGATGGATTCCAAGACCTCTGTTTTGTTAGGTCGCCCCTTTTTGACCAACGGTGACGCTCAGATAGGAGTTAAGAGTGGAGATATTTCTTTTGGTGTTGGGGGCGAGAGAGAGCGTTTAAATGTTTTAAAAGGATAGAGGTCCAAATGCTATAGATGATTGTTGGACTTATTTTTTTGTTTCGATGATGAGTGCCAGACTAGCTGTTATAGTGCAAAGGCAAAAAGATGTCTAGATCAAATGTATAGGTTTATTAGAGTTTGATTCATAAATAGGTTTGATCAAACAAGCATCAGAATGGGTCAGCGATTCATATCAAGCAGATCGGGTCAATATCGAGTAGGGTAGTTAGGTCAGAGACTTTTCTCGTAACTCTCTTGAAGACCAAGGCCGAGGGGTCAAACTCAGTTAATGAAGGCTAAGGGATCAAACTTAGTAATTTAAGTCAAGGATATGGAATCAGAATTTAGGCAAGTCTGTGATAACCTAAACTGATTACATATACCTTGTGTACAAGGTCTAAGTTCCATAAGTTGGATGATGTTTGGAACTTGGTTATAATTTAAAAATGTGTAATCTAACTTCACAACTAAAAGTTAGATAAAAGAAATCAGCTGCATTTTATTTTACATACAAAGAAATTGCGATTGAGCAGATCGATTGGTATCTCAAATAGATCGATGAACTCAGCGATAATATACCTCGTAATTCAAGATTACATTGGAAGATTACATGAAAATGATGACTAACAACCTCGACTTATCAAACAAATCAAAGGTCGAGATTAAAAGAACATTGGGATGATTCGATTTTTATCTAATGGTTATAAGTCAAAGGGTGGATGATCATTGCTTGTTGCAAAAAGGAATTACGACGATGTCACCCTATGAATAGTGACAGAAAGCAAATCAGATGGGACGAAAACAAGGAACGGTTACATTTGAATTTCAAATACAAGTCACATGTTCTCCTACCTATAAATAGAGGACTTTCAACTCAGAAACAAGATGATGAAAATTGAAAAACTTTGAAGAGATATTTTTCTGAGCTGAAAAACACCCTACTGAACTTACTGAACTTAAAGCTACTGATCCAGAGAAATTCTTCAAGTGTATTCAGCATTCAAGCTATATCAAGTATACACACTTGAAGACTGCAAGCTGCTGATTATATCATCCTAGTCAAGCCGCTGCAACTGAATCATTTATTTGATTCAATCTTTATTTTATAAAGAACTCACTAAAACAAAGTGAAGCACAACAGTGTGTGAAAGACTATTTTTGTGATGGAGTGGTGAAGAGGCAATCCTACCCTTCAAGGACCAAGTGGAAGACTCAGGGAGCAAAGAATCCTACTGCTCCCGGGCTTTTAGCTTGTGAAGCCATAGTTATTGGTGAAGGACAAGCAACTTAAGAATCTTTGTAACAGCTACATCAAAGATCTCTAGTGAATTTCCTCCAACATCACAGGAGAAGAGTGGACTGACAGGATTACACCACCTGGAACCACTATAAAATCTGCCTACTTACTTTCAGCATTTACATTCTGCACTTAGTTTATTTTACACATCAACCTACTGAATCTAGAAACTGAAATCACACACACACACTACTGAGTATCTAATAACAACAAGTATTAAGGCTTAATTTTGATATAATTCCGCTGCACAAGCTCAGTAAACTAAACTGTCGGTGAACTACCGCTCTATCGCCAGACTATCGAGGTATCGCCAGACTCATCAAGTATCGCAGAGTTGCTGAAGTTCTTTGAATTTGTTAACTCCAAAGTTTTAAGTGTTAATTTTATTCACCCCCCCTCTAAACTTAACCAAAGCCTTTTCAAGGGACCAACAATTGGTATCAGAGCGGTGCTTCTGTTCTGAAGAAATCCTACTTGTTGTGCTTGTGAAAACACTTTGAAACTTTTTCAAGTTACTGGTTTTTCAAAACTTGCATCATGGATAATGATGAGAGATAAATTTATGATCATTATTATGACATTTCGCCCCAATATTGATACCATTTTGAGCATTATTGTAGAAAATCAAGTCATAAATACTAAGTTTTATCTAAATATGTAAGTGGTAGTTATTATATAAATTATCATATTTTTATAAGTTTTTGTTAGTTTTGTACCGGTTTTAGTGACCGGAGTGTCGTGTCTGTTTTACGCGGGTATTTTCTGTTTGTTTCTTTGCAGAATCCTAAGATGAACTGAAATCCCGAGTATCGACACTTTTTGAAGTCAATTTGAGTCGTTGGAAGAAAGTTATAAAGCGTCACTAAGTCAAATGATCAAAGGGTTAATCGTTTCTTAAATAAAAATCCCGAGTATCGATGGGAATGGCACTTCAAAACGGCATTTTCTGAAGAAGTGGCCTTAATGAAAGTCGTAGATCTTCATATAAACGTTCCGATGGATTTTGAATCAAGTCAATCGGACTTCTACAACTCAAATGTTGGTCAAGTGGCTAATTGATTCAATTTAGTAAAATCCCGAAAAACGCGTTCGAGGAACACGAGGTAATCAAGAAGACGTTTTATGAAGAAGAGTCCTTCATGAAAGTTTTAGAGTTTCTCGAGACCGTAATTTTGGCATTTCGTTTGCAATTTTGGAGGTCTACAACTCAAGATATGAATTTTAGAAGTTTTAATCCAATATATATCAAATAATCCAAGATTTGGATAGAATCGCTTAGGATTCGCAATGATGACACCGGATCGATCCGCACCAATCGGATCGATCCGACCCCTGAATCTTTGCTATAAATACAGAGCCATCAAGAAATGCAAAGAGAGGGCCCTTTCTTTTCTTCACCTCTTTCTCTCGTCCATTTCTTTTACTTTGAAGATCATATATATATATATATATATATATATATATTATATATATATATATATATATACAAGTAGTAACCCTAGACACAAAGAAAGAAATTAGCGACGTTTTCCCGGCAACGGCGCCAAAATCTTGACAGACCTAAACCTAACCTTGAAACGGCGCCGAAAGGCGACGGACATTACCTAGGCTATACAGATCCTAACCGGCAATGTACCGGGTCAAATTGTAGCTCTAGTCTGGTGAGTCAGGGCGTATTCCTCAGGGAAAACATGGTAATTCTTTTAAGTGGGGTTAAACACCAAGAAGCTATTATTAACTCGATCTAAGTCGCAGTTTTTACTTTTTCCTGGGTTAGATTATGTTAGTAGTTAGATTGTTAGAGTTAGATGTTAGTTAAACAGTAAATAAATACAAATAGATATATAGATATATTTTTGAATCTAGCCAAGAATACTTTACTGAATCAATATCTTTTTGTAGTGAAATTGAATGAGACAGATCTTCCTTTATTCAAGGTGTAAATTATATATGAATCGGTGTACTCCTAAGCTAGACAACTCCTCCTCACACGAGCGTATGAAATTGTCATATGTCCATTGCATCATCCAAGGTCCACAATCATTCTGATTTTCCGAACAGTCCCAGTACAAATGTCTACGTATGATTTTCTTTTTCATCTCTTTTGTCTTTTTTATTTTATTTTCGGGCCCGTATATACATATGTCTATGTATGTATATATGTTTTGATAAATAATAGTAGTAATGTTGTAATGCTCGAGAAAATTATCGAAGGAAAATGCTTTTCGAAAGGTTGCTATTTTCAAGAATACAACTTAGATCTGAAGTAAACGGGTAATTTTATTGAGTTTTACTTTTTGTTGTTTCCATTAACTGATGATTTAACATTATTACGATCTCGAGTACAAATTATAATAAGATTCATTTCTCCCAAAACAAATCTACCCCCGGGTAGGAAACTGGGTTCCGTTGTCACGTTTTCACTCGGCCAATTTTACCCTCCGGTCTTTCAATTTTAACGTTTCATTAAGCGCAGAAAGAAAGAGATTCATCATAATTGATTTTAATCATTATTACCAGAGTCGATCATTCATTTTACCAAAAGATTAACTAATTGATTCATATCTTGGCTAGATATATTTTTAGTTTAACATAGATATAGTATATATATATATCAAATTACATCAAATGTCATGGATTAAATGGTTTGAAGTTTTACATAATAATTTTCATCAAGATGACAAAACTCTATTAAAACCAAATTTAGCCTTTCGATCCAAACACTTATCAAATTCTCACATATATATATAGATAGATATAATTATATAGAACAACAAAAAGTAAAACTCAATAAAATTACCCGTTTACTTGGATCTAAGTTGTATTCTTGAAAATAGCAACCTTTCCAAAAGCATTTTCCTTCGATAATTTTCTCTCGCATTCTACAACATTACTACTATTATTTATCAAAACATATATACATACATAGACATATGTATATACAGTAAAAATAAAATAAAAAGAAGACAAAAGAGATGAAAGAGAAAATCTAGATCATATATATATATATATATATATATATATATATATATATATATATATATATATATATATATATATATATATATATATATATATATATATATATATGATCTTCAAAGTAAAAGAAATGGACGAGAGAAAGAGGTGAAGAAGAAAGGGGCCCCTGCTGCTGCTGCTGATGGCTCTGTATTTATAGCAAAGATTCAGGGGTCGGATCGATCCGGATTGGTGCCGGATCGATCCGGTGTCATCATTGCGAATCCTAACTGATTCTATCCAAATCTTCGGATTATTTGATATATATTGGATTAAAACTTCTAAAATTCATATCTTGAGTTGTAGACCTCCAAAAATTGCAAACGAAATGCCAAAATTACGGTCTCGAGAAACTCTAAAACTTTCATGAAGGACTCTTTTTCAGAAAACGTCTTCTTGATTACCTCGTGTTCCTCCGAACGTTTTTTCGGGATTTTTACGAAATTGAATCAATTAGCCACTTGACCACCATTTGAGTTGTAGAAGTCCAATCTTCATAATTTAAATTGCATTGGAAAGCTTATATGAAGATCTTCAACTTTCATTAAGAACACTTTTTCAGATAACGTCTTTTTGATGAGCCATTCGTATGTCGAGTTTTTTACGGGATTTCTACTAATCCAAATTGATTAGTCAATTGACCATAACTTGAGTTGTAGACCTCCAATTGATGTAATTCAAAGTGCGTTGGAAAGCTTATGTGAAGATCTACAACTTTCATTAAGAAGTCATCCCCTGAAAATGCCTCTAAGCTGGGTCAAATCTCCGTAAAAAATATGTAACGATTTAAGTACTTAGAAAATTTGCTCCGTTGAACTTATAAACTTGTGGCACCTTCTTCTAACCCTCTAAACACCTCTTTTAGACTCAAAACATGTCGTTACGTGGAATCTTGGTCAATATATAATCCTGCAATGAACACCAAGAAGCTATTATTAACTCGATCTAAGTCGCAGTTTTATCATTTTCCTGGGTTAGATTATGTTAGTAGTTAGATTGTTAGTAGAGCAGTAAATAAATATATAAATATAAAAATAGATAATATATATATTTTTGGATCTAGCCAAGAATACTTTACTGAATCAATATCTTTTAGTAGAAATAAATGAGACAGATCTTTTCCTTGCTGCAAGGAGGTCAATTATATATGAATCGGTGTACTCCTAAGCTAGACAACTCCTCCTCACACACGGCGTATGAAATTGTCAAATGTCCATTGTCATCACCCAAGGTCCACAATCACTACGGTTTTTCGAACAGTCCCGAGTACAAATCTACCTTTAGATAAAAGGAGTCATTCCGTTCACAAACGGTCAATTTTATTTAAAAGGCTCCGGTTGTCAAAGCCGGACGATTCAACTTTCCGGTTTAAGTTTCAATTAAACGATGATTTAACATTATTACGATCTCGAGTACAAATGTCAATAAAATTTATCTTTCCCAAGACAAATCGCCCGGGTAGAAACGGGTTCCGTTGTCACGTTTTCACTCGCCAATTTTACCTCCGGTCTTTCAATTTTAACGTTTCATTAAGCGCAGAAAGAAAGAGATTCATCATAATTGATTTTAATCTTTATTACCGAGTCGATCATTCATTTTACCAAAAGATTAACTAATTCAGATTCATATCTTGGCTAGATATATTTTTAGTTTAACATAGATATAGTATATATATATATATCAAATTCTGTCAAAATGTCATGGATTAAATGGCTGGAAGTTTTACATAATAGCCTTCTGTCAAGATGACAAAACTCTATTAAAACCAAATTTAGCCTTTCGATCCAAACACTTATCAAATTCTCACATATATATATAGATAGATATAATTATATAGAACAACAAAAAGTAAAACTCAATAAAATTACCCGTTTACTTCAGATCTAAGTTGTATTCTTGAAAATAGCAACCTTTCCAAAAGCATTTTCCTTCGATAATTTTCTCGAGCATTACAACATTACTACTATTATTTATCAAAACATATATACATACATGAGACATATGTATATACAGTAAAAATAAAATAAAAAAGACAAAAGAGATGAAAAAGATAATCTAGATCATATATATATATATATATATATATATATATATATAAATATATATATAATTACCGAGGAGAAAAAAAAAATGTGGTTTTTTTATCGATTTTGTGTTATTTTCTATTCGATATTTTCTATTCCACAAGAATTGTCAAATCGAGTTACTTAAAATGGCCGAAACCGTTGGTGAAACACTGAACAAGGGATTGCTCATGCTCAAGGTATGGCCAAAACATTAATCGAAATTTACCTCAACCTAATAACCGAATCGAATAATAATAGAAATAATCGAATCGAATAAGCATAATCGTAATAATCGAAACCAAATTAACCCGAGACCTATATGTGATCGGACCGTGAGAAGGTACCAGATTAATAATCCAATTCGCTTACCCAATAAAGGAGCAAATAATTTGAAATAAAATCTCATCTTTTTGGTTTAATTGACACAAGAGCCCAATTTCTAGGAGAAGATGATGAGGATCCACATCATCACCTCTATCTTTTCGAAAAATTGTGTAATACAGCCAAAAGTCAAGGTGCTCATTATGAATTAACGAGGATGTCTATGTTTCCTTTTTCTTTAAAAGGAAGAGCACGAGATTGGTTTCTGTCACTTCCACATCATTCATTGACTAGTTGGGAGGATATTCAAACCGAGTTCTTAAAGCGATATTTTACTCCTGGTAGAAAATTGGAATTAATATTCGAGATTGCTAATTTTAGACAAGGATCTCAAAAACGCGTTTGGGAATTCGTGGGAAAGATTTAAAAATCTATTAAGAGCTTGTCCCGATCATGGTTATTCCTTAGATATGCAAATCCAACTTTTCTCGTCAGTAAATTAAGGAGAGACTCACGTGCGATGTAGATCATGCATGTGGTGGTTCGTTAATGATGAGTGAAGCCCAAATAGTTTACGATGCTATAGAAAAAGATTTCCAAAAATAATCGTATGTGGGAAACCGGTTCTAGCACAAGAAAAGTAGCCTTTGCGGGAGAATGTACATCGAATCTGAAGTTCTAGCACACTTGGAGAATTTGAGTAGGAAATTTGACGGCTTATTAGCCATGAAATTGTAAACTCGAAAAAATATCTTACCAAATGAATACTCAAATCATGATAATGTGTCATTAGGGATAGAAGAACCGTAAGGATATTCAAGGGAAAAGGTGAATTTTTTACAGCATAGGAATTTGAACGACGCGTATTCAAACTCGTTTAATGCTTTTAGAAGAGATCACCCTACTTTTCGTTGATCCAAAACCCCTAGTAAGCCAGGACAACCACCGTATTCGATTCAATATAAGAATCCATATAACAATCTATTTTATCAAGGAGATACCTCAAATCGTAATCTACAATCATTACCTAGCTCAGTATCCACAACATACCACTCAAAGCACACCAAGAACTCGAGTTCAACTCAACCTTGAAGGAGTTGATAAATGGGATAAATTAATGGAAAATCTGATGGGTGTGATATCTACTCAAGCTCAGAATATAGAAACCATGATGACTTCTATAGGTACAGTCACTAAGGATATGAGTACGTTGAAAACATCTATGAGTGGACATAATACCAGAATAAGAATTATAGAAGCTTCATTGAGGAATCTGGAATATCACTTGAGTAGAGAAGTAGAACGTAAAAACAGTAAACCCTCAGAAGGATTGCCAAGTAATATCGAAAGAAATCTGAGTGGGGTAAGTGCTGTTATTACCAGAAGTGGAAGGATCTGTGGAAGTAATGGATTAGAAAAATTCGGGAATAATGAAGTAAATGATGATTTAGATGGTAAATATAAGAAGAATATGGAATCTAAAGGGCCATTTCAAACCGAACTTTATCCGGCTCAACCTAAATTCACATCGGTTCAACCTGGAAGGGCATCACCACATCCACTGCATATTTTGAAGAAAAAGGTACTGAATGATGACACACAATGTCCTGAAAAGGCACAATCATTCAAGGAAGCTTTACCATCTTCGTCTAAAAAGATGAAGTTGGATAAGAAGTATGCACGTTTTCTTAACACTTTTCGGCACTTAACTATTAATACCCCTTTCATCGATGTTTGTAAGGGAGAGTTTAGTTTGGGAGTTAATCATGAGAGCGTTGTCTTCAACATTTACAATTCATTGAAATATCCACACACTACACTAGAATCTAGTTCTTGTGTAGACACTTTGTGTTCTTTTGTTTTGGATCGTACTAACATGCAGGTAATTGAAGAAGATGACTTTAGCAATAATGTGAAAGCTTGCAAACCGAAAACTCGAGAATTAAAGGAAAAGGTCAAGAATCGTTTGGATTGGTGGAAATTGTCTGCTCTATGTTGGAGACCTGTAAAGAAGAAGGATGCGGTACGTGAGGATGACCCACCACCAGTACATTAGAAAACTGAAGCACGATAAAGTCTGGCTATAGACTATAAATGTAGTCAATGACGGGTACTATCCTTCCTTTTTACTCCTTAAGCATTTATTTTCGGTTGGTTCATGTGCTTAGTTGCTACATGCTTTGGTGAGTAATTGTTAGAAGTATCCCGTTTTGTTTAGTATATTATATTAGTTAATCATTATCATTTTGGTCGAGCAAACGACGTTAACCAAAAGCGCTACCGGGAGGCAGCCCGCAAAAAAATGTTAAATATAATAATTACTCATACTTTGGATGATACTTTGCGAATACTTCGGATTGATTTTCATTTTGTTTCACCAAGTCTTAGGATGAATGTTTGAATGTCATAAAAAAGGAATGATTAGGTGGTTATCCGAAAATCCCGATGGAGAAAAAGAGAAAATTCAAATCGTCATTTCTTGGACTTAGGTTGTTCGAACGATTTGAAATAACCCTTGAGGATCTGGGTATAAAAGACTCAGAGTTAATACTTTGCCATACGTTACATTTCATGATCTAGTCTGTTTTAAATTTCAAATAACGTGTGACATGTATTAGTTCAAATACTATGGAATTGAGGAGGTCATAACTTTAACCCACCCACCCACCCTTTAATATCATCCGAGTATTTGTTTTGACTTGTTTTAGTACACCATTGCTTTCCCAACCTCTCTTATTTACACTCACTTTACATTGGGGACAATGTAAGTTCGTTAGTAGGGGGTAGAGTCGTTGTTGGTCTAGCAATGGTATTAATGCTTATTTTGTATCAATAAATCACTTAGTTTTTTATTTTTTTCGAGCATTATTTAGTTGATTAAAATAAATTGTATAAGGTATATATTTCATGGATTTGAAGATGTAATGATCAATTTGGATGTGTATAACCAATGTGAACCGTAAGTGCATTGTAATTCCAAATATATTTGTGTAACATGAATTCCTTCACGTAAGCCTTTGATATTGAAACGAAAATTTTAAACTGTATCCATTCAGTATCCTAGTGGTTATTCTATAGATAATTGCAGTAACTTAGTATCTAACTTTTGAACGTGTACAGTGAATATCTGAAGGTTTGAATGTGATAGAAAGGATATAAGTTAAGTTTAAAAAAAAAAAAGAAAAAAAAAAGAGATGAACTATTTATATTTCGGTTGTAGCTACCAATGATTTGAGTGCAGTAGGGCGTTATCACGAAACGTCCTATATCACTATGAGGTTTAAAAGCTCCCGACTGCCTGATGATAGTAGTCCAGCTAGGGTGTTATCACGAAACGTCCTATTGCTGGGAATGAGGGCATATGCTACACATGTGAAAAAAAAAAAAAAGTTAGATAGGTATTAATGTATTCGATCTCACCTCATGACGCTTGCAAGATAGTCGATTTTGGCAATGAGTTCGGATATGTTAGTATTCTATGAAAAAAATAATAAGAACAGAGCATGGTTGAAAACTTAGTTATCTTCTCTTCGACTATCCCCAGAGATAAAAGCCGAATGATATGCTTTAGGGATTATCCTAATAAGTACTCGGGAGAACTTTGTGAGGAATCACATTACTATACCTAGGAAAGTCATTAGGACTGTCTGAATGGATATTTGTGCGTTTGCTTGAATTATTCAAGAGAGGATAGTGGAAATTGAAAAGGCTTGTCACACACACACTCTGTTATACATTTATATTGAGGTTAAAGCCTGGTTATAATTCTAAAGGTTGTATTATCTGGTTGTCTCTTATATCTTCTATCTTCATGAATTTATCTCTTATTCATTTTGTTTTATCGCTTGTTTTGATCGAGGACGACCAAAAGCTAAGTAGGGGGTTGTGATGAGAGATAAATTTATGATCATTATTATGACATTTCGCCCCAATATTGATACCATTTTGAGCATTATTGTAGAAAATCAAGTCATAAATACTAAGTTTTATCTAAATATGTAAGTGGTAGTTATTATATAAATTATCATATTTTTATAAGTTTTTGTTAGTTTTGTACCGGTTTTAGTGACCGGAGTGTCGTGTCTGTTTTACGTGGGTATTTTCTGTTTGTTTCTTTGCAGAATCCTAAGATGAACTGAAATCCTGAGTATCGACACTTTTTGAAGTCAATTTGAGTCGTTGGAAGAAAGTTATAAAGCGTCACTAAGTCAAATGATCAAAGGGTTAATCGTTTCTTAAATAAAAATCCCGAGTATCGATGGGAATGGCACTTCAAAACGGCATTTTCTGAAGAAGTGGCCTTAATGAAAGTCGTAGATCTTCATATAAACGTTCCGATGGATTTTGAATCAAGTCAATCGGACTTCTACAACTCAAATGGTGGTCAAGTGGCTAATTGATTCAATTTCGTAAAAATCCCGAAAAAACGTTCGGAGGAACACGAGGTAATCAAGAAGACGTTTTCTGAAGAAGAGTCCTTCATGAAAGTTTTAGAGACCGTAATTTTGGCATTTCGTTTGCAATTTTTGGAGGTCTACAACTCAAGATATGAATTTTAGAAGTTTTAATCCAATATATATCAAATAATCCGAAGATTTGGATAGAATCAGTTAGGATTCGCAATGATGACACCGGATCGATCCGGCACCAATCCGGATCGATCCGACCCCTGAATCTTTGCTATAAATACAGAGCCATCAGCAGCAGCAGCAGGGGCCCCTTTCTTCTTCACCTCTTTCTCTCGTCCATTTCTTTTACTTTGAAGATCATATATATATATATATATATATATATATATATATATATATATATATATGATCTAGATTATCTTTTCATTTCTTTTCTCTTTTTAATTTTCTTTTCGGGGCCCGTATATACATATGTCTATGTATGTATATATGTTTTGATAAATAATAGTAGTAATGTTGTAATGCTCGAGAAAATTATCGAAGGAAAATGCTTTTGGAAAGGTTGCTATTTTCAAGAATACAACTTAGATCTGAAGTAAACGGGTAATTTTATTGAGTTTTACTTTTTGTTGTTCTATATGATTATATCTATCTATATATATATGTGAGAATTTGATAAGTGTTTGGATCGAAAGGCTAAATTTGGTTTTAATAGAGTTTTGTCATCTTGACGAAGGCTATTATGTAAAACTTCCACCATTTAATCCATGACATTTTAATGAATTTGATATATATATATACTATATCTATGTTAAAATAAAAATATATCTAGCCAAGATATGAATCAATTAGTTAATCTTTTGGTAAAATGAATGATCGACTCGTAATAAAGATTAAAATCAATTATGATGAATCTCTTTCTTTCTCGCGCTTAATGAAACGTTAAAATTGAAAGACCGGAGGGTAAAATTGGCGAGTGAAAGCGTGACAACGGAACCCGCTTTCCTACCCGAGGCGATTTGTCTTGGGAAAGATAAATTTTATTGACATTTGTACTTTCGAGATCGTAATAATGTTAAATCATCGTTTAATTGAAACTTAAACCGGAAAGTTGAATCGTCCGGCTTTGACAACCGGAGCCTTTTAAATAAAATTGACCGTTTGACGAACGGAATGACTCCTTTTATCTAAAGGTAGATTTGTACTCGGACTTGTTCGTAAAAACCGTAATAGTTGTGGACCTTGGGTGATGACAATGGACATTTGACAATTTCATACGCTTTCGTGTGAGGAGGAGTTGTCTAGCTTAGAGTACACCGATTCATATATAATTGACCTCCTTGCAGCAAGGAAAAGATCTGTCTCATTTATTTCTACTAAAAAGATATTGATTCAGTAAAGTATTCTTGGCTAGATCCAAAAATATATATATTATCTATTTTTATATTTTTATTTACTGCACTACTAACCTCTAACATCTAACATTACTAACTGATCTAACCCGAGGAAAATGTTATAAACCTGCGACTTAGATCGAGTTAATAATAGCTTCTTGGTGTTTAACCCCACTTAAAAGAATTACCATGTTTTCCCTGAGGAATACGACCTGACTCACCAGACTAGCACTACAATTTGACCCGGTACACTGCCGGTTAGGATCTGTATAGCCTAGAAAAGGTCCATCAGATAACACCCAGTATGCTAGAACTATGCTGATGTGTTCTCTAGATAGATTTGATGAATATAAACGTCGAATGCAGGCATACCTTGCTGCAACTCATGATGAGATGATGGATGTACTAACTGATGGACCACTGGAGATTACCAAGTCGATGAATAAAGGGGTGAGACTACAGAGTACATTCCTAAACCAAAAAGAGAATGGAATGCAGAAGACAGAAAAAGAGCAAACCTCAACAATATTGATATTGATATCATTTATAGAACCTTGGATAGCAATATGTACATGAAGGTCAAAGATTGAAAAACTGCAAAAGAACTTTGGGACAAGATACAGTTGATTTGTGAAGGCACTGATGCAATAAAGAAGAACAAAATCAGTGGTCAAAAAGAGGTTTCAAAAGTTCAAGATCTTTGCTAAATGAAACCAATGAGCGATGGAATCAAGATTTAATGCTATCTCGATGAACTTACCTGCCGAGTGTAAGTTATTCAAAAGAGGAAATAAACACAAAAATCTTGGAAGCATTACTCAAAAGATGTTTGGAAAATGAAGGTGATCGCAATAGAAGAAATGAGAAAATTTGCATGAAGAAGACACATTCAAGTTATTTTCAGATTTTAAGGCATATGAATTCAAAAAAAACTTGTACAGGATCCTGAAAAGAAGAGCCAAAGACCACTTGCATTGGTCGCTTCACAAAGAAACATCTGGAGGGCAAGATGATGATCTCACTGATGAGATGCAGAGATGCAGATTGCTCTCTTGAGCAAGAAAATCGGGATGATGAAGACAGGAAAGGCCCCCGCAAGAAATTTCACAAAAGGCCCTACTGAAAGAAAGAAAGAAGAACCAAAGAAAGACAATGACGCTTTCATTGCAAGAAACCAGGACACTTCAAACCTGACTGTCCTGAGTTAAAACAAAGTAAGGAACTTGATTATCTTTGCTTCAACTGCAAGAAGCCTGGACACTTTAGACCTGATTGTCTAGACCTACTGAAGACCAAGAGTCAACAAAGAAGACATGGCAAGAAGGCTATGGTTGCTGAAGATGAATCAGGGTATGAAGTGGAATCTGAAAAGGGAAATGAATCAGATGACACAACACTGGTTGCTGATATGGAAGATTATGCTTTGATGGCTAATATGGATGAAACAGAGGAGGTATACAATACTGTATCTATCAATACTCCTGCTGGAAGTGATTGTGAATCAACTTGTGGTTCAAATCCTAGAATTTTGACAATAATTAGACTTTGGATGCCATCCTTAATCAACTGAGGATAATACAATCTGGTTATGAGATTGTGAAGGCTGAAAAAGAAGCTCTTGAATTAGAAGTTGGAAGATTGAAAGCTAAATTAAGAGTTCTCAAAGGTAAAGAAAAAGATGTTGGATAGAATCAGTGTAAGCTCATGATCATCCAAAGACCTCTGAATCTATTTGAACCATCTTGTTCTTTTACTGCATACAAATGTGGAAAGCCTTATGGTGATAAAACAGGGGCTTGGATTTGGAACTCAACAATAAAAAAGGAGTGGATCCAAGAAGGTTCTTGAACCTAGTACCAGAATTGGTCCTAAGTTTGTACCAAAGACAAGATCCAACTCCAAGTAAGGTTCCCGAGGTAATACAACCTCACCGAGAATACTTCAAGGAAGCAAAATCGAAAGTTAAAGAAGTCAACGACTCTAACAAAAGAACAAATCCAAAAATAGATCACTTTGGACCTTCTAGACTCTCTTGATAGTAGACACGCTACCAAGTCTCACGTGGACCATAAAGGTAAAGGTCAGAAATATTCCAAGGATAAGAATCCTAAATCTAAAAATATTAATCATTCAATGGATACTTATCTCAGGGGGAAAGGTAGACTGTTCCCTACTGATGATGATCGGAATATTCCTGTACATGCCGATAGAAACAACCAAGTATGACCATGCCGCTAGGTAAAACCTAAGCAATGGAATCAAAGAAGGACTCAAAGAAGAGACTTATAAAAGGCCTCAATGAGGACCTCAATGAGACTCCATACTACAGTAATGCTCTAAACAGACAACAAACAAATGGTTATACTAATGCTTCTAACACCAAAAGTCACTTCAAATAGCATTATAAACCAAAAGGACAGAAAACATATGTGAATCCTACACAACCTACTGTTAGGACTTATGGATGTGTGGAATACATGTATGAACCAAAGTATGACACTTTTAGGAAGACCTTATGGAAACTTACCAAAAGTCATGCTTACTATCGACCACTATGTACCCAAACAGTTTGGGTACCTAAAATGTATTAACTTTGTTTTGTAGGGTGTATGCGTACTTTGACAAAGGATGTTCCGGACATATGACAAAGAACAAGCACTGTTTATCAAACTTTGTGGAAAAAGATGGTCCAAGGGTGAATTTTGGCAACAAGAATACACATGGATACACAAGAGGATATGGCACACTTATAAGAAATGGACTTACAATCAAGAATGTTGCATATGTGGAAGGACTGGACTACAACTTGCTGAGCACTAGACAATTCTATGATATGGGATACAAGGTCACTTTTGACAAAAACAACTGCATTGTCGTTAGTGAAAGAGGTGATCAAGTTGTACTGGTTGGTAGAAGACAACAAAATATGTATGTTGTGGATTGGTCTACTGCAGTTCCAGAAACCTGCCTGATTGTGCATACCAAGTCTGAACTCAACGGGTTATGGCACAAGAAGTTGAATCATTTGAACTTTGATGATATCAATCAGTTGGTGAAGAAGAAGCTGGTGATAGGTTTACCTGAGATCACATTCAAAAAGGATGCTATATGTGATGCATGTCACAGGTAAAAGCAGATAAAGTCAATCTTCAAGTCAAAAACTAAACAATCAACTAATAGAGTGTTGGAGTGATGCATATGGATCTTTTGGACCAATAACTCCAACAAGTGTGACAGGAAAGAAATACACCTTAGTGGTTGTGGATGATTATTCAAGGTACACTTGGGTGATATTTATGAACAAGAAAAGTGAAACACTCAAAAGCATGCCTAATCTTTTAAAGAGATTACAAAATGAGAAAAGTTTAACAGTAGTAAAAATAAGATCAGATCAGTCTTGAATTTCTCAACAAAGTTATAAGAGAATATCAGAATGAATGGTGTACTACATCAACTTGCTTTCATTGCTGTACACCTCAAAGAAAATGGTAGTGAGAGAAGAAACAGGACTTTAAAGGAAGCAGGAAGGACAATGATATGTGAAGCATTGCTACCTGAAAGATATTGGGCTGAAGCAGTTAATACAGCATGCTATACACAAAACAGAACATCAGTGAACAAGAAACTACTAAAGACACCTTATGAGATTTGGAATGGAAGGAAACCTAATATATCCTATTTCCATCAATTTGGAACTAAATGTTTTATCCTAAATCACAAGGTTCATTTGAAGACATTCCAACCAAAGTCAGATGAAGGGATTTTCTTGGGATATTCTTCAGTGAGCAAGGCATTCAGGGTACTGAACAAGAGGTCACTAAAACATGAAGAAACAATACATGTTGTGTTTGATGAACCTAAGTTCACTGGTATGGAAGATGAAGATTGTGAACCTGCTGAGAATCAACAAGTCACTGATCCAGATTGTGTTGAAGTTTTGGAAAGATTCAATGACTTAAAAGTTTCGATCATCGTCCTCAATGAACACCTGTGGTGGTGATATTACTGATGCAACAATCGAGAGGCGGTTCAAGGATCTGCTGAACCCCTGTTGATGAAGAAGCTACAAAGAGACCTCTATCAAGATGAGGTTCCCGATAATCTAACTAACCGTAATCCACAATGGTTAAGGAATCACCTGCCAAACAAGTTATTGGTAATGTACTGACAAAGGTGTAAGGACCGAAAGACAACCGAAGCTATGTTTACTTGTTTTCTATCTCAAATCGAACCAAAAGTTGTTGAAGAAGCAATTTGAGATCCAGATTGGATAATTGCTATGCAAGAAGAGTTAAATGAATTTAAAAGAAATCGAGTTTGGACACTAGTTGAAAGGCCAAGTCATGCAAATATCATTGGTACTAAGTGGGTATACTGAGAAATAAACTTGATGAATCTGGTACCATTGTGAGGAATAAGGCCGGACTAGTTGCAAAAGGCTATTCTCAAGCGGAAGAAATAGATTTTGATGAAACCTATGCAATTGCTGCAAGATTGGAAGCTATCGATTATTCTTGGCACATGCCGCATATAAGAACTTCAAGGTATATCAAATGGATGTCAAAAGTGCATTTTTGAATGGCATTCTAGAGGAGGAAGTGTATGTTCAAAGAACCTCCTGGATTTGAAGTTAAAGATCAAGAAGATAAAGTGTATAGACTTAACAAAGCACTTTATGGATTGAAACAAGCACCAAGAGCATGGTATGAGACTCTATCTCAATTTTTGGTGGACAATGGTTTTACTAAAGGCACCATTGATAAAACTCTTTTCATAATCAATGAGAAGGACAAAGACCTGGCCGGATACAGATTTATGTTGATGACATAATCTTTGGTTCTGAAAATGAATTGTTATGTGAAAAGTTTGCAAATCTAATGAAGAGCAAGTTCCAAATGAGTATGATGGGAGAAATGAACTACTTTTTGGGATTGCAAGTCAAACAAATGGAAGATGGAATCTTCATTCATCAAACCAAGTATACCAAGGAGTTGCTGAAGAAGTTTGGTATGGAAAACAACACTAAAATATCAACTCCAATGAGTACAAATATTAGATTGGATGAAGATAAAGAAGGCAAAGATGTTGATCAGACTTTATACAGAAGGATGATAGGCGATCGATGTATCTCAACGCCAAAGAGACTGATATATCCTTTGTTGTAGGTGTTTGTGCAAGATTTCAATCTAAACCTAAATAAAGTCATTTAGTGGCGGTCAAGAGAGTTCTCAAGTACCTAAAGGAGACTTTGGGAGTAGGGATATGGTATTCCAAGGATGGAAGCATCAAAGTTATATCCTACTCAGATTCTGATTATGCTGGATGCAAAATTTATAGAAAAAGCACTACAGGAACCTGTCAGTTGATGGGAAGTAGACTAGTCTCCTGGTTCAGCAAGAAACATTATTCAATATCAATTTCCGCTGCTGAAGCTGAATACATTGCTGCTGGAAGTTGCTGTGCACAAGTACTATGGCTGAGACAACAATTAAGGGATTATGGAATTGAAGAAAAGGAAATTGCAATTATGTGTGACAACACAAGTGCAATTGCAATCACAGAAAATCCTGTTTTGCACTCAAGAACCAAGCACATTGATGTAAGACATCATTTTATAAGAGATCATGTTGAAAAGAAAGATGTGGTGGTTCTATATATCCCTACTGAAAATCAACTTGCTGATATTTTCACTAAACCGCTTGATAGTGAAAGGTTTGCCAAACTAAGGACTGAACTTGGAATTATAAAAGTTGACTGATATTCAGCAATGTACTGGAATTCACCAAGGGGATTAGTCTTTGCTATGTTGGGTGAGCTCACTTAGCAGATTAGTCATTGGTGTCAACAATTCCATGTACTTATGTTTGGACAATTGAGCAAATGAGGTTGCCAAGGGGATTGGTCTTTGTCATGTTGGGTGAGCTCACTTGACAGATCAGTCATTGGTATTAAACTTCATCTTGTATTATCAATTGATCAAAACAAGAAGAAATCAAGGATCAGCAGAGTCACATTGTCGCCAAGAGAACTTCTTTGAAGCATCTTTATCGCCAGATCTGAGCCAACCTCTTTGAGGACACCCTGTTGAATGGAGCGTTACATAGTCAAACTTTATTAAAGTCAAAAAGCAGTTTGGCGGGATATTTATCCTATCCTTTATTACCATAGTTAACACGATCTAACGGTTACAATACGTTTTGGAAAGTAATGGGCCACGTGTCAAGACCGCATTTATTCAGATTAATCGTGGTTAACATCAATGTACGTGCACTGACAGTTACAACTACTCACTGTCCATTTATACAGACCTACACACAGCAGATCTTCTCTACTTGCAAAATCTCATATTCATATCTCTGTTTTTACACTGTGTGAACACAGATTTACAATCTATCTTCTTCATCTTTTGTTTCTCTTAACAATGGCCTAAAAGATTGATGTCCAGATTGAATCAAGCCAAAGTGTTAGAGGCTTCGTTGTTGATGCAAACAAAACAGATTTGGCCATCAACATTGGTCGAAGAATAAGGAGGTTTGCAGGATTGGAAAACATACTCAATATAAGATTGGAAACAATCTCATACACAAATGTTATTGATTTTTGGAAAAACATTGTTGTGGAAGAAGGAAGTGAAGCATTCAAAACAACTGTGAATGCTGAGGAGATTGAAGTTTCCCCTAGTCTATTGAGGGAAGTTTTTGGTTTTGAAGAAGTGGCGATGCACACCAAAGAAATCTCAAGCAATGGGATTATCCAAGATGAAGTTTGTTGATAAAATCAAAACAGATAAAGACATCAAATCAATTCTGCATCAATGTGAGACACATTGGATATAAGTACAACCTGCTGAGCAAGCTCATTGCAAAGAATATATTGGGGCTGATTGGAAGTATGGATAGTCTATCAGGACCCAAGATAGAGCTGATGATGATTATCTGCAGAAGTTTGAAATTGATTAAGCGGGGATACTTCATTCATTACATGAAGAAGGTTGCAAGAGAAGGAAAGAAGAAATCCAAGGCCTTGCCTCTTAGGATTAATGGTTCAGACCCTGCTGAATCACTTGAAGATTCTTGATATTGAATCTGAGAAGATTAATCAATCCAGATACAAGAAGGAAATTGATTATGCTATTCCTGGTCTGGATGATGATGAAGATGTTGCTGATGAGGCTATTGATGATGATAGTGATGGAGATGATGGTGATGCTGGTGGTGAGCAGGTCAAGCAAACTGTTAAGAAATCTATCAAACCTGCTGCACCGAAGAAAACTACTGAGAAAAGAAAGGTTGTAGATACAAGGAAAATAACAGAGGTATTACAACCTAAAAGAACAAGGAAGCAAACAGCACAGACTGTTGAGTCTGTTGAGGGTCCAGCTGAAGTTGAGTTTACAGACCCTGCTGTGGCTGCAAGAAAAACTGTTGTTGAAATATTGAGGGAGCAACAGAAAGAAGCCAGTAGAAAGAGGAAGTCTACTGTGATTGAAGTTGAGGATGAGCCACTTTCCAAGAGAAGGAAAGAGATTATCCACAAGAAGAAACATGGAAAGGGGAAAGAATTGAAAAACTTAAAGGCTCTAAAGGCACAAGAAAAGGAAGATGATGTAATGGAAGAAGAAGAGGCTACTGAGGCTGAGCCCTTAACCATTATCAAGCCTAATGAGGAAGCAGAGGTTGTTGTTGAGCAACCTGCTGAAGAGTCACAGCAGACTACTGAGATTGAACCTGCTGTTGATGTTGTTGAATCCTCAACTAAGGTCGCTTGAGTCTATTGAAAGTGAACAGTTGTTGTTGAGCAATCATGGAAGAAACACACAGTCTCTTTGCACTGCAGCTTGTAGAATCTGCTAAATCTATCGATCTTTGCACAAGTTGTTGTTGAGCAACTTGTAGAAGACCCACAAAGAAAAACCACCGAACTGAACTCTTTGTGGTAGTTGAAGAATTGGTTGAAGACCCCGCAAGTGTTGCAAGAACTCGTGGGGAAGAGCAGTCTGCTGCTTACCCTGCTGATGAGCATGTAAGTCAGGGGGAACCAAGTGTTGTACAGATGGAAGTAGTAGGTACAAATATACAACCTCAGCAACCTACTGACTTTGAAACATCTGTTGAATAAACAATGAACCTACTTGTTGGAACCTGTAGAGGTCAACAAGGCACTGAAGTTGCTCCCAGGAAATCTTTCATGCCCTTTGAAAGGCATGTGAAAGAAAAGAAGAAAACAGAAGAGTTTGTAGATCCCAAACTTCAACAAGTTGCTGACTATTTCTGATGGAAGTTTGGTTTCTACAAGAGACAAAAGCCAGCTGCTGAACCTATGACAGACTTTGAAGAATGGGCTTTTGACAAGTTGGGAGTAGAGAATTTGTTGGACCTAGTTGATACCACTTTGCTGCAATCCAGATTAATAGATATCTTTGAAGATCAACAGAAAGAGGAGGGTATCAAGTTTAGGGATCCAAGAGATGACAATGATGATTCATCCTCATCATCAGATTCTAGAGGTGATTTTCCCTCTGGACCAGGAGGAACCAGTGGGGCTGCAATGTTGAAAGAACCACCTGTACAACAGTCCACTGATACTGGTAAGTCTGCTGAGGGCCAGCAGATTGGAGAGATGGATAAGGATCTGCAGGATCTCAGCATGGATGATCTGGAGGCATTGATCAATGATGGAGTCAATTTTGGTGCTAATAGGCTAGCTGATGAATCAAATACATTCCATGTTGTAGAGCCTACTGCACAAACTGAACTTGAACAGAGTGCTGATTTGGATGAAGAGAAGGTTACTGATCATATTGAGCCAAGTGCTAGTTCAGAGGACTCCTGTCAATATCAAGATGGATTTGACACTGAGGGTACCTTATCCAAAACTGCCTTTATTTTAAGAAAAATTGGTCATTCTAAGGGATTCCAAGTGGATAATGAGGCTATATTCAATCCTCAACTAGTGGCACAGGAGGTTCAAGCTGCTGAGGTCCAAAAAGCTCCTGATCAAAGAGTTGAAGAGGAGGTACAGGTTGCTGGGTTACAAACAGCACCTGGACACAGGTTGGAACAGGAGGTACAGGTTGCTGAGTTACAAACAGCACCTGGACAAAGGTTGGAACCAGTTTTGGGTTTGGAGGAAACCCCTGTTGTTGAAGAGGCTGCTGTAGTGGAGCCTACATGAGTCAAGACCACTATAGGGAAAGATGGTCAGCAGTCTGCTGTCAATGAGGATGAGCAGCTGCTGGACTATGACTTTAGTGATGAGGAGTTCCAAATGCCTGAAGAAATGTTAATGTTGATCCCCACAGGCATTTGTCCCTATTTTTGAAGAACCAGCTCTTGATCCTATCTTGGAAGAATATCAAGGACCTAATCCTGCTGGATTAGATAGGAGTTGGGCAATGGTTGTGAGCAATCAGAGGCCACAATATAATGTTGAGGAGCCTGCTGATGGAGCTACTGGAGAAATGGCTGGTAGAGTACCAGTATAAGTGTTGAATGAGTTGAGGACTGTCAGGAATGACATGCAACAATTAAGAACTCAACTTGATAGACAGGAACAAAGATTTGAAGAGCTGATGAAACTGGTGAATGAGAATGGACAATCTGCGATCTGATTTGCTTCAAATTTCACATCTACTCAAAATGTCATCAATGATATGATGCTAGATGTGAGGGAATCAAGCAAGGAAATACAATCAAGGAAAAGTTTTTGAAAGATCAATTTACATCCATTCATCAAAAACTTGACAAGCTTGTTTGAAACCCTGAGACTGCTAGAATCTCGCTCTTTGCACAACAACTCTTGTGCTTGATCCTAAACTTACTGAGAGGATAACCCTGCTGGAGCAAACAATGCAAGAAAGGATCACAACAATTGATACTAGGACTGAAATCATTGAAGGACAACTGAGCAACCTAGTTATCACACAAGAGAGTGTGCATGGCCTGCTGTCCCGGTTTGTTGATGATGTCAATAAGGGGAAGAGGCAACAGCAAGCAAAAGAAGTCGCCGAATTTTTGCAAAGAAGAGATGGGAAGCTGATACAAATGCTTTCAGACAACCAGCACCTGGCAGACTTCCACTCACTGATGAGCTCCTCCAACAATACAAGAAGGTATACAATAACATACATAGACCCTATCATGACAAGGGATTTCATGAAGGTCTGAACTCATTTTTGGGACTAAAGTTTTGGGAAGCAAGAATCAAATCCATGAGGGCCAAACACAGAGGTGGTAGAAGTGGAATAGGTATACCTACCACAAAGGCAAAGGATTCAGTGAATGAATTTAAAGAAGTGTATATGAGGTTAGGCTTCAGGGTAAATCAAATATCCCTTACTCTACCTGAAGCATGGCATTGGTGGAAACAAGTAAATCATCATATTGACTTCTCTCTGATTGAGAATGATTGGATGAGCGATATGGTGAGAGAAATCAGAGAATACCAAGAACAAACAGAGAAAGCTAGACAAGAAAGGGAAAGAATACAGTAGATCAGCATACTTTAACTGCATTATGTTTTTGCTGATTCTAGACTGTAATATCTTTGAACAAATGATTTTAATGATAGATGAATGAATTTGTTCTGTTTTTGTTTTTGTTTTATATCTTTTTGCTTTGCTGTTAGGTGAGGGTATTAGCATCATCGCCAAAAAGGGGGAAATTGTTGGACTTATTTCTTTGTTTTGATGATGAGTGCCAGACTAGCTGTTATAGTGCAAAGGCAAAAAGATGTCTAGATCAAATGTATAGGTTTATTAGAGTTTGATTCATAAATAGGTATCAAACAAGCATCAGAATGGGTCGCTAATTCATATCAAGATCGGTCAATATCGATAGGGTAGTTAGGTCGAGAGACTTTTCAGTAACCTGGTGAAGACCAAGGTGAGGGGTCAAACTCGCTTAATGAAGGCTAAGGGATCAAACTTAGTAATTTAAGTCAAGGATATGGAATCAGAATTTAGGCAATTCTGTGATGACCTAAACTGATTACATATACCTTGTGTACAAGGTCTAAGTTCCATAAGTTGGATGATGTTTGGAACTTGGTTATAATTTAAAAAGGTGTAATCTAACTTCACAACTAAAAGTTAGATAAAAGAAATCAGCTGCATTTTATTTTACATACAAAGAAATTGCGCTGAGCAGATCGATAGGTATCTCAAAGAGATCGATGAACTCACGATAATATACCTCGGGTAATTCAAGATTACATTGGAAGATTACATGAAAAATGACAGCTAACAACCTCTGACTTATCAAAAAAATCAAAGGCTGAGATTAAAAGAACGTTGGGATGATTCAGATTTTTATCCAATGGTTATAAGTCAAAGGGTGGACAGATCGCGATCACCAAAAAAAGAATTTCGATGTTGTCACCCCTATGAATAGTGACAAAAGCAAATCGATGGGACAAAAACAAGGAACGATTACATTTGAATTTCAAATACAAGTCACATGTTCTCCTACCTATAAATAGAGGACTTTCAACTCAGAAACAAGATGATGAAAATTGAAAAACTTTGAAGAGATATTTTTCTGAGCTGAAAAACACCCTGCTGAACTTAAAGCTACTGATCCAGAGAAATTCTTCAAGTGTATTCAGCATTCAAGCTACATCAAGTATACACACTTGAAGACTGCAAGCTGCTGATTATATCATCCTAGTGAAGCCGCTGCAACTGAATCATTTATTTGATTCAATCTTTATTTTATAAAGAACCTGCAGAAAACAGTGAAGCACAAGTTGTGTGAAAGATCGTTGTTTGTGGTGGAGAGTCGTGAAGAGGCAATCCTACCTTCAAGGACCAAAGTGGAAGACTCAGGGAGCAAGAATCCTACTGCTCCTTTCAATTTGTGAAGCCATAGTTATTGGTGAAGGACAAGAAACTTAGGAATATTTGTAACAGCTACAAAGATCTCTAGTGAATTTCCTCCAACATCACAGGAGAAGAGTGGACTGACAGGATTACACCACCTCGAACCACTATAAAATCTCGCCTACTTACTTTCAAAGATTTACATTCTCGCACTTAGTTTATTTTACACATCAACCTCATCAATCTAGCAAATCAAATCACACACACACACTACTGAGTATCTAATACTTAGTATCATATTTAACAACAAGTATTAAGGCTTAATTTTGATATAATTCCGCTACACAAGCTCAGTAAACTAAACTGTCAGTAGACTACTATCTATCTCACAGACTATCGAGGTATCAATGACTCATCAAGTATCGTTAAGAGTCTTTGAAGTTGCTGAATTTGTTAACTCCAAAGTTTTAAGTGTTAAGTTTATTCACCCCCCCCCTCTCTAAACTTAACCAAAGCCTTTTCAAGGGACCAACAATGATGAATGCTTATATACAGAATCTTTATTTTCTTGTGGTGCGTACTGACGTGCAGGAAGGAAAGAGATTGTCAAAAGGAGATACGGTGCACTTTCGAGATGTCGTCGATCGAGGCAAGATCGAGGCACAGAATAAATCGAGATCGCCCGTTGCACCGGTGCTCCCCAAGCTGGGAAAAGTGCGGATTGATAAACCGCCTGATTGCAAGAAGTCTAAGAGGAAGCCATCGCCAAAGCCGGAGAGGAAAGAGAGTGTGAGATGGCAAGAGAAAGCAGCACAAGTGGCACGAGGTAAGCCGCTCACTAGCTCGACTATTTTTATGATTGCCCTTGGGATATCTACGAGCATGTTTAAACTGATGAATGCAGAATTTGGTTGACTTGCTATGAGCTTACATGATATGTGATGAGTGTCTGTTTGAGTTGTTTTGAGTCTTAAGTGATTTGAGTCTGCTTAAGTGCCATATGGTCGAGCCAACGACGTAAAACACAGGCGCTTGTGGGAGGCAACCCACCTTTTTGCTTTATTTATTTAGATCTTATTGGGTCCCTGAGAGGATATTTTACACCCGATTCTTGTTTTTGACATGCATGCTATAGCCGATATTTTCTTTATATATACATCTCCATGTTTGTGTTGCCTACACTTAAGGTTTCGGCCTTTCGTTGTAGAGAATTCTTTGTGTTTACTTTGTAGCACAGGCACCTTGGGAGATACATTTGTGGTTGTTGTATTGCATTGGATGAGCTTTGCCGACAGTTCAGCTAAGTTTTTTTCCTTTCTCACTCACACACAGAGGACAGTGCTTCATTTAAGTGGGGGGTAGGAGACTTAGCTTCAATGTTTTTGTTGATAAATATTTATGTCATGTTTTCATATACTTGAATGATTTGTAGGATTAGTTTTTGCTATATCGTGTGAATTTGGGCCATATTTAAAAAAAAAATTCATGGATTGATGTTGTGTTATATGTTGAATCATGATATCCTTAGGTTAAGTGTTTTACAATTGAGTAAATGCATGCGAGTTAAGTCGTGATCTTGTTATAAAGATGGACTACACACGCACTTAATAGCTTCAATATCATGAGTTATGGTAATTAGTGATGCTTATAGTTGTCATAGTCTATTCTGTTACCTAGAACTTATATGATTAACTTCGAGACGAAATAGAAAGGTAAATCTTGGTAGATTAAGGGATGACGGTCCTGGCATTTCTTTGACCCGACTAGAGCCAAATAGCAAACCCTGTACATAATTTCCACAGAAACCCCTCTGAGCCTTTGTAGGGTGGTTAGACCCCCACCCGAACGTAGCCATTTGTTGATTATCCTATAATTACCGACCCTTAACCTTTATTTGTGGTCTACATTTCTTTGGCACCCTACGAGTGAGTTTTAATCTTATTTTGGGCACACTTGCTAGCACAAGTGTGGGGTGGTGAAGATGTGTATCAAAGTATGGTGTTGGTAAATCTTTTGTACTACGAATGAGAAGGGATAGAAAAAGTGTTGGTGTTTGGTTTATGAAAAAAAAAAAGAAAAAGAAAAAGAAATCAAAATTAGTAAAAAAAAAATGGAACAAAGTGTTTGAAAAAAGTTGAGTCAAAGAATGCTTGAAAAATGCCATGAATTAATTCTTCCAAATTGGCGTTGGTGGACAAGTTTTCATTGAATTATGTTTGGAATTGAGAGTAAAGAAGGAGAAAGATGGCCTGAACCAAGCTAAGGAGGTGAGTTATGAGGCAATTTCAAGAAGTTTTGATTAAGCTCACTCGTTTTTCTCTTTTGATATTCCTTTTATCCTTTCGTTTAGTCCCGTCCCTAGCCTAACGTTACAACCGTGCAAGTCCTACCTGACCTTAGTTAGCCTTGATTTGACCTCGATTAGTGGAGATGTTTATGAATTATAAGCCTATGGTGTAACAACAATAGTCATGCATCTATAATCTGAACCGGTTAACTGGGAAGAATGAATGAGAAGCTATGCACACACTCACATTCCGTTTTTGTAAAAAGGTAGGATTAGACTCAATTGCGTTTGCCTGGTTGTTTTCACTTACCCTTTGCATATGATGATCCCGTGTATGACTACAATGTTGACTCAATGTTACATTTTAGAGTCGCTATGTTTGCTCGAGGACGAGCAAAAGCTAAGTGGGGGGTAGTTGATGGGAGTCAAATTGTAGTGTATTTCTTATATGAGATTACCTCCTTTTACGAGTTATTCAGGGTTATTTTGGGCTATTATGGGTAGGATATGAACGATATTCACTTATATGCATGTTTCGAGACTAAAGGCGTTTTCGTCCTAAAAACTTGTGTTTTATGTGGATTTCATTACGTTTCCGTCAATGTATATTATGCCTTGGTGCTCGTGTCTTTGTTTTCAGGCTTATATTGATGTATAAGGTCGAGAATAAGGAAGAGATTCTCGAGAAAGAACGAGATTTGGGGCCAAGGAGGAGAAAAGAGTGAAGAATCATTGACGAAATATGAACCAGTCACTTCAGGGGTATTTTGGTCACACTTGGAGACACTTTCAGGAAGAGTTGTCTTGATGAAAGTTGTAGAGCGTTTAATCAGCTTTCCAACACATTTTGAATCATCTCATTTGGAGCCATAAAGTGAAGTTATGATGAAAATACTGAAGCCTACCCCAAACTGGCGTTTGGAAGATCCAAACGGGCGTTCGCTTGTTACTGAAAGTTGGGTTTTCAGGCAAACGGGCGTCCAAATGACCTCAAACTGGAGTTTGTGAAGGTTCAGCCCGAAAACCAAAGCTCATACAAGGCAAACGGGCGTCCAAATGACCTCAAACTGGCGTTTGCAAGGATGCAAACTCTAGTTTGGCCCCGACAGCAGATTTTCACCATGCCTGACCCTTTAATCGTCATTTTGACCCATCTAGGAGGCATTTTCTGGTCAGGTCGTCTTCATGAAAGTTGTAGGTAATTGAACGATCTTTCAAACACTTCTTGAATCATTCAAATCGGAGCTCTACACAGGAAGTTATCGCTGATTTACTGAAGACAGGTCAAGTTGGGCCAAACTAGCGTTTGCCAAGATCCAGACGGGCGTCCGGGACCGACAGGAGCAGATTTTCGACCTACATTATAAATACGCAGCTCATTCAACCCCTATACGATCCTGGACGACTTTGGGCATCTTAGGGGCGATTTTAGGGCGCTTTTTGAGTAGTTTAAACACCCTTTGATCCCCATATTCCATAGATTAATTCCGTTGATTCTACGTACTTTTTAATAGATTAAATTTCTGTTTCAACACCAAAGATTCGACTTTTAGCGCAGTACCTTTACTCAATATTCAAGGTTTGATTTTTATGATGATTATGCTTTCGTTTATTATTGTTCTTAGTATAATTTCCTTTAATTACTTCGTTGTTAGTATGATTATGGTAGCTAAAGTAGTTGTGTAGCCGAATTATGTGAAAACGGGTGAAAATCCCAAAGGGGGATGAGATGGGAGTTGTGTAGCGCTTAATTAAACGTTTGTATGATGAATTCATGTTCTAAAACTCATTTTGATTGTTTTAAGCTTTGAATGAGATTGACAACCTTGTTCACTGTTACACACACATCGAGCTTATATATGTATTTTGCGGTGACGTGTGGGATACGGGTTTTAGAATCACTAGACTTAGCCTTGATTGTTAGATTGAAAACCTAGCTAGACGTTAGGACTATGCCTATGTGAGGTTCTTATCGGGTTCCCGAGCGGCTCATTATTCTGGTCAACCATGTTAGGCGAGTTAGCTTTCTAAATGGAGGGTTAATAAGCCTAGTATAGGGGATTAAGCGAGAGTTGTTCAGACCTTAACGCAAGAATAAGGAGTTGACACCCGTGGATGTCATATAAACTGAATTGGATAGGTAGGTCGGTTAAGACACACTCCTTATCAAGTCTTTCCTGTGGGGTAAAAGTAACCTGTTGGATCGTAGTTCGGCTATGCCTTTTAATCACCTAGATAAATCCGTTAGAATAATCTTTATTTTCTGCATTAGCTATAATACTTTTCACTTAATATTGACCTGAACCAAGTTTAGACATCGACTTTGGTACTTCACTATTATTCCCTGTGGATTCGACCTTGACCCCACTATACTACCGTTGACCCGATACTCTGTCGGTCAAAGTTAGCGGTTAGTTATTTTGCTATCAGTCAACAATGTTTTCAGTTCACAAATAGGCAAAAATATGGAAGCATATATTGACGAAATGGTTGTCAAGTCCGCTGGGGACGGTCACGCCGCTGACCTTCAGGAAACTTTCAGCAATGTCCGAAAACACTCAATGAAACTCAATCCGGCCAAATGTACTTTTGGTGTCCAGGCAGGCAAGTTTCTGGGGTTTATGGTTAGTCGTCGTGGCATCGAGGCTAATCCGGAAAAAATACAAGCTTTTCTCGACATGCAGGAACCCACGACCATCAAGGAGGTCCAGAGGCTCAATGGCCGCATCATTGCGCTTGGTCGCTTCATATCAAAATCAGCGGAGAAGTGTCTTCCCTTCTTCAAAATTCTCAAGGGTGACAAGACATTTTCGTGGAGCGCGGAGTGTTCGCAGGCGTTTCTAGCTCTAAAGGAATATCTTGGGAAGCCACCTCTTTTGGTTAGCCCTGTAGAATGAAATATTTTGTTTTTGTACCTAGCGGCTTCGGGCCGGGCTGTTGCCGCCGTTCTTGTCAAGGAGGCCGGAACCCTCCAAAATCCCGCCTATTATATAAGCAAAGCTCTCAGTCCGGTGGAGAGTCGCTATTTTAATGTTGAAAAATTAGCCTACTCGCTTGTTATCGCTACCCGTAAACTCAGGGGCTACTTTACTTCGCACACAATAATTGTTTTAACGGATAGTCCAATGCGCCAAATACTACATAAACCCGATCTTTCAGGTTGACTCCTCATATGGGATATCGAAATCACTGAATTCGACATACAATATCAACCTAGAAAAGCAATCAAGGGTCCAACATCGCCCGATTTTATTGTAGAGACAAGTTTCAGTTCGCTGCAACCAAGCTCACCGGTACCACGAGAACCCGCCATGGTCAGGAGCAAGCCTAATCAATGTTGGCAGTTGTATGTTGATGGAGCGTCTAATCAAAATGGTTGTGGGGCCGGAGTAATTTTGATGGAACCCGGAACGACGGAGGAAATCGAAAAAGCCTTAAGGTTCGAGTTCCCGGCCATGAATAATCAGGCAGAATACGAAGCAGTTATTGCCGGTCTTCGGCTCGCAAAGGAGTTGAAAGTGGAGAACGTCGAGGTCTATTGTGATTCCCAACTCATCGTCAACCAAATCTCAGGGGACTATGACACGCATTACGGTATTCTTGAGAAGTATGGTGAGATTGTTTGATGATTGAAATCCGGTTTCTACTATTGCGAGTTCATCAGAATCCGAAGAGAGGACAACGAGCGGGCAGACTATCTCTCTAAGCTATCTCTCAAAGAAGAGCTCGAGGACCCCTCCATAATGATAGAGTATCTAGAGGTACCCACTGTCGAGGCAACACAAATCATGGAAATCGACGCACCAACGCCGACTACATGCTGGATCGACGAGGTTCAACTTTACATAGAGTCAGGCGTCTTACCTGACGGAGCGGATAAATCTCGCGTGCTAAAAAAAAAAGACGCCAGGAACATTATAAACAATGGAATACTCTACAGGAGATCCACAACAAAACCTCTATTGAGATGTGTCCGAGAAGAAGAAAGCAAGATAATCCTTATCGAGCTTCACCAGGGAGTATGTGGGGGCCATCCCGCTAGTCGCTCCTTGGCCCAGAAGGTTATAACCGTTGGGTATTACTGGCCGACGATCCTTAAGGACTTAGAAAAGCTAGTCAGAGAATGTCCGGAGTGTCAAAAACATGCAGACATCCCCATGATACCATCTGTCGAACAGAGCATCGTGGTTGCACCTTGGCCTTTCGACATGTGGGGACTCGATCTCATCGGACCTTTTCCATCAGGAAGAAGTGGGTGCAAGGTTATCATAGTGGCTGTAGATTATTTTACAAAGTGGATCAAAGCTAAGCCTATGGTCAAGATAGGTGCAAAGGCCGCGGGTTATTTCTTACACGATCAAATTTTTTCTCGCTTCGGTATTCCGCGGGTAGTGGTGTCAGACCACGACCCCCAATTCAGAAAAGAATTCTCAAATCTTTGCGAGGAATTCAAAGTCGAGCACTAGCAATCATCTGTGGCTTATCCTCAAGGCAACGGCCAAGCTGAGGCCGGCAACAAACAAATAATCAAGATGCTCAAAAAGAGCATGGATGACAAAGAAAAAGCAGGAGGATGGGTCGATGAGCTACCCGCTATACTTTGGGCACTCCGCACCACAGTCAAAACACCCACCGGAGAAACACCTTTTGCTCTTACTTACGGATCAGAGGCCATGACTCCTGTAGAAATGGCCCTACCCAGCATCAGAGTCGCCTTACACGACCCAACAGACAATTTATTGAACAGACAGATCGACCTAGATCTAGAGGAAGAGAAAAGGCTAGCGACATACCATCGGCTTATGAATTACAAGCAACTCGCTAAACAACAACACGATAAACGAATCTGCCATCATTCATTTAGGGTCGGGGATTTTGTTCTTCGAAACAGAAAGGCCACTAGTATGGAGCCTGATAAGGGTAAGCTAATAGCAAATTGGGAAGGTCCTTACCAAGTCGCAAGAGAGATCAAAAAAAGGAACTTTTGTCCTCAGAAATCAGCAAGGTTTCGAGCTCAATAGGCCGTGGCACGCGGACAATCTCAAAAGGTACTACATGTAATAAATCGGTTAGGGTTATGGCTATCCTCTCGTTTACGACGTGAGTGGTTAGGCTTTCTTACTTGCTTGTAATCTTCACTCATCTAGCGGGATGAGTTGAAATTAAGCCCGATTTTACATTTCTCTTTTAGAATGCGTACTGTACGCTTCAGCTGTGTCCGATGTACGGGTAAAAGACGGTTTTTTCGAAAAAAAATTCAACGAAAGCTCGAACTCACCTCAACCTTTGTCAAAAACTGAGGCCATATTCAGAAAAATTTAAAACAACCACGAGCAAACGGATTCATCAGAGGTCAAATCATGTTCGACTCCGAATCTCATCTCAAATAGAGGGCCACCCCCCAGAAAATTCAAGTTGCCTAGCGAGCAGTTATTTGAGATCAGATTCAAGAGCGGCGGACATGAAGTTTCATATATTTCATCGAGCAATTATTTCAGAAAAGATTCAAGAGGGGCATATCTCGAAGACAAATTCGTTCGCTATCAACTTGGAATCTTATCTAAAACAAGGGGGTTGGATGCTACTATAATCAGACTCAATTTATGCAATAAATTTGAGCAAAAAATAAGCATACATCAGGCGAATAGAAAGCAAATTTCATTCAGAAAAGTCATTACAGAAAGTAAAGTGCGAAAACAAAGAGTTACACGAAATCAAAATAGTTTTTTACAGAACAGAGAGCACAAATCTAAGAGTCTTCAGGCTGCATTTCTTCATTATGAACATTCTCCTCACGAAGGGAATGGTGCAGCATTTGGTCAGCATTTTTCTCAGACTCGGTAGGCTCTATAGCTTCTTCACCTGTCTGCTCGGCCTTTTCTCCAGCCTGGTCACCCTCTTCCTCAGTTGCGGTGCTCTCTTGGGTAGCTCGACGCACAAGCTCCCTTAGATTTGCTTCCACCACTGCGGGCACCTCCCAATCCGGAGTATACTTAGGGATGTATCGTTGTAGCTCGACGTCGGAGAAGGGTATGTGCAGGTGGAAATCCCTTAGATGATCAGAAAAGGGATGGGTGTGAATCCAGTCTTGCAAGGTATCGATGTCAGGAGTATCGCCGCCGCAAGCCCAAATGCACCTGGCGATGTAATAGAACCCTTGGTCATATCCCATCAGAAAATTCTCTCCAGCAGCATCCTTGCTTGCGGCCTCAATCTAACCTTGGACACTTGAGCTCAGATCCACCAGCTGTTTCCTCAAACCCTCGCTCACCTCTCGCTCGGCTTCTCAATGGGCTTGAGCCTATGTTATTTTTTGTTGCATGTTCTTCATGGATCGAGCAGCCAACCTATCTTTTTCCGCGAGTTCAGAGTTAAGCTTCTCCAAACGCTCGGAGTTCTTTTGAGCCTCGGCAAGCTGTAGTCTCAACCTCTCGTTTTCATCCTCATCCGTACTCAAACGGCCACGCAGGGCAGCCGCGACCTCATTAGCGGCTTTGAGAGTTTTCTTGGTGGCGACCAGCTCTTTGTTGACATCAGCACTCACGGATATAGTGTTCCTATAATCATTTATGAACTGTGCCAGACCCGTACCCACCTGAAAAGAGGAATGTCAGCGAGGTCAGACTTGACTTCAAAGATAAAATAAATAAATAAAAATGGAATAAGGGAGGAAGGTTGTTTACCATGCTCACCGTGGCGCCATACAAACCCCACAGATCTTCAATGTTTTGGAGGAAGGTCTTGCGAGGATCGGTTTGGTCGGCCAGGACGATCCTGTCCGCAATCCCACGACCGATTTCTAGTTGGACAGGGTTAGGGAGACCCTGTTGGACTTATTTCTTAGTTTTGATGATGAGTGCCATACTAGCTGTTATAGTGCAAAGGCAAAAAGATGTCTAGATAAAATGTATAGGTTTATTAGAGTTTGATTCATAAATAGGTTTGATCAAACAAGCATCAGAAAGGGCTGGCGATTGATATCAAGCAGATCGGTCTAGATCAATGGGTAGATAGGTCGTGGGACCGGTCCGGAACTCCGCCAAGATCAAGACTCAAGGCCGAGGGTTCAAACTCGCTTAATGAAGGCTAAGGGATCAAACTTAGTATTTAAAGTCAAGGATATGGAATCGGTTAGGCAAGTCCGTGATGACCTAAACTCGATTACATATGCCTTGTGTAAAGGTCTAAGTTCCACAAGTTGGATGATGTTTGGAACTTGGTTATATTTAAAATGATGTAATCTAACTTCACAAATAAAAGTTAGATAAAAGTTATCAGCTGCATTCTATTTTACAGACAAAAATAAGATGTTCAGCAGACTGATTGGTATTACAGCAGACTGATGAACCTGCTGATAATTCAAGATTAATTGAAGATTACATGGATAAGAACAGCCAACTACCTCTGACCTATCAAGCTAATCAAGGGCTGAGATTAAAAAGACGTTGGGATGATCCTTATTTTTATCCACTGGATACAAGTCAAAGGGGTGGGCAGATCGCGATCAAAAAAGTAGTCCTGACAAAGGTCATCCTATGAATAGTGACAGAATGCAGTGCAGATGGGACAAATACAAGGAACGGTCACATTTGAATTTCAAATGCAAGTCACATGCATTCCTACCTATAAATAGAAGACTTTCAACTCAAGAAAAGTTGATGAATTTTTGGGATAAACTTTAAGTGACAATACTCGAAATAAAAACACCTGCCGAACTTTACGAACTTAAGGTCACTTGATCTAGCTATTTTCTTCAAGTGCATTCTGTGTTCAAGCCGCATCAAGCATACACACTTGAAGACCGCAAGCCGCCGATTATATCATCCTAATCAAGCCGCTTTGCAATCGAATCATTTATTTGATTCATTCTTTATTTTATAAAGAACCTCTTGAAGACAGTGAAGCATCCGTTGGGTGTGAAAGATCGTTGGTTTGTGGTGGAGCTGGTGAAGAGGCAATCCTACCCTTCAAGGACCAAGTGGAAGACTAAGGAGCAAAGAATTCTACTGCTCCCGCCAGCTTTGTGAAGCCATAGTCATTGGTGACGGACAAACAACTTAGGAATCTTTGTAATAAATTACATCAAAGATCTCTAGTGAATTTCCTCCAACATCACAGAGAAGAGTGGACGTCAGATTACATCACCTGGAACCACTATAAAACCTCGCCTACTTACTTTCTCGCTTTTACTCTGCACTTGTTTTATTTCACTCATCAACCTATCGAATCTAGCAACCGAAATCACACACTTGCACTATCGAGTATCTAATACTTAGTATCATATTTGACAACAAGTACTAAGGCTTAATTTTGATTTAATTCATTTGCACAAATTCAAAGAAACTTAACTATCAATGAGACTCATCGCTTATCGCCAGATCCATCAAGTATCGCAGATCACTGAAGTTGCGAGAATTTGTTAACTCCAAAGTTTTAAGTGTTAAGTTTATTCACCCCCTCTCTAAACTTAACCAAAGCCTTTTCAAGGACCAACAGACCCCACTTCAAATACCTCGGCGGGACCACATCAAAGCAATACCCCGTGATATCACCATGGCCATGGACAGATCGAGAGAACCCTGGTGCATGAACTCCTTGTCTAACCATACCGCGCGATTTCCCGTGGGTCCAACAGGAACTCCGGCAAAGGGTACCATCGACCTTGATCCAGCAGAAAAGGATTCGTCGGCCGGAGACTTGCCTTTGTCAGAAGATTTGACTGTATCAGCAACTTTTTTGGCCGGGCCACCAGCAACTTTGGATTTCTTGGGTGGAGGAGCCTCTTGCTCGCAGCTGCCACCAACAGAAGGATCAACTTCCTCGACGACAGGTTTTCTTTTCTTTTCACCCACTGGCGCCTTGGTCAAAGTTGTCTGCTTCAAGGCCTTACCCGCAGATTGTTTGGCGGGCGGCTGAGTCGATTTTTCAGCCTGAGATCCAAAGGCTCTAGCCGCCCCTTTCCTTATATCGACCGTAGGAAGCGGGGTCTTAATCCTCTTCAGCTCAGCGGCTCTCTTCACCTCACCAGTGGTCTTCCTTCAGGTCAGCTAGCTGCGTTGATCGAGAGCATCCATGGTACCTGTAGAAAACAACACTTATTAGCGACCTGAAAAATAACATGAAGAGAAATGACAAAGGAAACAGGCAATCAAAAAGTATCAAAAAGTAAAATTCATACTCGGGTAATTAGTTTTTGTTAGGTAAGTGCTGTAGATAGAATGAAGTTTTCGTTTAGTTGACCGGATAACTGTTAGTGCTTGATGTATTATATCAAGAGAGGATCGGTGGAAGTTTAGTAGGTTCTGCGCACACACATCACCGAGTGAGGTCGATTTGTTTGAATACTAGCTTGTCATGATTTTGACTATATCTCGTGTCGTTATGTGGATTCTTGATGGTTTGTTGTTGTTTTGTTTTGCTCGGGACGAGCAAGGTTTAAAGTGTGGGGGTGTTGTTAAGGGTCAAATTGTAGTGTTTTTAAGGATATATTTCACCTCAATTTCCCCCATATACGTATGATTTTCATAGAATTCGAGGTTTATAGTGAAATATTGAGTGAATGGTGATTTAAAGAGTTAAATATGAAAACGTATCAATTTATACGATTATTTGATTGTTTTATATGGTTTTGGATATTGTTACGTTTTTGTGGTGTTTGGATGCAATGTAGATACATGTTTTTGACTTGGAAGAGGATAAAGATGGAGATAAAGCTTGGAATGAAGCATTCAAGCAGCCGAACTTCCGACGCAGTTCTTGATATGATATACACTGATTTGACTCTCGACCTCAAGAGAAGAGTTGTAGGGCTTGAAGAGAGGATTCTACAGGATCTTGAATCACTTCATTCCGACTTACGAGGCCCGAGATATGAGCGTTACAAGTTTGGATAATGATGCTGTGGTATTGGAAAATTCCGAAATATACTCGGGATACGACGGGCTAATCAAAAAGGCGTTTTCTGAAGAAGAGTCCTTAATGAAAGTTGTAGAGTTTCCCGAGGGCTTAATTATGACATTCGGATCATAATTTTTGGAGGTCTACAACTCAAGATATGAATTTTAGAAGTTTTATTCCAATAAGTATCTAATCGAAGCTTCGATTCGAGTCTTCACTTTCACAAACGGGCGTCCGGATTCTCGACGAGCGCCCACACCCGCAAATTTACCAAAAGGAAACAGCCGACATACATACATATCCTAATTAAATAAGGATAATTTCCAGCCGTAATTAATCATTCAGCCGCCTTAGCTTATCCTATATATATCCATGCATGTGAACCCTAAATACAACACAATAATTCATACACAAATTCTTCACAGCCGCATATTGACAGAGCAGCGGCGGCGACTTTGTAATTCAAGGCGGTCACCCGAGCCTTGTGCTCGGGTGATCCGGGTTAGATTAGATGTCGTTTTCTTCCGTTTTGATTCATGGATTCAATCATGTACCAAACTACGTGAGTTTATTTATTTAATTTATTCAAATCCTTATTCGCTTTTTATGATCTTTAATTTATTTTGTATCGTTTCTATGATTTTGATGCTATGATGTGAATTAGATCGAGAGATCAGTTTGCTATTGATACGCTTACAACATACGGAAGTTGCGTAGACTAGATCACCATAGAAAGATAGGATTTTTAGCCGTTAATTATGTGACAAATTAGTTGGTTAGATTTCTAGGTTGTTAGGTTCTAAAATACGAGAGTTAACCCGAATCTACACCGAGTTTTGTTTGGTAAATCGATCTCAACATTCGGAAGATGAGAGATTGATAAATTGGACTCACTAAGGAATTAGAATCCATAGCTTGAGATTAAATTCACTAAGGAATTAGGGATTTGTATCTCGTGTAAATGTGAAACCACAATTTGAATTAAAATCATGAGATAAACTAGGATTGAGATCCCTTAGTTTGTATTTTGGTTAATCCCATGTATCTTAGTTTAGGTTTTTGTTATTTGCTTTAGCCTAGATTTAGTTTATTTGTTCTTCAATTTATTCGTTTTTCGTTTTTAGTTTCGCTTTTATAGTAACAATTTAGAAGAATTAAGGAAGTTAGATTTAACATCCCTTTTCCTCGTGGATCGATACCGCATTTATCCAACTTTACTAGCAACTACCCGGTATTCGGCCGGTTAGAGGTAGTTTTGCATGGTAGTATAGGTTTATAAATTTTCTTTGTTTTAATGATGCAAAATCTCCCAACAAAAGTGGCGCCGTTGCCGGGAGTAGGTGTCATGTTGAATCTAGTTTTGTTAGTTCTCGATTTTGTTACGCTTTTATTTTTGTTTTTAATAAAAGTAGCGTATACCAAGTTGAGAGTTTTTATTTTGCCGTGTTTCGATGACCGTTAGGTTAAGAATGTGCAAAAGTTTTTACTCAACTTGTTTTACGTGAAGTTTATATGTTTATGTGCTACCTAGTCTAACCCCTGTGCTTAATTTGATAAGGCCATTGTGGCCGTGATCTCGTGTTGCCGTGTGTTGTGTTCATAAGTATTTAGGGTTTTGCTGTGTTTTTCCCGCCGCCTGCATGCATTCTTGTTGTATGGACGAAGCGCTCGCTCGCTTGGACGCCCGCCCAGCTTCTTCATCTCCGCAGTGAACGAAGCGCCAAGTATTGACGCCGTCCGCTCAAATATTTTAAATCTGCTCGATTTAGAGACCGACCACGCAGCGCCTATACTTTCTTTCAACGCCCGTCCGGTCGGTTTTCAAGCGCACGGCGCCTGGCAAGGTGGAATGCCCGTCCCGCTTCAACGCTAAGTGAACGTTCGTCCGGGTTCATCCAGTGTTCTAAATTTCTTGATTTTATTTTCAATGCTTTTATTTGATGTGGATTTTTCATTCGAGCTTCGTGGCTAATTGATTTTTACATAGATGCCCGAACTTATATGTTTTTACCTTTCCATCTATGAATCCATGTTAGATAATTGATCAATTCCTTATATATGATTCATCTAGGCATGTTATAGTGACTCACGGTTCTCGTAAGCTATAATCGTTCTTATGGTTAATTAGTAGCTAATGTCGGTTCCTCGTATGCTACATACCGCTCCGATGAATCTTTTAAGCTTTTAAGACTTACGTGCTTTCTTTGTTTTTATAGTTCATATGGGTAGCTATCGCCGGTTTTCCGTATGCTACGCCCTTTTCTCCATATGAGTTATACCTGCTAGATAGATGATCGTTGGTTTCCATAAGTCTATCACTTTCGATAAGTCTTAAGGCGCCACGGGCACTAGTAACAAAGACTGCTGCTTATCGTAACTCATCATTATGTGGTAGACGTTTATATATATGTCGTGTTGCATATAGTGGGCTAGTTTTCTTTCTTTTCTTTTATATTCTTTTTGCATATCATTTAAATGCATTTCATTTAGTTGCATTTCATATACTTGCATTGTTTTGCTATTTTTCTTTTATTTTTCTTGAGTGTAGTTAACTGTCGGTTTCCGTAATACTACCTCTTTTTTTTATTTTATTTCTAGGATTTTTCATGTAGTTGGCATTGTATTGCATTTTCATGTAGTTGCACCTAGCCTACGAGTTTGTGATATTTTCATGTATATGTGTCCATCTTTATGTGAGCATAATTTGAATATCTCTATAAATTCTTTTCCTTATGTGCTTTATTTGTATAAGTCTAATCTTTTCCCGTAGACTCTTTTTGCACCGATCAAGTCTGCAGGATACTTTCGTCATAGCTATTGTGCACTTTCACGATGTATTCAGCTTGTCCCGTGATGCTCCACACTCACCGAGCTATCACAGCAGCTTTGGGTTTCTAAGGGTTTTTCTGAATTGCAAGCATCCAATCACCTAAGTTCTCTAATTTATTATTTCTCGCACAACTTGAGGACAAGTTGCAATCTAAGTGTGGGGAGGGATAGATAATTTATGTATCTACTTTCGCTTGCTCATATTTTTAGTATTTCTATGAAAAGTGCTTAATTTTCAAAAAATTTTGTTTCGTCCCGAGTAACATTTCAATTGCATGCTAGTTTTATAATCTGGCACCATTTAGTTGTTATCAGTAGTCATATCATGTTCTGAGAATAGGTTTAGTAAGTCGATACTCACTTGAACTTCATTTCACGAACCTATTAGATGAAGAGCCAAATATAGAATAGTTTCGGTTAGTTAAAGGAAAGTTAATTCTTGATACATATAACACTTATTTAGCATTAATGAAAGTTAAGAACTTGTGCTATACTCACAGCTAGAATCTCAAGACCTTAGTGTTCTTGAGAACTTTGAGAGTCTTGAATGTGTTAGAAATATATTTGACCGAGAGTTTCCAAAGAGTTTGAAAAATATAAATATATATATATCTATAAATAATAAATGAATAGAATTTCTTTATGGAATTTTGTTTGTAACTATCACCTCGAGTCCATTTGGATACCGCCTAAATGGGGGAGTGTGGTTTACCTTGGACAAGATGGGTTCGAGTGATCTCAGGGGTGACCGCCTCTAATGTAGGGGAGTGTGTTATACTTTTGAGACGCGACGATAAGAAATATAAAATATACGCTTTTGGAACACTAAGTCAAGTTGATCTAAACCAGTAGAGACCGAAAGGTATTTTCTTGGTACTAAGTAAAGGAATTTAGTTGTGAGTTAGTTACTATGTTCTTGGTAATTAGTTTTTGTTAGGTAAGTCTTTGTAGATAGAATGAAGTTTTCGCTTAGTTGACCGGATAACTCATTAGTGCTTGATGTATTATATCAAGAGAGGATCGGTGGAAGTTTAGTAGGTTCTCACACACACATCACCGAGTGAGGTCGATTTGTGAATACTAGCTTGTCATGATTTTGACTATATCTCGTGTCGTTATGTGGATTCTTGATGGTTTGTTGTTGTTTTGTTTTGCTCGGGACGAGCAAGGTTTAAAGTGTGGGGGTGTTGTTAAGGGTCAAATTGTAGTGTTTTTAAGGATATATTTCACCTCAATTTCCCCCATATACGTATGATTTTCATAGAATTCGAGGTTTATAGTGAAATATTGAGTGAATGGTGATTTAAAGAGTTAAATATGAAAACGTATCAATTTATACGATTATTTGATTGTTTTATATGGTTTTGGATATTGTTACGTTTTTGTGGTGTTTGGATGCAATGTAGATACATGTTTTTGACTTGGAAGAGGATAAAGATGGAGATAAAGCTTGGAATGAAGCATTCAAGCAGCCGAACTTCCGACGCAGTTCTTGATATGATATACACTGATTTGACTCTCGACCTCAAGAGAAGAGTTGTAGGGCTTGAAGAGAGGATTCTACAGGATCTTGAATCACTTCATTCCGACTTACGAGGCCCGAGATATGAGCGTTACAAGTTTGGATAATGATGCTGTGGTATTGGAAAATTCCGAAATATACTCGGATACGACGGGCTAATCAAAAAGGCGTTTTCAAGAAGAGTCCTTAATGAAAGTTGTAGAGTTTCCCGAGGGCTTAATTATGACATTCGGATCATAATTTTTGGAGGTCTACAACTCAAGATATGAATTTTAGAAGTTTTATTCCAATAAGTATCTAATCGAAGCTTCAGTTCAGAGTCTTCAGCTTTCAAGCAAACGGGCGTCCGGATTCTCGAGACGAAAGGCCCACAGCCGCAATTTACCAAAAGGAAACAGCCGACATACATACATATCCTAATTAAATAAGGATAATTTCCAAATTAATTAATCATTCAAATTACTTTAGCTTATCCTATATATATCCATGCATGTGAACCCTAAATACAACACAATAATTCATACACAAATTCTTCACAGCCGCATATTGACAGAGAGCAGCGGCAGCTTTGCAGTTCAAGGCCGGTCACCCGAGCCTTGTGCTCGGGTGATCCGGGTTAGATTAGGATGTCGTTTTTCTTCCGTTTTCGATTCATGGATTCAATCATGTACCAAACTACGTGAGTTTATTTATTTAATTTATTCAGTCCTTATTCGTTTTTTATGATCTTTAATTTATTTTGTATCGTTCTATGATTTTGATGCTATGATGTGAATTAGATCGAGAGATCAGTTTGCTATTGATACGTTTACAACATACGGAAGTTGCGTAGACTAGATCACCATAGAAAGATAGGATTTTTAGCCGTTAATTATGTGACAAATTAGTTGGTTAGATTTCTAGGTTGTTAGGTTCTAAAATACGAGAGTTAACCTGAATCTACACCGAGTTTTGTTTGGTAAATCGATCTCAACATTCGGAAGATGAGAGATTGATAAATTGGACTCACTAAGGAATTAGAATCCATAGCTTGAGATTAAATTCACTAAGGAATTAGGGATTTGTATCTCGTGTAAATGTGAAACCACAATTTGAATTAAAATCATGAGATAAACTAGGATTGAGATCCCTTAGTTTGTATTTTGGTTAATCCCATGTATCTTAGTTTAGGTTTTTGTTATTTGCTTTAGCCTAGATTTAGTTTATTTGTTCTTCAATTTATTCGTTTTTTCGCTTTTAGTTTCGCTTTTATAGTAACAATTTAGAAGAATTAAGGAAGTTAGATTTAACATCCCTTTTCCCTGTGGATCGATACCCGTACTTATCCAACTTTACTAGCAACTACCCGGTATTCGGCCGGTTAGGAGGTAGTTTTGCATGGTAGTATAGGTTTATAAATTTTCTTTTGTTTTAATGATGCAAAATCTCCCCAACAAAAGTGGCGCCGTTGCCGGGAGTAGGTGTCATGTTGAATCTAGTTTTGTTAGTTCTCGATTTTGTTACGCTTTATTTTTGTTTTTAATAAAAGTAGCGTATACCAAGTTGAGAGTTTTTATTTTGCCGTGTTTCGATGACCGTTAGGTTAAGAATGTGCAAAAGTTTTTACTCAACTTGTTTTACGTGAAGTTTATATGTTTATGTACTACCTAGTCTAACCCCTGTGCTTAATTTGATAAGGCCGCCGTGGCTTTGATCTCGTGTTTGCCGTGTTGTGTTCATAAGTATTTAGGGTTTTGCTGTGTTTTTTCCCGCCGCCTGCGGCATTCTTGTTGTATGGACGAAGCGCTCGCTCTGCTGGGCGCCCGTCCGCTTCTTCATCTGCAGTGAACGAAGCGTTGGGAAGTATTGACGCCGTCTGCTCAAATATTTTAAATCCTGCTCGATTTAGAGGACCGCATTTAGCGTCTATACTTTCGAACGCCCGTCCGGTCGGTTTTCAAGCGCGTATTTGCGTGCCTGCAGTGGTGGAATGCCCGCCCGGCTTCGAACGCTAAGTGAACGTTCGTCCGGGTTCATCCAGGTTCTAAATTTCTTGATTTTATTTTCAATGCTTTTATTTGATGTGGATTTTTCATTCGAGCTTCGTGGCTAATTGATTTTTACATAGATGCCCCGAACTTATATGTTTTTACCTTTCCATCTATGAATCCATGTTAGATAATTGATCAATTCCTTATATATGATTCATCTAGGCATGTTATAGTGATCGCCGGTTCTCGTAAGCTATAATCGTTTTTATGGTTAATTAGTAGCTAATGTCGGTTCCTCGTATGCTACATACCGCTCCGATGAATCTTTTAAGCTTTTAAGACTTACGTGCTTCCTTTGTTTTTATAGTTCATATGGGTAGCTACTCGCCGGTTTTCCGTATGCTACGCCCTTTCTCCATATGAGTTATACCTGCTTAGATAGATGATCGTTGGTTTCCATAAGTCTATCACTTTCGATAAGTCTTAAGGCGCGCTGCCGGCACTAGTGACATGATCTCTGCCGCTATCGTAAACTCCGTCATTATGTGGTAGACGTTTATATATATGTCGTGTTGCATATAGTGGGCTAGTTTTCTTTCTTTTCTTTTATTTTCTTTTGCATATCATTTAAATGCATTTCATTTAGTTGCATTTCATATACTTGCATTGTTTTGCTATTTTTCTTTTATTTTTCTTGAGTGTAGTTAATCGTCGGTTTCGTAATACTACCTCTTTTTTTTTTTTATTTCTAGGATTTTTCATGTAGTTGGCATTGTATTGCATTTTCATATAGTTGCACCTAGCCTACGAGTTTGTGATATTTTCATGTATATGTGTCCATCTTTATGTGAGCATAATTTGAATATCTCTATAAATTCTTTTCCTTATGTGCTTTATTTGTATAAGTCTAATCTTTTCCCGTAGACTCTTTTGGCACTAATCAAGTCTGCAGGATACTTTCTATAGCTATTGTGCACTTTAAATATGTATTCAGTTGTCCTGTGATGCTCCACAGTCTACTGAGCTATGCAGCAGTTTTGGGTTTCTAAGGGTTTTTCTGGAATTGCAAGCATCCAATCAGCTAAGTTCTCTAATTTATTATTTCTGCAAAACTTGAGGACAAGTTGCAATCTAAGTGTGGGGGAGGGGATAGATAATTTATGTATCTACTTTCGTTTGCTCATATTTTTAGTATTTCTATGAAAAGTGCTTAATTTTCAAAAATTTTGTTTCGTCCTTTGAGTAACATTTCAATTGCATGCTAGTTTTATAATCTGCACCATTTAGTTGTTATCATGAGTCATATCATGTTCTGAGAATAGGTTTAGTAAGTCGATACTCACTTGAACTTCATTTCACGAACCTATTAGATGAAGAGCCAAATATAGAATAGTTTCCGGTTAGTTAAAGGAAAGTTAATTCTTGATACAGATAACACTTATTTAGCATTAATGAAAGTTAAGAACTTGTGCTATACTCACAGCTTAGAATCTCAAGACCTTAGTGTTCTTGAGAACTTTGAGAGTCTTGAATGTGTTAGAAATATATTTGACCGAGAGTTTCCAAAGAGTTTGAAAAATATAAATATATATATATCTATAAATAATAAATGAATAGAATTTCTTTATGGAATTTTGTTTGTAACTATCACCTCGAGTCCATTTGGATACTGCCCCAAATGGGGAGTGTGGTTTACCTTGACAAGATGGGTTCGAGTGATCTCGGGGTGACCGCCTAATGTAGGGAGTGTGTTATACTTTTGAGACGCGACGATAAGAAATATAAAATATACGCTTTTTGGAACACTAAGTCAAGTTGATCTAAACCCAGTAGAGACCCGAAAGGTATTTTCTTGGTACTAAGTAAAGGAATTTAGTTGTGAGTTAGTTACTATGTTCTTGGTAATTAGTTTTTGTTAGGTAAGTCTTCAGTAGATAGAATGAAGTTTTCGTTTAGTTGACCGGATAATCATTAGTGCTTGATGTATTATATCAAGAGAGGATCGGTGGAAGTTTAGTAGGTTTGCACACACACATCACCGAAAGTGAGGTCGATTTGTTTGAATACTAGCTTGTCATGATTTTGACTATATCTCGTGTCAGGTTATGTGGATTCTTGATGGTTTGTTGTTGTTTTGTTTTGCTCGGGACGAGCAAGGTTTAAGTGTGGGGGTGTTGTTAAGGGTCAAATTGTAGTGTTTTTAAGGATATATTTCACCTCAATTTCCCATATACGTATGATTTTCATAGAATTCGAGGTTTATAGTGAAATATTGAGTGAATGGTGATTTAAAGAGTTAAATATGAAAACGTATCAATTTATACGATTATTTGATTGTTTTATATGGTTTTGGATATTGTTACGTTTTTGTGGTGTTTGGATGCAATGTAGATACATGTTTTTGACTTGGAAGAGGATAAAGATGGAGATAAAGCTTGGAATGAAGCATTCAAGCAGCCGAACTTCCGACGCAGTTCTTGATATGATATACACTGATTTGACTCTCGACCTCAAGAGAAGAGTTGTAGGGCTTGAAGAGAGGATTCTACAGGATCTTGAATCACTTCATTCCGACTTACGAGGCCCGAGATATGAGCGTTACAAGTTTGGATAATGATGCTGTGGTATTGGAAAATTCCGAAATATACTCGGGATACGACGGGCTAATCAAAAAGGCGTTTTCTGAAGAAGAGTCCTTAATGAAAGTTGTAGAGTTTCCCGAGGGCTTAATTATGACATTCGGATCATAATTTTTGGAGGTCTACAACTCAAGATATGAATTTTAGAAGTTTTATTCCAATAAGTATCTAATCGAAGCTTCAGTTCAGAGTCTTCAGCTTTCAAGCAAACGGGCGTCCGGATTCTCAGACGAGCGTCCACAGCCGCAATTTACCAAAAGGAAACAGCCGACATACATACATATCCTAATTAAATAAGGATAATTTCCAGCCGTAATTAATCATTCAGCCGCCTTAGCTTATCCTATATATATCCATGCATGTGAACCCTAAATACAACACAATAATTCATACACAAATTCTTCACAGCCGCATATTGACAGAGAGCAGCGGCAGCTTTGCAGTTCAAGGCCGGTCACCCGAGCCTTGTGCTCGGGTGATCCGGGTTAGATTAGGATGTCGTTTTTCTTCCGTTTTCGATTCATGGATTCAATCATGTACCAAACTACGTGAGTTTATTTATTTAATTTATTCACCCTTATTCGCTTTTTATGATCTTTAATTTATTTTGTATCGTTCTATGATTTTGATGCTATGATGTGAATTAGATCGAGAGATCAGTTTGCTATTGATACGTTTACAACATACGGAAGTTGCGTAGACTAGATCACCATAGAAAGATAGGATTTTTAGCCGTTAATTATGTGACAAATTAGTTGGTTAGATTTCTAGGTTGTTAGGTTCTAAAATACGAGAGTTAACCTGAATCTACACCGAGTTTTGTTTGGTAAATCGATCTCAACATTCGGAAGATGAGAGATTGATAAATTGGACTCACTAAGGAATTAGGAATCCATAGCTTGAGATTAAATTCACTAAGGAATTAGGGATTTGTATCTCGTGTAAATGTGAAACCACAATTTGAATTAAAATCATGAGATAAACTAGGATTGAGATCCCTTAGTTTGTATTTTGGTTAATCCCATGTATCTTAGTTTAGGTTTTTGTTATTTGCTTTAGCCTAGATTTAGTTTATTTGTTCTTCAATTTATTCGTTTTTCGTTTTTAGTTTCGTTTTTATAGTAACAATTTAGAAGAATTAAGGAAGTTAGATTTAACATCCCTTTTCCCTGTGGATCGATACCGCATTTTATCCAACTTTACTAGCAACTACCCGGTATTCGGCCGGTTAGGAGGTAGTTTTGCATGGTAGTATAGGTTTATAAATTTTCTTTTGTTTTAATGATGCAAAATCTCCCCAACAAAAGTGGCGCCGTTGCCGGGGAGTAGGTGTCATGTTGAATCTAGTTTTGTTAGTTCTCGATTTTGTTACGTTTTATTTTTGTTTTTAATAAAAGTAGCGTATACCAAGTTGAGAGTTTTTATTTTGCCGTGTTTCGATGACCGTTAGGTTAAGAATGTGCAAAAGTTTTTTACTCAACTTGTTTTACGTGAAGTTTATATGTTTATGTGCTACCTAGTCTAACCCCTGTGCTTAATTTGATAAGGCTGCTGTGCCGTGATCTCGTATTCTTTGTGTTGTGTTCATAAGTATTTAGGGTTTTGCTGTGTTTTTCTGCCTGCCTGCATGCATTCTTGTTGTATGGACGAGCGTCTGTTCTGTTGGACGCCCGTCCAGTTCTTCATCTGCAGGTGAACGAGCGTTGGGAAGTATTGGACGCTCGTCCGTTCAAATATTTTAAATCCTGTTCTGATTTAGAGGACCAGACGAGCGTCTATACTTTCTGAACGCCCGTCCGGTCGGTTTTCAAGGCAGACGAGCGTCTGCAAGGTGGAATGCCCGTCCAGTTCTGAACGCTAAGTGAACGTTCGTCCGGGGTTCAGTCCAGGTTCTAAATTTCTTGATTTTATTTTCAATGCTTTTATTTGATGTGGATTTTTCATTCGAGCTTCTGTGGCTAATTGATTTTTACATAGATGCCCTGAACTTATATGTTTTTACCTTTCCATCTATGAATCCATGTTAGATAATTGATCAATTCCTTATATATGATTCATCTAGGCATGTTATAGTGACTGTCGGTTCTCGTAAGCTATAACTGTTCTTATGGTTAATTAGTAGCTAATGTCGGTTCCCGTATGCTACATACCGCTCCGATGAATCTTTTAAGCTTTTAAGACTTACGTGCTTCCTTTGTTTTTATAGTTCATATGGGTAGCTATCGCCGGTTTTCCGTATGCTACGCCCTTTCTCCATATGAGTTATACCTGCTTAGATAGATGATTTGTTGGTTTCCATAAGTCTATCACTTTCGATAAGTCTTAAGGCGCGTCGGCACTAGTGGCGAAGACAAGCTGCGTTTATCGTAACCTGTCATTATGTGGTAGACGTTTATATATATGTCGTGTTGCATATAGTGGGCTAGTTTTCTTTCTTTTCTTTTATTTTCTTTTTGCATATCATTTAAATGCATTTCATTTAGTTGCATTTCATATACTTGCATTGTTTTGCTATTTTTCTTTTATTTTTCTTGAGTGTAGTTAATCATCGGTTTCGTAATACTACCTCTTTTTTTTTTATTTTATTTCTAGGATTTTTCATGTAGTTGGCATTGTATTGCATTTTCATGTAGTTGCACCTAGCCTCACGAGTTTGTGATATTTTCATGTATATGTGTCCATCTTTATGTGAGCATAATTTGAATATCTCTATAAATTCTTTTCCTTATGTGCTTTATTTGTATAAGTCTAATCTTTTCCCCGTAGACTCTTTTTGCACTGATCAAGTCTGCAGGATACTTTCGTCATAGCTATTGTGCACTTTCACGATGTATTCAGTTGTCCTGTGATGCTCCACAGTCTACTGAGCTATGCAGCAGTTTTGGGTTTCTAAGGGTTTTTCTGGAATTGCAAGCATCCAATCAGCTAAGTTCTCTAATTTATTATTTCTGCACAACTTGAGGACAAGTTGCAATCTAAGTGTGGGGGAGGGGATAGATAATTTATGTATCTACTTTCGTTTGCTCATATTTTTAGTATTTCTATGAAAAGTGCTTAATTTTCAAAAAATTTTGTTTCGTCCCGAGTAACATTTCAATTGCATGCTAGTTTTATAATCTGGCACCATTTAGTTGTTATCAGTAGTCATATCATGTTCTGAGAATAGGTTTAGTAAGTCGATACTCACTTGAACTTCATTTCACGAACCTATTAGATGAAGAGCCAAATATAGAATAGTTTCCGGTTAGTTAAAGGAAAGTTAATTCTTGATACAGATAACACTTATTTAGCATTAATGAAAGTTAAGAACTTGTGCTATACTCACAGTTAGAATCTCAGTACCTTAGTGTTCTTGAGAACTTTGAGAGTCTTGAATGTGTTAGAAATATATTTGACCGAGAGTTTCCAAAGAGTTTGAAAAATATAAATATATATATATCTATAAATAATAAATGAATAGAATTTCTTTGCGGGAATTTTGTTTGTAACTATCACCTCGAGTCCATTTGGATACTGCCCCAAATGGGGAGTGTGGTTTACCTTGGACAGTATGGGTTCGAGTGATCTCAGGGTGACTGCCTCTAATGTAGGGGAGTGTGTTATACTTTTGAGACGCGACGATAAGAAATATAAAATATACGCTTTTTGGAACACTAAGTCAAGTTGATCTAAACCCAGTAGAGACCCGAAAGGTATTTTCTTGGTACTAAGTAAAGGAATTTAGTTGTGAGTTAGTTACTATGTTCTTGGTAATTAGTTTTTGTTAGGTAAGTGCTGTAGATAGAATGAAGTTTTCGTTTAGTTGACCGGATAACTGTTAGTGCTTGATGTATTATATCAAGAGAGGATCGGTGGAAGTTTAGTAGGTTCTGCACACACATCACCGAGTGAGGTCGATTTGCTGAATACTAGCTTGTCATGATTTTGACTATATCTCGTGTCAGGTTATGTGGATTCTTGATGGTTTGTTGTTGTTTTGTTTTGCTCGGGACGAGCAAGGTTTAAGTGTGGGGGTGTTGTTAAGGGTCAAATTGTAGTGTTTTTAAGGATATATTTCACCTCAATTTCCCCCATATACGTATGATTTTCATAGAATTCGAGGTTTATAGTGAAATATTGAGTGAATGGTGATTTAAAGAGTTAAATATGAAAACGTATCAATTTATACGATTATTTGATTGTTTTATATGGTTTTGGATATTGTTACGTTTTTGTGGTGTTTGGATGCAATGTAGATACATGTTTTTGACTTGGAAGAGGATAAAGATGGAGATAAAGCTTGGAATGAAGCATTCAAGCAGCCGAACTTCCGACGCAGTTCTTGATATGATATACACTGATTTGACTCTCGACCTCAAGAGAAGAGTTGTAGGGCTTGAAGAGAGGATTCTACAGGATCTTGAATCACTTCATTCCGACTTACGAGGCCCGAGATATGAGCGTTACAAGTTTGGATAATGATGCTGTGGTATTGGAAAATTCAAATATACTCGGGATACGACGGGCTAATCAAAAGGCGTTTTCTGAAGAAGAGTCCTTAATGAAAGTTGTAGAGTTTCCGAGGGCTTAATTATGACATTCGGATCATAATTTTTGAGGTCTACAACTCAAGATATGAATTTTAAAGTTTTATTCCAATAAGTATCTAATCGAAGCTTGATTCGAGTCTTGACTTTCAAGCAAGCGGGCGTCCGGATTCTCAGACGGCGTCCATGCAGCCGCAATTTACCAAAAAGGAAACAGCCGACATACATACATATCCTAATTAAATAAGGATAATTTCCAGCCGTAATTAATCATTCAAATTACTTAGCTTATCCTATATATATCCATGCATGTGAACCCTAAATACAACACAATAATTCATACACAAATTCTTCACAGCCGCATATTGACAGAGAGGCGCAAATGGCTTTTGCGATTCAAGGCGGTCACCCGAGCCTTGTGCTCGGGTGATCCGGGTTAGATTAGGATGTCGTTTTTCTTCCGTTTTCGATTCATGGATTCAATCATGTACCAAACTACGTGAGTTTATTTATTTAATTTATTCGATCCTTATTCGTTTTTTTTCATGATCTTTAATTTATTTTGTATCGTTCTATGATTTTGATGCTATGATGTGAATTAGATCGAGAGATCGCTTTGCTATTGATACGTTTACAACATACGGAAGTTGCGTAGACTAGATCACCATAGAAAGATAGGATTTTTAGCCGTTAATTATGTGACAAATTAGTTGGTTAGATTTCTAGGTTGTTAGGTTCTAAAATACGAGTTAACCTGAATCTACACCGAGTTTTGTTTGGTAAATCGATCTCAACATTCGGAAGATGAGAGATTGATAAATTGGACTCACTAAGGAATTAGGAATCCATAGCTTGAGATTAAATTCACTAAGGAATTAGGGATTTGTATCTCGTGTAAATGTGAAACCACAATTTGAATTAAAATCATGAGATAAACTAGGATTGAGATCCCTTAGTTTGTATTTTGGTTAATCCCATGTATCTTAGTTTAGGTTTTTGTTATTTGCTTTAGCCTTTAGATTTAGTTTATTTGTTCTTCAATTTATTCGTTTTTAGTTTTAGTTTCGTTTTTATAGTAACAATTTAGAAGAATTAAGGAAGTTAGATTTAACATCCCTTTTCCTGTGGATCGATACCGTGCTTATCCAACTTTACTAGCAACTACCCGTATTCGGCCGGTTAGGAGGTAGTTTTGCATGGTAGTATAGGTTTATAAATTTTCTTTTGTTTTAATGATGCAAAATCTCCCCAACAAAAGTGGCGCCGTTGCCGGGAGTAGGTGTCATGTTGAATCTAGTTTTGTTAGTTCTCGATTTTGTTACGTTTTATTTTTGTTTTTAATAAAGTAGCGTATACCAAGTTGAGAGTTTTTATTTTGCCGTGTTTCGATGACCGTTAGGTTAAGAATGTGCAAAAGTTTTTACTCAACTTGTTTTACGTGAAGTTTATATGTTTATGTGCTACCTAGTCTAACCCCTGTGCTTAATTTGATAAGGCCTTTGTCTTTGTGATACTGTGTTCTTTGTGTTGTGTTCATAAGTATTTAGGGTTTTGCTGTGTTTTTCCTGCTTATCAGGCATTCTTGTTGTATGGACGGCGTCTCATTCTGCTTGGGCGCCCGTCCGATTCTTCATCTGCAGTGAACGGCGTTGGGAAGTATTGGGCGCCGTCCGTTCAAATATTTTAAATCTGCTCGATTTTAGAGGACCAGGCGGCGTCCTATACTTTACGAACGCCCGTCCGGTCGGTTTTCAAAGCGCATTTGGCGTCGTGCGCAGGTGGAATGCCCGTCCGATTCACGAGCGCTAAGTGAACGTTCGTCCGGGTTCATCCAGTTCTCTAAATTTCTTGATTTTATTTTCAATGCTTTTATTTGATGTGGATTTTTCATTCGAGCTTACATGGCTAATTGATTTTTACATAGATGCCCTGAACTTATATGTTTTTACCTTTCCATCTATGAATCCATGTTAGATAATTGATCAATTCCTTATATATGATTCATCTAGGCATGTTATAGTGATTGCCGGTTCTCGTAAGCTATAAGCGTTCTTATGGTTAATTAGTAGCTAATGTCGGTTCCCGTATGCTACATACCGCTCCGATGAATCTTTTAAGCTTTTAAGACTTACGTGCTTCCTTTGTTTTTATAGTTCATATGGGTAGCTATCATGCCGGTTTTCCGTATGCTACGTCCTTTCTCCATATGAGTTATACACATTTAGATAGATGATTTGTTGGTTTCCATAAGTCTATCACTTTCGATAAGTCTTAAGGCGCGTCGGCACTAAAGGACAAGACTGCGTTTATATCGTAACTTTGTCATTATGTGGTGACGTTTATATATATGTCGTGTTGCATATAGTGGGCTAGTTTTCTTTCTTTTCTTTTATTTTCTTTTTGCATATCATTTAAATGCATTTCATTTAGTTGCATTTCATATACTTGCATTGTTTTGCTATTTTTCTTTTATTTTTCTTGAGTGTAGTTAACTGTCGGTTTCCGTAATACTACCTCTTTTTTTTATTTTATTTCTAGGATTTTTCATGTAGTTGGCATTGTATTGCATTTTCATGTAGTTGCACCTAGCCTACGAGTTTGTGATATTTTCATGTATATGTGTCCATCTTTATGTGAGCATAATTTGAATATCTCTATAAATTCTTTTCCTTATGTGCTTTATTTGTATAAGTCTAATCTTTTCCCCGTAGACTCTTTTTGCACTGATCAAGTCTGCAGGATACTTTCGTCATAGCTATTGTGCACTTTCACGATGTATTCAGTTGTCCTGTGATGCTCCACAGTCTACTGAGCTATGCAGCAGTTTTGGGTTTCTAAGGGTTTTTCTGGAATTGCAAGCATCCAATCAGCTAAGTTCTCTAATTTATTATTTCTGCACAACTTGAGGACAAGTTGCAATCTAAGTGTGGGGGAGGGGATAGATAATTTATGTATCTACTTTCGTTTGCTCATATTTTTAGTATTTCTATGAAAAGTGCTTAATTTTCAAAAAATTTTGTTTCGTCCCGAGTAACATTTCAATTGCATGCTAGTTTTATAATCTGGCACCATTTAGTTGTTATCAGTAGTCATATCATGTTCTGAGAATAGGTTTAGTAAGTCGATACTCACTTGAACTTCATTTCACGAACCTATTAGATGAAGAGCCAAATATAGAATAGTTTCCGGTTAGTTAAAGGAAAGTTAATTCTTGATCTGAGATAACACTTATTTAGCATTAATGAAAGTTAAGAACTTGTGCTATACTCACAGTTAGAATCTCAGTACCTTAGTGTTCTTGAGAACTTTGAGAGTCTTGAATGTGTTAGAAATATATTTGACCGAGAGTTTCCAAAGAGTTTGAAAAATATAAATATATATATATCTATAAATAATAAATGAATAGAATTTCTTTGCGGGAATTTTGTTTGTAACTATCACCTCGAGTCCATTTGGATACTGCCCCAAATGGGGAGTGTGGTTTACCTTGGACAGTATGGGTTCGAGTGATCTCAGGGTGACTGCCTCTAATGTAGGGGAGTGTGTTATACTTTTGAGACGCGACGATAAGAAATATAAAATATACGCTTTTTGGAACACTAAGTCAAGTTGATCTAAACCCAGTAGAGACCCGAAAGGTATTTTCTTGGTACTAAGTAAAGGAATTTAGTTGTGAGTTAGTTACTATGTTCTTGGTAATTAGTTTTGTTAGGTAAGTGCTTTGTAGATAGAATGAAGTTTTCGTTTAGTTGACCGGATAACTGTTAGTGCTTGATGTATTATATCAAGAGAGGATCGGTGGAAGTTTAGTAGGTTCTGCACACACATCACCGAGTGAGGTCGATTTGCTGAATACTAGCTTGTCATGATTTTGACTATATCTCGTGTCAGGTTATGTGGATTCTTGATGGTTTGTTGTTGTTTTGTTTTGCTCGGGACGAGCAAGGTTTAAGTGTGGGGGTGTTGTTAAGGGTCAAATTGTAGTGTTTTTAAGGATATATTTCACCTCAATTTCCCCCATATACGTATGATTTTCATAGAATTCGAGGTTTATAGTGAAATATTGAGTGAATGGTGATTTAAAGAGTTAAATATGAAAACGTATCAATTTATACGATTATTTGATTGTTTTATATGGTTTTGGATATTGTTACGTTTTTGTGGTGTTTGGATGCAATGTAGATACATGTTTTTGACTTGGAAGAGGATAAAGATGGAGATAAAGCTTGGAATGAAGCATTCAAGCAGCCGAACTTCCGACGCAGTTCTTGATATGATATACACTGATTTGACTCTCGACCTCAAGAGAAGAGTTGTAGGGCTTGAAGAGAGGATTCTACAGGATCTTGAATCACTTCATTCCGACTTACGAGGCCCGAGATATGAGCGTTACAAGTTTGGATAATGATGCTGTGGTATTGGAAAATTCAAATATATACTCGGGATACGACGGGCTAATCAAAAGGCGTTTTCTGAAGAAGAGTCCTTAATGAAAGTTGTAGAGTTTCCGAGGGCTTAATTATGACATTCGGATCATAATTTTTGGAGGTCTACAACTCAAGATATGAATTTTAGAAGTTTTATTCCAATAAGTATCTAATCGAAGCTTGATTCGAGTCTTGACTTTCAAGCAAACGGGCGTCCGATTCTCAGACGAGCGCCCACACCGCAATTTACCAAAAGGAAACAGCCGACATACATACATATCCTAATTAAATAAGGATAATTTCCAACTGTAATTAATCATTCACCGCTTTAGCTTATCCTATATATATCCATGCATGTGAACCCTAAATACAACACAATAATTCATACACAAATTCTTCACAAATTGCATATTGATAGAGAGCAATGTGCGACTTTGCGATTCAAGGCGGTCACCCGAGCCTTGTGCTCGGGTGATCCGGGTTAGATTAGGATGTCGTTTTTCTTCCGTTTTCGATTCATGGATTCAATCATGTACCAAACTACGTGAGTTTATTTATTTAATTTATTCGATCCTTATTCGCTTTTTATGATCTTTAATTTATTTTGTATCGTTCTATGATTTTGATGCTATGATGTGAATTAGATCGAGAGATCAGGTTTGCTATTGATACGTTTACAACATACGGAAGTTGCGTAGACTAGATCACCATAGAAAGATAGGATTTTTAGCCGTTAATTATGTGACAAATTAGTTGGTTAGATTTCTAGGTTGTTAGGTTCTAAAATACGAGAGTTAACTCGAATCTACACCGAGTTTTGTTTGGTAAATCGATCTCAACATTCGGAAGATGAGAGATTGATAAATTGGACTCACTAAGGAATTAGAATCCATAGCTTGAGATTAAATTCACTAAGGAATTAGGGATTTGTATCTCGTGTAAATGTGAAACCACAATTTGAATTAAAATCATGAGATAAACTAGGATTGAGATCCCTTAGTTTGTATTTTGGTTAATCCCATGTATCTTAGTTTAGGTTTTTGTTATTTGCTTTAGCCTAGATTTAGTTTATTTGTTCTTCAATTTATTCGTTTTTCGTTTTTAGTTTCGTTTTTATAGTAACAATTTAGAAGAATTAAGGAAGTTAGATTTAACATCCCTTTTCCTGTGGATCGATACCGCATTTATCCAACTTTACTAGCAACTACCCGGTATTCGGCCGGTTGGAGGTAGTTTTGCATGGTAGTATAGGTTTATAAATTTTCTTTTGTTTTAATGATGCAAAATCTCCCCAACAAAAGGGCCATCCCACTCGGGATTCAACCCCCATGCACCTTTTGTCCCAATCTGTCACTTTATCAGGGAGTTTTAACAGAAGACGAGGTTTACCACTGCTCGATTTGCTGTGCGGTTGAATTTGCACGGCGTCGCCCTTTCTTGTGAAACTATAAAAGTATAGCAGCGCCGCCATCGTCGGCTCACGACCACGAAGCCGACTTATAACAATAAAGGCCATTACTACCCGAGCCACCGCCAGACTGAGATCACAAGGCATGACCTTCAGTTCCTTCATAAAGGTAATAAAGAATGGTTCAAATGGTGGCCTAAGTCCGGCCACTAGGTGATCATAATGAAGCCACAAAAAATCTTCGGTATCCCGACCAAACATCCAGGATACGTTCGTCGCGCCCATACTGACGAATCGGTAATCATCCGAAATATCATAAGCCATCACTACCGACGTGTAATCAATCTGATCTCGGAACTCGCGCCATCGAGCTATAAGGTTAGTATCGGCATGTTTTTGCTCTGCAAGCTCCATCTCGACGGCACTCGATCTCTTTTTTGGCGGCCTCTTCTTCTTCTCAGGCTCATCAGACACGGCTAAATCCCTCTCCGGCCTGGTTTTCCTAGCCGCAGACGGTCTCTTTGACACACCGGTCTTTCTTGACACTTTCCTTGATCATTGAGCTACGCTTTGCGGCTCCGGAGGTTATAACTTTTTCCATCCGAGTAAGCAGGTTACTCAGCGCTGTCTGGTCTTCATCATCGACCTCGCCCCCAGTAGTACCCTCGCCAATCACTACGACTTCTTCATCTTCCGGATCGGATCCTATATTAACGTATCCTTGTTCTTCTTCGACTACCTCCTCATCCGCGTCGCTGGAGCTGGCTTCTTCCATACTGACCTCCTCCGATTCATAGCCTGCGGCGGCCCGACCTTCTTCATCCAATTGAGACAAGGTACGTTCTGAAGACATTTCTGGAAAAGAAAAAGGGCAAGGTGGATCAGTTAATCACCCAGGTATGGAAATTGGGCCGAGGTGAAAGCGATCACACCCCGACACCTCGCCCCTCCATTTTCCTTAGCAAAATAACCCAGAAAAACCCCAACAACCCAGAAAAAAAAACCCCAAACAGACACAAGCATTCAAGCATTTACGGTGGAAAATGATCAAAGCATATGCATACAAGGGGGCTCCTAAAAAGATTTTTTGGAAAGAAAGACATCCACGCAGGGAAACGTAACGGGTGAATTTACGGTGTTCATCTCAAAAATCAAACATTTACAAAGGAAAATTCACTGCATTATGATCTTCAAGCAAAGGAAATAGATGAAATAAAGGCAAAATCGAATCAAAAGACAAAAGGAATGCGCAAATTCATACCTAATTAATGAGAAAAGAAGTGGAGATGTTGATCCTGTCTGAAAATACGCTTGCCGGAGTTTGCTTGCACTTGCCGGAATCCTCTATTGCTATCGCCGGAAAAAAATTCAGGAAGGGAAAGTGAAGGAGTGGGGATGGGAGCCTCTATTTATAGGAAGAAATCTGGAGGGAAACGATGTTTGGATTTTTGAAATTCAAATGTCGTAATGACTGGAATGGTTACCGATTTTCCTTATCCAATCAGGGCGGAGAACGGTTCAGTTCAAGCGTCGTGTCAGTGTACGTAACTGACGTGACGCTTCGTGAACCAATACATCCGTCTGCCCCCTCCAATGGCTATAGTCCCCGCTAGCGGCCACCAACACACGGCCTCTGATTATCATATTCAACAATTTCCCTTCAAGCGGTCAACGTCTGTCAATGCCCGCAATTGCTTATTCGACCATCCATGCCCGATAGAGTGTTATTGGAGGTTAAGCCCGACAGAGCGTTGTCGGTGATCAAGCCTGTCCGCTACAATGCGCAACATAAAATCGGCAATTCGCTATGCGATACAAACACTGATTCAAGCCCGATAGAACATTATCGGCGGCAAGCCTGTCCGCTACAATGTACAACATATAGCTGGTGGTTTTCACCAACACTAGTTCAAGCCCGATAGAATGTTATCGGCACACCTCTGTCACGAGCGACAATACAAGGGTGCGGCTCTCATTTTCTTCTTCAAGATTTTACTCTCCGCCTCGGCGGACACGCTAGGCACAGAGTAGGGGTCCATTGATATACCCGAACCAGAATGGGGCCCTATTCATCTAGATTGGGCCTACTATCATGGCCCAATAATGAAGCTATGGGGCCTCATTCCCCTCTGTCCACGCTCATAAGCCGGATCTTGTCCGCTGATCATAAGCCGGGCTCCTCTTCTACTTGTAATTTCTACCCATATGGTCAAACTGATATCCACCCATATATTTCTTTTATAGAATGAACACAACAAGTATCTAAACTCATCTTTATGATTCTTCTTACATTATGATCCATAGGTCCCATCTAATAATCAATGATTGCAAAATTTGTTGTATAATTCGTTATAACACAACTGTCTGTAGTAGTAGTATTTTTCTTCCATATATATATATATGTGAAGTTGCGTTGAACACCAGATTTGCGGTTACAGTGTTTATCTTGTGGATATAAGGCTTAGTATGTGTGATTTCTCCGAAGAGAGCACGGTGGTGAGCAAGAACAATACTGCCGGATTAATGTTAAGGGACGAACACGTGAATGAATCGAAAAATTGACAAGGCAAATACGAGTCCGCTGTTCACTGCACGCTGTTCACCGTGCTTATCACTCCAGCTGGCAAATCCTGACAGCTGGCTAGGCCACTTGTATTGCATGCATAATTACATTTAATTATGTTTTCTTAATTGTCTTGTCATGAACAGTAAACCGACATAGTCTTAGCCTATATATATGGGATCACAATGTAATAGAAAGCATCCAAGAATTAATACACACAGAGCTATCCTGTCAATTTTTCGACTCATTCACGTGTTCATCCCTTAACATTAATCCGGCAGTATTGTTCTTGCTCACCACCGTGCTCTCTTCGGAGAAATCACACATACTAAGCCTTATATCCACAAGATAAACACTGTTACCGCAAATCTGGTGTTCAACGCAACTTCACATATATATATATATGGAAGAAAAATACTACTACTACTACAGACAGTTGTGTTATAACGAATTATACAACAAATTTTGCAATCATTGATTATTAGATGGGACCTATGGATCATAATGTAAGAAGAACCATAAAGATGAGTTTAGATACTTGTTGTGTTCATTCTATAAAAAAAAATATGTTGTGTTATTACTACTAGTGGAAGCACCCGTGCGATGCACGGGATGCCCACCAGTTGTCTGTATTTGTGTAATTGATGTTTTGTTAGTATCTGTGATTGACGTTTTGTTTACAATCGTATCAGAACGTAATTAATTACAAAAGAGAAACGATAAAGATTTCTATTATAAAAAGTGTAGAAATGTGCAAACGATAACATAAAAAAGTACAAAGCAAGATAGTAGAGAAGCAAAGCAAGGAGATTACACAAATAGTTACAAAGATATGCAAAGCTTAGGAAGACTAATCATTAAGAGTTTACAACCTGAAATTGAAGAAAGATACAATCGAGTGATGATGACTTGGTCAAGATCTAAATAGAACATTCTCGATGCTTCGTTCAGCTGAAAAATACTTAGGTTGATTATATAAGGAACAATATTATTTGAACGAACATTTTATAAGTCGAACATCGAGTTGATCATGTGCGAGTTCGGGTTGTGCCTAATTAAAATACAACCAAATTCATATAAAACACATTACATCTCCAATTTTTTTCAGATAATGATTGTCATAAAAATTTGATGATAAATATCAATAAACACTTTTGTAGCACCCGAGCATGGTCAATCAATCAAACTTTAATTACAAATTCTACTAAAATTCTATTTCCTTGTTTTCCAAGGAAAAAAATTTTTGTTCCCATAATTATAAATTTTGTAGGGTGGCATCGGGTCGGGGTCCGATCCGTAAAACTCCTACCCGAAACTCGTCCCGATAAGATTCGTGATTCAATTTTTCTTCCCGAACCCGTACCCGATAAGCGTTGGGTCCCAATATTCGGGATACCCGAATATTCGGATCCTGTCGGGTCGGAAATGAATGTTCCGAACATATGATGTTAAAAAATATTCATGTTTATATACAAAAATGACAACAATTACTTGATGAAAACAATAGTTCAAAAAGTGGAGGACGGAGAAATGAGTTAACGGCAGCAAAGTCGACGGCCGGTGTAGTATGTTTATATTTTTTGTATTTTAGGGTTGTGTGTATTTATATCGGGATGAAAATGTTATATATATATATATATATATGTATTTGTGTCTGTGTTTGTATTCGGGTCGGGATTGGGACCCGACAGGATTGAGTTTTATATCCGATCTCGTTCCCGCATTTTTCGGGTCGGGAAAAATCCCGAAATTTCGAGATCGAGATTTTTCGGGATGAGATTCGGAACGGATCGGAATAATCTGGAAATTTGCCACCCTAAATTTTATCCTTTATAGTACGCCGGTTTCTGTGATTTTCCGTCAATTTTTTCTTTCGTTTTGTTCTACAGAATTTGATCTCCCTTTAAAAGAATAAAAATAAAAATAATTGATATGGACGGCAATTTGCCAGTAACCAAGATGAGATGGACGGCCGAGATCACATCTTTGAATCAAGGGGATGAAAAATCTGCAGGAATTGCATCATCTCCAACTTCTCTAAATGCTTATCATTTATTGATATTATTACAATAATTATGTCACAACTTATGACACGACTTCTCTAATTGAGTTGTACTAATGTCATTGCGTATGAAGCAGACATATGGTACGATACGACACGGACATATTGAAACACGAAATATAAAAGTGTTTTTCATTGCATTAATTGTAATCACAAGAGTTGTTTATATAAAAGTACATAAGGGTATAATCGTAAAGCATTCGTAACATAATAAAACCCTAACTTAAGCTACAAGTTGCGGCCCATCTTCCACAGGCTCAGTAGTGCTGTCAATACGCCTCCGCAATCCCATGGGAATGGAGTGGACATGGAGATTGACCTTCAAATCTGTAAAACGAAGAGTACCCAACGGTTTTGTGAGAATGTCCGCCAACTGAACCTTGGAGGAAATGAAGTCCACGCGCAGTTTGCGCATAGCAACGAGCTCACGGACATGATGAAAGTCGATCTCAATATGTTTGGTGCGAGCATGGAAGACAGGATTGGTCATAAGGTAAGTGGCCCCAATGTTGTCACAAAAAAAAAGTTGGTGGCTGGGAGAGAGGAATGGACATTTCATGAAGTAAAGCAGAGATCCATTGAAGTTCAGCCGCAGCAAGAGACATGGCCTTGTATTCGGCTTCATTACTACTCTTGGCAACTGTCAGTTACTGTTTAGAACGCCAACTGATGAGCGCCAATAGAGCGACGGTCATCGGGATTAAAGGCCCAATCAGCATCAGAGTAACATGAAGATTGTCCGAAGGACCAGAGCGAAGAAGAAGGCCATCAGAAATAGTATGTTTAAGGGACCGAAGGATCCGCTTAACAGCAACCCAATGCTCATATGTGGGCGCATGCATGAATTTACAGACTTTGTGACCCGAGAACGCAATATCAGGCCACGTGAAACTGAGATACTGCATCCACCAACAATGTTGTGGTATAGGGAGACATTACAAAAAAGGGAACCATCGGTGTGACTGAGACGTAAGTTGGACGCCATAGGGGTCAAGCATGGCTTGGCTTTGTCCAAACCTGAACGTTGTAAAAGAGAGAGAATAAACTCCACTGGGACAAAAGAATACCACCATCGACAGGCAAGGCCTCAATACCAAGGAAAAAAGGACAACGGGCCCAAATCCATGACAGGAAAATGGGCTGATAGGTGGCTGATAATGTCCTACACAAGAATATTAGAGGTACCTGTCATCAAAATATCATCAACATAAATTAAAACATAAACAGCCTGAGAGCCCTGGCGATAGATATGAAGAGACGTGTCGGCCTTGGAAGGAGCTAAGCCAAAGGTCCGAAGCACATTAGTAAAGCGAGAAAACCATGCCCAAGGGGCCTGACGAAAATGATGACGGTCAAATTGGTATCATTATTTACCATCAATCTACCCCGGATTTGTGTTCTCAATGGGGATAATATTTATGAAATCATGAGTTAATTAGACAAATGTCATTAAGCCGCGTCCGGGGTGACTAAATTGGTATTATGCGTATTAGGTGTGTATTTTAGGCGTAATTTGCTAGAAATAGAAGCTACTATGTGTGGTATGGTTTTATTGACAGATGGACGAGTGTTCGAAGCATCATTTGGGTTGAAGGAGAGAGTTAATCGATAATTAATTGAACGGAGCTGAAGGTTGAAGTGTTTCGAGCGGAGATTAGACCCGAGAATCTGATTGGTGATCTTAGAACGCCTTTTCCAAAACTTTACAAGACTAAATGGGCTTGGACTTATACATGAAAGTTTTAGGTCTTGAAACAAGGATTCCGACACACTTTGAATCATCCAAATCGAAGTTGTGTAGGCCAAGTTATGGTCCAAATACCGAAGTTGGGCGCCTAGGGTATTCCAAGTTAAGTCGGCAGCAGGAAAAAGATGAAAATACCCTCGGTAAACCGGGAGTTACCCGCGGTTTACCGAGGCCCAGAATCTTCCAGAAATGCGTTTTCTTGTCCTCCAAGCATTGGGTTTACCCCTAAGTCGGTTTATACACCTATATAAGGCCATTCAGAGCTGCGAATTTGCATTCTCTCATTCATTCATAGATCTATTCATAAATTAGATACAATGTAGTCTTCTGGTTATAAATTCTTCTTTTCCTTCTTGCAAATAAGTCATGAGTCTTTCATTATTGAAGTGTGATTGGTTTACGATCTACATGGATCGTCTTGAATTGCCGAAGGGAGAGAGAATAGAAGAGTAGTTTAATACGGAACACCCACTTATTACCCAAAACATTCATATGAGGAGAATACGAAACAAGATCCAATGTATCATTATGGACCAAAGCATTAAACTCATCTCTCATGGCGTCCCTCCAGTGACGGTGTTTAAGGGATTCTGTGATGGAGGTGGGTTCAAGGGTATCAGCGGAGGCAATGAGGGATTTGGGAAGTGGATAGTGGATAGTGGATAGTGGATAGTGGATAGCGGATATAATCATCAGACCACTGTTTTGGACGCAGATTATTGGTCTTGGATCGGGTAAGCATAGGGTGTAGAGGCGGGGAATGTGAGGCAGACGAGTCAGTTGCAAAACTGGAAGTAGTGGCAACTAGAACAGGGGGAGAGGTAGGCCGAGGAGGAGAATCCGGAAAGGGAGGATCCGAGGAAGGCAATGAGGGAGTGGGAGCCGGCGGGGAAGGGAGAAGGACAGAGGCTGAAAAAGGAACACCAGGGGAGCCGGATTCAGGATTGGACGGCTTAGGAGGAGTATAGGGAAATGAGTTTTCGTCAAAGACTGCTGGATATACAGAAACCTAAATCCGGATCTGAACCATAATTGGATCGTCAGATCTGATTTACAGCACCGATCGAGACACTCGATCATGCACATCGGAAGCTACGAATTAAATTCGCATGCGGTTTTACCAGGAATTAATTCACATAATAAATTAATCAACTACAAGAAAGTTGGAGATTTACCCAACAGAAGAGAAGTCATGATCTTCCGGATTGTATCTCCAAGCGATGACTGGTGGAAGTCGATCCTTGTAGTAAAACCTCTTCGAATATGCTCAAGAAAAACCCTAGGTTTTTCTTCTCTTAATTGCTAGAACGAGAAACTGGTTTTTCTCTTCTTTTTAGTTGTATGTGGCACCAATATTGATGTGATATTATGTTGGGAGGAACTCTCTTTATATAGAAAATTAACTAGTCAAGAGAGAATTATCATTTGCACAATACAATTACCTTTTTCCCATAAGAAAAATATATTTATCATAAAGTAAGAGATAATTCTCATAAAAGAGATAAAATCAATCTCTTATTTTTCTATTAATTATGCAATAAATAAATAAATAATTAATTACACATGTGACATAATCTAGGAAAATTTCTTATCCTAATTTCCTCAGCATGTGGCGCCATTTTTGCCATTATTATTAATAGAAAATGTCTTTTCTATTTTACATATTATTTACCAAATAAATAATATTAGCATATTCATAAATAGACAAACTATTTAATTTATTCTCGAGGTTCCACAAAACGAGACTTCACTCGCGTGTTAGGAGACAACCCGGGGACCATGGACCTATAACCAGTAGCTACAACAATTTGAATAAATATTCATCGAACAGAATATTTCTACTCAACTTATTAATTTCGGGATTACGCCACCATAAATCAAAAACTGAACTCTATCGATTATAGATATAACTTATTCTCAGAAAGTTGAGTCAGTAAGCGTCCATTGATATAATCATTACATACAGACTAACCCTCCATAGACTATCCGTAACGAAGCGGGAATATTTCTATAAACCTTATTCATTACATCTTATCCTTATTTACCATCAACCCACTAGTGATCAATTAGTTCATAACCAATATGAACTCTGTCGGTCGATCAGTTTCTAGGATTAACAAACAAGGGATTGTCTTTCTACTTCCCGCAAGAAGGAATGGGTTCCATAACTATGAGACACACACTCCTCACTCATTCCATAATAGTGCCAACGTGAAAGTGATTCGGGCCGCGACTATTAGTGATCCTTAACGAACATATCAAACCTTATCTTGAAACAAGCAGGAGTCTGCAATCACTTCAAGATTAAGGTTAATCCATATATGATCATCTTGTGATTTAATGAGATTTCTCAATCACGGAATTACATGAGAAATGCAGATTAAATCGGTCCAATCCTACATGACTCTCATCATATATAAATGCCCCACTTAGATCACCAATATCGACGGTCCGGATAAGACGGTCACACCTTAAAGTGTTACGGGCGCATTAGTGGTTGTTTAATCAATAGACCCCATGCTTCGATTAAGTTCACCACAGACTAATAGTTCAATTATATCACCATAAACTTAATCCTCGCGTGTGTCACACACTAAGTTATAATACGACTTGGGGTTTTCAGCAGTGTATAATATATAAGCACAAAGCAAATAATAATATGAGAATAAAGTCATTTATTAATTAGAAAAACAAATACAGAAATTGTCTTTCGGGCGCTATTTCCAACAATCTCCCACTTGCCCGTATAGACAAACAACAATTGTCTTTCGGGCACTACATCCAACAATATCCCACTTGCTCGTAAAGACAAGCAACAATTGTTTTTAGAGCACCACACCCTTATAATTTCTATCCACAACATTATCCCACTTGCTCTAAAGCATATGAGACATATCTCCCAATTTCATACCCGCCAAGCGCTTATCAGTGACATTAGATGCCACACGACTTGGTAAAATGATCAGCTAGGTTGTCGGCTCGAGGCGATCTTTCAAGACCGAAATGTCGCCTATTTGCACGGTCTGTCTGATCAGGTGGTACTCTCTCTCAATATGTTTTTATACCTCTTGTGACTGCGATGATCATTTGCATGAGCTACCTCTCAACTATTTTCACAGTAAAATGGTATCGGCTCATCAAGACCTGGAATCACTTCCTGATCCAACAAAAAACTTCTCAAGTCACACTGCCTCTTTAGCTGCTCAGAAAGCTGCTATGTATTCAACTAAAAGAGTCAAATTGGCAGTGCTGGATTACTTCAGGCTATAGCTCCATCACTATGAGAAAACACTGAGCCTGAGATTGACTAACGATCTCCTTAATCTGACTATAAGTCAGAATCAGCGTTGTCAACAATACTCAGGTGTGCACCTGAATATAGACGCATATTACTCCTCGTTCTCCGAAGGTACTTGAGGATGCACTATATTGCTACTCCACGTCCGAATCCAAGATTCGACTGTTATTGACTTTTAATAACCTGAATTTCCCTATCCAAAAAAGAATCTATCCCATTTTCTCTATATCCGAAGATTTGAAGGAATTATTCCGTGAGGGGTTGGGTAGGACACCTCTCGTTGAATCTAGCATTCGAAAATGCATCATCATTTTAAACAATAAGATGAATGGGATACGGCCAAAGAATGTATTCTCATGAATTCGACCGAATCAAATTCTAAGAATATAGTCCACTTCTCTGATTTAGAGAAGCTTTGGCTCGTCAGTTCTTGTTTTCAGATAACACACCCATGTTGTTCCCAACTGTTTCAGATCTACAAGAAAAAAGGATTTTAATGAGGGGAATTATCCTCATTAAATGTTTGATTCCCATCATTAAATGCTTTTTATAAGGGGAACTTTCCCCTCATCGCCCCTCATAATAGCTTCCGCTAGTAAAAGTAAACAATGACGGTAAATATTTCCCGTTATTACAAAGGGGTGACATTCAATAACGGTTTTATACACTCATTAAAAATAATTTATAATGACTATATACTTCCTCATTATTATATTATTTGCCCCTCATTATTGCCTCGCTTTCTCTTTATGTTGGTCCCTTGAAAATGCTTTGGCTAAGTTTAGAGGAGGGTGAATAAACTTAACACTTAAAACTTTTGGAGTTTAACAAACTCAGCAAGTTCAGTAGCATGTTGGATCGCTCAAGAGCTTTCTTGATTTGCTCGATGAGTTCTTCGACTATTGATTTTTCTCGAATTTGTTGCAAATGAATATATTCAATTTAAGCCTTATTACTTGTTGTTAAAATATGATTCCAAGTATTAGATACTCAGTAGTGTAAGTGTGATTCAGTTTCTAGTTTCAGTAGGTTGATGTGCTAAATATACTAAATGCAGAAATCAAATGCAGAAAGTAAGTAAGCAATGTTTATAGTGGTTCCGTGTGGTGTAATCTCGCGACCCACTCTTCTCATGTGATGTTGGAGGTAATTCACTAAAGATCTTTGAGGTTGCGATTACAAAAATCCCTAATTTGTCTGGGTCTCCTTCACCAATAACTATGGCTTCACAAACTGAACACTTGAAACAGTAGGATTGTTTGCCCAAAGTCTTCCACTGGTCATTGAAGGGTAGGATTGCCTCTTCACCACTCCACCACAAACAACGATCCTTGACACCCAAAGATGCTTCACTTTGTCTTGGCGAGGTTTCTTGTAAAAGAAAGTTTGAATCAAGTAAGTGATTCAGCTTTCAGCAGCTTGATCAGGATGGAATGATCAGCAGCTTGAAGTTTTCAAATGTGTAAACTTGATGTAGCTTGATAACGGGTTACACTTGAAGAATTTACTGGATCAGTAGCTTTAAGTTCAGTAGGGTCAGCAGGGTGATTTTCTTGATAATAAACTTGATAGCTCCAGGCAGATTATCTTGTTGTTCATCAATTTTTATCATATGTTTCTGTATCAGGGGTCTTCTATTTATAGGTGAGAATCCTTGTGACTTATGTTTGAAATTCAAAACATAGCCGTTTCAAATTTGTCCTATCTTGACTTGATTTACTTCTCAGACATAGTCTTGTGACGCCGATTTACTTTTTGACAGCTTTTGATCGCCCACCCTTTGACTTGTATCTATTGAATAAACCTCTATTTCTTTCCAACGTCCTTTTAATCTTGACCATTGATTTATTGACAAAATCAAGAGTTGTTATCTGTCCTTTTCCTTGTAATCTTCCAATGTAGATTAATTCGAAATATATGTTCAGCAGGTTCCTGTGAATGTAAGTCTGCTGAAATACATATCAGTCAGCTGGTCCAAAGTTGCTGTGTTTATAAAACACTGCAGCTGACTTCTCTTATGTCTAACTTTTTATTATTAAGTTAGATTACACCATTTTGATTATAACCAAGTTCCAATCACCACTTAACTTATGGAACTTAGACCTTATACACAAGGTATATGCAATCAGTTTAGGCCATCACAGACTTCCCTAAATTCTGATTCCATATCCTTGACTTTAAATACTAAGTTTGATCCCTTAGCCTTCAATAACTGAGTTTGAGCCCTCATCCTTCTGTCTTCAGCAGGTTCCTAAACTAGTATACTAACTCAGGTACCCTACTGACCTAGACAGGTCTGTTGATGAAAGTCAGCTGACCTTTTACAGTGCTTGTTTGATCAAACCTATACAAAGATCAAACTCTAATAAGCCTATACATTTGATCTAGACATCTTTTTGCCTTTTGTTCGGTAAAAACGAGTTTTACAATTTATAACCAAAACACCCCAAGTATAAGGTTAGTAGTATAGGATGTTAACGGGTCGTCCTGAGGAGTGGAATGCTTATCGGATCAAGTGCAATAATTAAATCGATTATGTCACGAATTATTAACTAAAACTAGATTTAAACTAATTAAACTAGGGTTTATACTAAAAATAAAGCTAATGAACAAGAACTACGATGAACAAGTAAAAGCGATGATGAACAAGAACTTCGATGAATAGTAAATTTGCATAAAATTAACAATCAACTAGAATTTAAAACAACTAACTTAGCAATCAACGATCTATACTAATGATTCGATTTATCAAGTAATTAAAACAACGGCAAGGCAGCGGGGAATCCACCGATCAACCAACCCAACCCCAACTAGACGGCAAGTTAAAGATATGATTTTTAGTAATGATCTATCATCACGAATTCGATTAAATTTCTCTAACGAATTCTAGGGTTTCGTTTTCTTTTTCAAGTAAAACTAAACGACATGTAAAACAAGATCACGAGATTATTTCTAATACTCTTACTCAATTAACTATAAACGATCTCTCGAATTATAATTAATTGCATCAATTAAAAGATCACAACTTGAACAATATTTTCATATAAATTCAAAGCATAAAAGATGGTTTCATCGATCTCTTGATTCAAATAAAACGTAAACGATAAATAACAAATTCTAATTGATGAAAAACTCTAACTTTACTCACTAAACATGTAGCAAAAATCTCTCTGAGTTGGTGTTGATGTTGATCGGTTTCATCCGTTGTCCCACCGCGCTGATGTGCTTAGCCAACAACCATGATGTTGATCATGATCATTGGATGGGAAGAAATCATCTTCTAATTAGGCTCAAAAATTGCGGTCGCTCTCGGAAAAAGCGGTGAAATTATGTGTGAATAATGCGTGAATAATGAGGTGAGATTAGGGTTGCAATTGCCACTGCTTTTATAAGGAAATAAGGCGGCTACACTCAAGGTCGGTGGTGAACGGACGTTTGCATAGAGTCTCGAACTCTCTGTATGTGAGTTAGCTCCACAGACGTCGATCTAAACTTCTAAAATTCATATCTTGAGTTGTAGGCGATAGGAACCAACTTTACAAGACATTTACATGCTGATTCATTACGATTATCACATTTACGGCATGTTTCGGGTGAGTTTAGACCCTATTTTGAGGTAATATCGTGAGTTTATAGCACGAGGAGTAATTCCGTCACTTTGATGGTTTACTACCTCTTTTATTAATATTAACCTCATTCCGAGCACTTTTACCCTCCGGAATCGTTTGTGTGTCTTGTTCATTCATGAGATTGTAGGGTATTGGTGTCTCGAGAACCCGGAAGGCGAATATTTATGATGATAAGTGTGATCAAGGTGCAAGAATGAGCCAAGGAAGAAGAAAGAATAAGAAAAGGAAGAGAAATAGTTGTTGCTCTCACCATATGTTCACTTCATCAGCATTTTGACCGATTATGCAGGCATTTTCTGGTCATGGTGTCTTCATGAAAGTTGTAGATAATTCAAAGATCTTTCTACTGGTTTTTGAATCACCCCAATCAGAGGTCGGATGAAGAAGTTATGAAGTGTTTATTTGCAGAGTCGTCGAAAATGGAGCAATCTGGAGGCAAAACCAGAGAGAGTTGTCCGTCACGGACGACACATTTTGTCCGTACGGACGGCTGGAAAATGATGAACTATCCGTGCGGATGGCCTTTTATCCGTGCGGACAAGTGCCCTGGACTATAAAAACACCTCAAACATCGCGGCAAAGAAGCAGCAGAGTTCGATTTCCACCATCCCGGTCCTTTGAGCTGCATTTTGACCCATCGAGGAAGCATTTTCTGGTCAATTCGTCTTCATGAAAGTTGTAGGGAATTGAACGAGATTTCCGACTCATCTTGAATCGTTCAATTCGGAGCTACACACAGGGAGATTTTAATGATTTACTGAAGACAGGTCAAACGAGCCGAGTTGGTCGGCCCACCAGCTCAAACTCGCGATTTTTGCTCTATATAAGAGGCTCCATAGAAAGAGAGCCTCATACCCTCATTTCTTTCGGCATGGACTGAGCTCGAGGCCGGCTTAGGTGCTCAACCCAGCCGCTCCGGCGGCTGTTATGCAGGTTGACATCTAAATAGTCGGATCAAGGCTTGGGCCCGTGCTTTTAGTTTAGATCTTTAGTTTTGTTATGATAGTCGAACGCGGTATTCGATCGTTTGCTTGTGGATTTCGCGTCGCGGGTCACGGTTGGGATTAAAGACTGGATCTTTTGTCGATTTGGGACATGGGCTTTCAGATCTAATGTATGTCGATGTCGATCTTGTGAGTTTCCTTTGTCGATTTGCTTTCTCGATTTTGCTTTGATTGTTTCGATCTTTTGTTGATGGGATTGCTTGTTGTTGTTGGTTCATGCTTTAAATCCTTTTTAGTGCGTATTTTAGTATGGGCTTCGATCGTTTATCCCGTTGGTGTGCTCTTTGTTCATCGATTTTAACACAGGTTTCGTATTCGACCCAATTTCCTCGTGGGATCGACCCCGTACTCTTTGCCATTCTACTACGATCGACCCGGTGTTTGGCCGGTTAGAGAGTGGTTTCACGGTATATGAGTTTCGTGGATTATAAATATTGTTTGGTTTTTGGATCGTGAAAAATCCTCTCATCAAAATGGCGCCGTTGCCGGGGAAATTGTTTAAAAGTCGAATTTGTGTTTGGTCGTGAACGAAAAGAAAAAAAAAATGAAAAATATGAAAACATGTTGATAATGTTGTGCTTAGACTAGGTTTGATTGCAATTTTGGTACTTAGCTTCTTCGGAGGTTGATATCTTGTAGGTTGTCCTAGAACTTGGGCCTAAGTGTTTATCATCTTGTTTTATTTAGATTTCGATAGGAGCCATGGGATGTTGAAGTGATTTTGTCTTGAACTCGGATTGAATACTTACTTTGGTACTTAGTCTCTTCGAGAGATTGATATCGTCTAAGTCGGGCTAGAATCGGGGGGCTCGTGACCTTCACTATCATGACTTTTTGAGGGGTTTAAAATATCGTGTGTGGGTGTTGAAAAAGAAAAAAAAAATCGAAAAAAAAAAATTCGAACTCGGTTTTCATGATGCTTGCTATTTGTATTCTTTTTGAGTTGTTGATCTTTTTGAGTTCGGATTTTGGTTGATGGTTTTGATGATACTTGTTTGAAATGAAATATTTGAATTGTTGTTTTGAGTCTTTTGTGGTTTGAGTCCGTTTTGGTGTCACTTGGTCGAATTTCAACGACATAAAACAAAGGCGCTCGGTGGGAGGCAACCCATCATTTCTGTGTTTTTGCTTTGGTTTTGAATTCGTTTTCTTTGTGTTTTGGTGTTGAGGATTGAATCCGGATGATCCCGAGGGCCTTCATGCTTAAAATTCACTTTTCCTCTGCTTTTATCCTTGTCCGGACGGACACACACACCCATCCGTCCGGATGGATCTCTGGTTTTTAAAATGATCTTGGCATTCACTTGTCCGGACGGACAAACATACCCATCTGTCCGGATATATCACTGGTTTTGACTTGGGTTAAGATTTTATTTTGAGCACGTTTAAACGTGTTGGTTGTTTATTGTATGGTTGATTCGTATTTTGACTATCTCTATGCCATATGTTCAAGTCTTCTGACGTGACGAGGTCGTTTATTTTTATCACCCCCGGATTCTCCCCATATTATATGCTTTGGCACGCGGACCATGTCCCGTGCATGTATTTCTTGGATGTTTTTCAATGACTAGGGATTCTGGATGGACTACTTTCACGACCGTTACGGGACTTGATCGCGCCATTTTGCCGGGCTCATAAGCTAAGTCTTTCTTTTTCCTTCTCGTTCACACACCGAGGACGGTGCTTCACTTAAAAATGGGGGGGGAGACGACTTAGCTTATTCGCTTGTTCTTAAAAGTATTATGTCGTGATGTGATAAACTTGGTTTTTACTCGTTTCCGAGTCGATTTTTAGGCCGTTTTTCAAAATTTTCCAAGATTTTAACACCACGTTACATGCATGTTGTTCACAATTGAGTGGTGAAAGGTCTTTAGTTTTGTGAATGTCTCACAGTGAGTCTATATTGTCATGATACGGAACACTTTTTAGTACACGTTTGACGACGGTTATGCTTATCACGATTACTTTACACACTGCACTTCTAGTTTCAAGGCGAAATAGAAGGATTGGCCTTGGTAGAACACAGGATGACGAGTTTTGGCGTTCTTTTTGACCCTACTTTAGCCAAATAAGCTGAGCAGAACATTTGACCTTCGTAGCCCTCTCACTTTGATAGAATGGTCTCGACCACCATTCGCATTATTAGCCGTTTAGTTACTTAGTCGTAAAACCTACCATTGAGCCTTATTTTGGTCACATTCCCTTCATTTGACCTACGAGTGGACTTAGTCTCTTGTTAAACCACACTTGCCAAGGCAAGTGTGGGGTGAGAGATGTTGTCTTTGAGTCGGGTTGTTGTTTCCTCGATTTTAGAGCTATAAAAGGGGAGGAGCTCGGGTGATCTTTTTTATAAGGCCTTTGGTTCAAAGAAGAAAAGAAAGAAAAGTTGAAAAAGAAAAAGAATGCAAAAAGAAAAATGAAAAAAAAAGGTGAAAAGAAAAGAAAAAGAAGTGAAATAAAAGTTTGAATAAAGTGAATAAGTGTTGAGTCAAAGAAAGCCTTGTGTGGACGTGTATTGTTTGTCCATATAATGTTGAGTTCGGAAGTTGTTTTGATTTGTTTGATGATCGGAGGAGTTTGGTGTTGATTTGTGTGGTTGCAAGGAGGAGATACACTTGTTGATTTGGTTCACTCGTATTTTCTCTTCTCCAGTTCCCAAATTATCCTTTCGGTTAGCCCCCTCCCGAACCTAACGTTATAACCATTCAAGTCCTGTTGGACCGTGTTTAACCTTGGTTAGTCCCGATTAGTGGAGATTCTAAGAAGGGCAGGATTGTGTAAAGGCATTTGTCCGGTATTCCAAGCCCGAAATCGTATTAAGCATAAGTCGTCGTCATTCAACACACACTCACTCCGTGTCATGATCTAGTAGAGTCAAAGTAATGCATTCACTTAACTAAGTTCTTCTCACCTCGATATTTTGAAATGCATGCATGTACCGTAAAGTTGATTCCTTGGTATTGTTTGAGCGCCAAATTTACTCGAGGGGCGAGTAAAGGCTAAGTGTGGGGTGGTGATAGGAACCAACTTTACAATGCATTTCACATCAGATTCATTACGATTATCACATTTCTGGCATGTTTCGGGTGAGTTTAGACCCTATTTTGAGGTAATATCGTGAGTTTATAGCACGAGGAGTAATTCCGTCACTTTGATGGTTTACTACCTCTTTTTATTAATATTAACCTCATTCCGAGCACTTTTACCCTCCGGAATCGTTTGTGTGTCTTGTTCATTCATGAGATTGTAGGGTATTGGTGTCTCGAGAACCCGGAAGGCGAATATTTATGATGATAAGTGTGATCAAGGTGCAAGAATGAGCCAAGGAAGAAGAAAGAATAAGAAAAGGAAGAGAAATAGTTGTTGCTCTCACCATATGTTCACTTCATCAGCATTTTGACCGATTATGCAGGCATTTTCTGGTCATGGTGTCTTCATGAAAGTTGTAGATAATTCAAAGATCTTTCTACTGGTTTTTGAATCACCCCAATCAGAGGTCGGAAGAAGAAGTTATGAAGTGTTTACTGCAGAGCTGTTAGAAATGGAGCAATCTAGAGGCAAAGCCAGAGAGTTGTCCGTACGGACGACACATTTTGTCCGTACGGACGGCTGGAAAATGATGAACTATCCGTACGGATGGCCTTTTATCCGTACGGACAAGTGCCCTGGACTATAAAAACACCTCAAACATCGCGGCGGCCAGCAGCAGTTCGGGCCACCACCATCCGGTCCTTTGAGCTGCATTTTGACCCATCGAGGAAGCATTTTCTGGTCAAGTCGTCTTCATGAAAGTTGTAGGGAATTGAACGAGATTTCCGACTCATCTTGAATCGTTCAATTCGGAGCTACACACAGGGATATTTTAATGATTTACTGAAGACATATCAAACGAGCCGAGTTGGTCGGCCCACCAGCTCAAACTCGCGATTTTTGCTCTATATAAGAGGCTCCATAGAAAGAGAGCCTCATACCCTCATTTCTTTTGGCATGGACTGAGCTCGAGGCCGGCTTAGGTGCTCAACCCAGCCGCTCCGGCGGCTGTTATGCAGGTTGACATCTAAATAGTCGGATCAAGGCTTGGGCCCGTGCTTTTAGTTTAGATCTTTAGTTTTGTTATGATAGTCGAACGCGGTATTCGATCGTTTGCTTGTGGATTTCGCGTCGCGGGTCACGGTTGGGATTAAAGACTGGATCTTTTGTCGATTTGGGACATGGGCTTTCAGATCTAATGTATGTCGATGTCGATCTTGTGAGTTTCCTTTGTCGATTTGCTTTCTCTCGATTTTGCTTTGATTGTTTCGATCTTTTGTTGATGGGATTTCTTGTTGTTGTTGGTTCATGCTTTAAATCCCTTTTTCGTGCCGTAGTTTAGTATGGGCTTCGATCGTTTATCCCGTTGGTGTGCTCTTTGTTCATCGATTTTAACACAGGTTTCGTATTCGACCCAATTTCCTCGTGGGATCGACCCCGTACTCTTTGCCATCTACTACGATCGACCCGGTGTTTGGCCGGTTAGAGAGTGGTTTCACGGTATATGAGTTTCGTGGATTATAAATATTGTTTGGTTTTTGGATCGTGAAAAATCCTCTCATCATAGACCTCCAAAAATTATGATCCGAATGTCATAATTAAGCTCTCGGAAAACTCTACAACTTTCATTAAGGACTCTTCTTCATAAAACGCCTTTTTGATTAGCCCGTCGTATTACGAGTATATTTCGGGATTTTCCACTTACCCAAATTGATTAGCCACTTGACCACCATTTGAGTTGTAGAAGTCCGATTGACGTAATTCAAAGTGCGTTGGAAAGCTCTTTCAAAGATCTACAATTTTCATGAAGAAGTCCTCCCCTGAAAATGCCTCTAAGCTGGGTCAAATCTCCGTCGAAAATATGTAACGATTTAAGTACTTAGGAAAATTTGCTCCGTTGAACTCGTAAACTTGTGGCATCTTCTTCTAACCCTCTAAACACCTCTTTTAGACCGAAGATATGCATCTACAAGATATCCAAAATATTGCAAAGTGTAACAACATCCAAATAAACATAAAACCAACGATAAAAACACATAAATCAGCCACTTTTGCAATTTATTATCTTTAAAACTCATTTGCTCAGTTTATCCTTTTGGCGAGTGATTTTCTATAAAAATCACTAAAACACGGGAGATAATGTTACGAAATAACTCGATAAAAACCATAAAATTAGTCGTAAACACCTTTGCTCTATAACAGCTAGTCTGACACTCATCAATAAAACTTAAAATAAGTCCAACAATTTCACCTTTTTTGGTGATGATGCCAATACCCTCCTTACAGCAAAGCAAAAAGGATAAAAACAAAAACAGAACAAACTCAGTCAATTCTCATTATAAACATGTTTGTTCAAAATTATTACAAGCTAGATTCAGCATAAATAAAAGGCAGGTGTAAGTATGCTGATCTAGTTCCTCTTTTCACTTTCTTCTCTTTCTCTTTCTTGCTGCTCTAGATATTCCCTTATATCTCTGACCATTTCACTCATCCATTGATTTTCAACAAGTGAAAAATCAATATGGGGGTTCACTTCCATCCACCATTTCCATGCCTCAGGTAGAGTTAGATTGATTTGGTGTACTCTAAAACCTAGACGCATGTATAACTGCTTGAATTCTTCCAGTGATTCTCTTGCTGATGTAGTAGGTAGACTCCTTCCACCTCTATGTGAAGCCCTTAAGGACTTAACTCTTGCTTCCCAAAACTTAAGTCCCAAAAAGAAGTTTAGCCCCTCATGGAAACCCTTGTCATGGTAAGGTCTTCTCTTATTGTAGTAAAGCTTCTTATATTCTTTGAAGAGGTCATCAGTCTGCTGAAGTCTGCCAGGTGCAGGTTCTCTGTATGAATTTGTATCAGCCTCCCATTTCTTTTGAGTAAAAATCCAGCAACTGTTCATCTTCATCAGTAACAACAGTCTGTTGACTATCTTTTCCTTCAGTAGCCTTTACCTCAGTAGCATGTACTTCAGCAGCCTGTTCTTCAACAATTTTAAGTTCCAACCTTTGTCCAAGTGCTGTCTGATCCTCAGCAACATGTACCTCCTCAGAATGTGTGGGTGATCCTTCCAACCCCATCACCATGTCCAATCTCTGTCCAATCACTGTTTGTTCCTCAGTGAGTAGGACTCTCTCTTCCACAAAAATAAAGGGAAAGGTAGCCAAATTTTCCTCTAGGAAACCTCTGTCATCAGCGATCTTCTGTAGAGTGTCAGCAGATTTTGATAGAGTGCCCTGAGTGTCAATCCATTCTTGATATTGAACTGAATCTTCAGAACTGATATCATGCTCACTATGTTCAATAACCTTCTCCTCATCCATATTTTCAGTCTGCTGATCATCAGGATTCAAATCAGACTCCACAACCTTGAATGTATCAGATGTGTGAACCATCCTGTTATCTCTAAGGTTTATACCATCATTGATTAGAGCCTCCAAATCATCTATGGTGAGATCTTCCAGATCCTCATCTATTTGTTCAGTTTGTTGGTCCTCAGTAGACTTGTCAGCACCAGTAGATTGTTCTACTCTTGGTTCAGATGATAATGCAATTCTACTGGCTTCTTCTTGATGTGGGGGATGATCATCATCATAATCAGATGATGATGAATCATCACTATCTGGTCCATCCCTAGGAGTCTTATACATGATACCTCCTTCTCCCTTTTCTCTGTCAATGATTTTCATCAACCTCATTTTCAGCAGAGAGGTATTGACCAAGTCAAGTAGGTTTTCCACCTCTAACTTTTCAAAAGCCCATTCTTCAAAATCTGTCATTGGCTCAGCAGCTGATTTTTGTTTCTTATAATATCCAAACTTCCATTGAAAGTAATCATCCACCAGCTTAAGTTTAGAATCAACATATCCTACTTTTCTTTTCTTCTCCTTCCTTTCAAATGGCATTGAAGGCTTTCTTGCAGCTGGTTGTTCAACTTGTTGTCCTCCAAAGGTCTCAACAAGCAGATTCAATGTTTCCTCAATAGATGCTTTTATGTCAGTAGGTTCTTCTGGTTGTAAATTTGTACCTACCACTTCCATCTGTTCCACACTTTGTTCCCCCTGACTTACATGCTCATCAGCAGGGTTAGCAACAGATTTCTCTTCCCCCTAAACTATTGCAGAAATGGCAGGGTCTTGTACCGTTGTATCAATTTCCACAGCAGGTTCAGCAGGCTCATCAGCCTTTAGAGATGTGGATTCAATAACTTCTACAGCAAGCTCAAGTGCAGCAGTCTGCTGTTGTTCTTCAATGTGTTGCTCAAAAACAACACCAGCATCAGTAGTAGGCTCAACAGCCTCTTCTTCTTCTTCCCTTTGTTCTTCTAGGACTCTCAATTCCTTTCCTTTGCCATGTTTCTTCTTCTGCACAATTTCCTTCATTCTTTTTGAAGGTTGTTCAGTTGCACTCTCAGCAGCTTTCCTCAATCTACTATCTTCCTTCTGTTGTTCTTTTAAGATTTCAGCAGAAGACTTCTTCTTTATAACTTCAGCAGGGTCAGTAACTTCAACTTCAACTGGACCCTCAGTAGACTTAGAAGTCTCTACTGATTGCTTCCTTTTTTTCCTAGGCTTTAGCGTCTCAGTGATTTTTCTAGTATCAGCAGTCTTTCTCTTTTCAGCAACTTTCTTAGGTGCAGCAGACTTAACAACTTTCTTAACCCGATCACCACTAGCATCATCATCTCCATCATTTTCACTCTCAGTTGCTTCATCATCTACATCTTCATCATCATCTAATCCAGGAATAGGGGTAGCAAATTCCGGCTTGTATCTGGAATTATTGATTTTCTCAGATGCAACATCAGGTATCTAAAAATGATTCAGTAAGGTCTGAATCATTAGAACTAGAGGCTTGGCTTTGGACTTCCTTATACCATCTCTATCTTCAGTAAACACATTCTTCATATAATGTATAAAGAATGCAGCTCAATCAAACTTCATACTTCTGCAGATGATGATCAGTAGGTCTATCTTAGGTCCAGAATATCTAGACTCCCACTGAATCCCAGAATGTTCTTGGCAACAATGTTGCTCAGCAGATTATACTCAAATCCAATGTGCCTCACATTAATGCCTAGAGATGATGGTATGGTTTCATTTGTCTTTATTGCATCAACAAACTTCATTCTTGGCAGGATCATCATTTCTGGATTGGTAGGAGCACCATTTCCAGGTCCAAAATGAAATACTTCTCTCAGTAGATCTGAAGTGATTTCAATCCCTTTGCCATTAACCGTTGTAGTGAAGGCATCTCTACCTTCGTGTATGACCATGTTCTTCCAGAATTCCAAAACATTGACGTATGAAATTCTTTCCAATCTTCTATTAATAACATTTTCCAAACCAGCAACCCTTCTGATTCTTCTTACAATGTTGATGGCTAACTCAGTGGGATGACAGTCAGTAACGTACCCTCTCACACTTTGACTAGTTCCAATATGAACATCAGCTTTATCCGCCATTAGAAATGAATAAGATGGAGAAAAAGCTTTCAAATCTATGTTCACACGGTGTAATCTCAGAGAAAATCAATCTGAATGTTGTAAGTATCTTCTCTGTGTATGCATCTATATATATAGAGAGAGGTAGTTGAAACTGTCAGATAAAGTACTGTACAGGTACTGTAGCATTAACTACGATTAAATCTAGAATGAAAGAGATCTTGCCACGTGTCCCATAACTGATCCATAAAGAGTTGTAACCGTTCGATCGTGTAACTGCGGTTATAAAGATAAGCTAAATATCCCGGTCATTTGCTTTTTGACTTTTGTTAAAGTTTGACTGTAACGTATGCTTCAGCAGCTTTTGCCATCAGTAGACTTGGTTCAAAGACTTGTCGATAAAGATGCCTCGAAATTGGCGACAATGTTACTCTACTGATCTTCAATTCCTCTTGTTTTGTCCAACTGATAATACAAGATGAAGTTTAATACCAATGACTGATCTGTCAAGTGAGCTCACCCAACAGGACAAAGACCAATCCCCTTGGCAACTTCATTTGCTCAATTGTCCAAACATAAATAAGTACATGGAATTGTTGATACCAATTACTAATCTGCTAAGTGAGCTCACCCAACATAGCGAAGACTAATCCCCTTGGTGAATTCCAGTACATTGCTGATCATAGGTGTATCAGTCAACTCTTATAATTCCAAGCTCAGTCATTAACTTAGCAAATCTTTCACTATCCAATGGTTTTGTGAAAATATCAACAAGTTGATCTTCAGTAGGGATGTAAAAAACCACCACATATTTCTTTTCAACATGATCTCTTATAAAATGATGTCTCACATCAATATGCTTGGTTCTTGAGTGCAAAACAGGATTTTCTATGATTGCAATTGCACTTGTGTTGTCACACATTATAGGAATTTCTCTTTATTCAATTCCATAGTCCCTTAACTGTTGCCTTAACCATAAAATTTGTGCACAGCAACTTCTAGCAGCAATGTATTCAGCCTCAGCAGTGGAAGTTGATATAGAATTCTATTTCTTACTGAACAAGGAAACTAGTCTATTCCCCATCAATTGACAAGTTCATGTGGTGCTTTTTCTATCAATCTTGCATCCTGCATAATCAGAATCTGAGTAGGATATAACCTTGAAGCTTCCATATTTTGAATACCATGTCCCTTCTCCCAAAGTTTCTTTTAGATACTTGAGAACCCTTTTAACTGCAGCTAGATAACTTTCTTTTGGTTTAGATTGAAATCTTGCACAAACACCTACAGCAAAGGATATATCAGGTCTGCTGGCAGTTAGGTACAGCAGACTACCTATCATCCTTCTGTATAAAGTCTGATCAACATCTTTGACTTCTTTGTCTTCATCCAATCTTATGTTTGTACTCATAGGAGTTGATACCTTGGTGCTGTTTTCCATACCAAATTTCTTCAGTAGCTCCTTGGTATATTTGGTTTGGTGAATGAACATTCCATCTTTCATTTGTTTGACTTGTAATCCTAAGAAATAGTTCATTTCTCCCATCATACTCATTTGGAACTTACTTTTCATGAGATTGGCAAACTTTTCACATAGTAGTTCATTTTCAGAGCCAAATATTATGTCATCAACATAAATATGTACCAGCAGGGTGCTGTCTTCTTCATTGATTCTGAAAAGAGTCTTGTCAATGGTACCTTTGGTAAAACCATTGTCCACCAAGGATTGAGATAGAGTCTCATAACATGCTCTTGGTGCTTGTTTCAAGCCATAAAGTGCTTTATTGAGTTTGTACACTTTATCTTCTTGATCTTTAACTTCAAAACCAGGAGGTTACTGAACATAAACCTCTTCCTCTAGAATGCCATTCAGAAATGCACTCTTGACATCCATCTGGTATACTTTGAAGTTTTTGTGAGCAGCATATTCCAAGAATAATCTTATTGCTTCCAATCTTGCAACAGGGGCATATATCTTATCAAAATCTATTACTTCTGCTTGAGAATAGCCTTTTGCTACTAGTCTGGCCATATTTCTTACAATGGTACCAGATTCATCCAATTTGTTTCTGTATACCCATTTGGTTCCAATTATATTTGCATGATTAAGCCTTTCCACTAGTGTGCAAACTTGATTTTTTCAAATTTATTCAATTCCTCTTGCATAGCAATTATCCAATCTGGATCTGATATTGCTTCTTCAACAACTTTAGGTTCTATTTGAGAAAGAAAGCAAGTAAACATTGCTTCTAATTGCCTTCTAGTTCTCACACCTTGCTGTATATTGCCAATAACTTGTTCAGCAGGGTGATCCCTTAACCATTGTGGATTTTGGTTAACCTTGTGTCAATTTACTTTCAGCAATTTACCTTACTGCATTTATTTATTTGCTTAAATTACATCATATATCTGTGGTAGCATAAACTACTTTGAAACAACATATTAAGAAGGGACTTATCCGCTGCCCAAAAGCTTTTAAATACAAAAAATTATTTTGAAAACTCCACTATAGTCATTCACCCCCCCCCCCCCCCAACCCTCTGACTATAGTTTTACCCTTCTCTAGGACCAACACAACCAATGTTGGATGTGGTCCGATTTAAATCATGTCACGGATTTTATCTAACACAACAAAACAAGTAATAAATATTTATAAATCCGGTTTCCTCAAGTATAAGGATCGTAGTAAAGAGGTTGATACCGGGTCACAGGGAACTGGCGATTGCTAACCCTAGTTTTTGTTTAACTAACAAACCTATGTCACGATTACTAAACCAAACAGGTATGAAGACAAGAAAATAATTCACAAGGAGGATAACAAACGTAATCGGATGTAAGATCAAGGATCTAAAGCCGTGAAAGATAGTTTCAACCAATTTAAACTAAACTAAACCTAATATGCAATAAAAGACTAACTAAGCTAAACAATTCAAGTTCGAGGATTTTAGTCAATAATTTACTGAACGAACAAGCAATTGATCCACCTATCCTACAACTATCAATTCCGATCTAGATTATCTCGTGATTTCTAACCAAGTTGTGATTCACCAAATCAAAGGCATGAACTCCTAATTTCTTAGAAAAGTTCGTTTCTTAATCTTCTATCTCTCGATTTTAAAGATTATTACTTTCAAGCAAAGGTGTAAGATTTCTCAATCTAGTTATCTAGAAATTCAACCTCATTAACTCTCGTTATTTTATAGGTTAAAAATCTAATCTTTATTATGTTGATTCTAGGTTTAACAAGATTTTCATCCAAATCAAACAAACAATCAATCGTGGCAACGATCCATCGATATAATTGCGATAAAACAATGATAAACGATAATAAAGATACAACTTGAATAAAATACTCACAAGATAATCCGGAAACAAAATCAATATGTTGATGGATGGCTTCACAACGCTTGTTCAAGGAAGCCTTAGCCTCTAAACATCACTCGAGTTGCTTGACATGTTGAAGAAAAGAACATAAAATTAACTATTTTAATCTAAGATTTAAGCGCATAAAACGAAGGAAAAATATGTAAAAATGCAGCTGAGCCGCCCCTAGGGTTTAGGGTTCGAATAATGAGTGTATGGTATCTTTTGGGTTGAGAAACAAACCGCATATATATAGATTTCTAAGTCGGTTCTCGCTAAAGTCGGCTACCGGACGCCCGTCTGGATAGGGTGAACGCCCGTCCACTCTTCAATAGAACTTCGATCGGGCGAGTCATGATCGAGGCGCCGTCCACACAAATAGTCCACTCCAGTGGCCCAAACTTTCGAATCAAAGATGTCATCCTGACGCCTTTCGTTCGATTTAAAACGCCCGTCCACTGGACGGGACCTGGACGCCAGTCCAATATGATTGAACTTCGATTTCTTGATCTTTATCTCTTTTCATCTTGTCAACTCCTTCATTATCTCTTTCATCATCAAATATTTCGACTCTTATCTCCTTTTGACCATCATTTGAGCATCAAGCACGTATCTATAACACATAAAAACATCGCAAAATGTAATAATGCTCAAATAATCATAAAATTACAATTAAAACACATAAATCAACCTATTTTGCGATTAACTCATTTAAAATGCCATTTACTCAATAAATCCATTAAACACTCGTTTCTTATGCAAATTAATATAAATAGGAGGGAAAATACCGTAGAATATAGCGTTATAAATCGTATAAATTCACCCTTAACAACTCCCCCACACTTAAGCTTTTGCTCGTCCCGAGCAAAACAAAACCAAAATTAGGGCTCGAGACAAAACAGACATCTAAACAAGTATAGCATACATTCAATAACTTAGAGGTTCACCGGTGTGTGGTGTGCAAAGCCATAGAAAACTTCCACTAAATCCAAACTTGAGAAACTCAAAGCAAAACTAGCTAATGCCCCCTTGTAGACTAGCAATAAATGCCACTCATAAGATGTACCCTACAAACGTGGTATATCCCGAAAAGGATGATCGATTATATCTAGGACCTTTCTCAAATACTCGAGGATAATCCTACAAACATATCTATCGGTTTCTACTGGGGATAAGATATACGATAACTTAGTCTTTGGTTCATTTCATATCAATTCTTTAGTTGATTTAACTATTTCACTTTTAAACGCACATCAAAATGAGCTTTTTCCCTGTCATAGCAGAATAGGATATTCGTGATATACCCTACCTTACTCCAATCATAAGGCGACTTCTTACATTGTCGTGAGCTTTTAGTCATCATAGTGGTATAGGACATACGTGGTATACCCTACCGCACTCAAATCATCGACTAGCTTCCGACACACACATTTTATTCATATTTTCAACTTTTTCATTTGACATTAAGTTACGTGTTACTTATCACATTCAAACCTAATATATTCACAGTATATCATACTCTGGATCCAAATACAAACTATCATAAATCTCAGGATATATACGTAGCACTAAGCACATGACTTATAAGAAAATCAAAAACCACTCGTCAAAAAGGGGTACAACTTTATAAATTAGCTCATCATTCACTATGGCTCGTGAAACATAGATCAGGTGAAACAACTAACTTATCAAACATTTGATATATAGCTTAAATGACTATAAAAATAACGAACATTGAATTGAATTGCCTACTCGGGACAAAACAAAAACAAAAGTGTCGAAAAATTTCGAAAATTTTAGCTCATTTTGCATAGAATCATAACTAATTAAGCAAATGTGTAGATACATATCGAACATTCCCCTCCCCTACACTTAAAGATCAACATGTCCTCATGTTGTGCAGAATGAAAGAAAAGATAAAAGACTTAGCTGATTTCAAGCGTTACTCGAATGTCGGTCAGGCCGGTGCCTACATAGTGACACTTAGAACTCATAACCAGACACTGTAGCTCGACAAAACCGCTAAAATTATACCTGCACGACTTGACAAACACGGAACCATCTCGGGGAAAACGGGGAATTATACCAGAAGAAAAAGAAATACAGAACCGAATATTAACAAAAGCAAAATCAGTCCATACATCCCAAAAGTGTAAACAAAGTAAAAATGAAAGTACGGGTGCCTTATGGCTTACATGATCCATCGGAAAAAGTAATAGTAGCAATATAAAAATTACAACGAATCATCTAAGGAAAAAGTAGCAAAATAATACAATGATAGTATCTAGGGCAAATCAAAACCGAAAAATAAACAAATGAAAATCATGACTGCCCCGGAGCCGGAGAATCGTCAGCTGGAGGGGCGGAAGAGGGTCCAGATGGTGGTGCCGCAGTCCTAGCTACGGAGTGATGCTGCTCTTCATCGGAAGAAGACTCAGATTTCTCCAAAACATCCGCGATGGCCTGCTCGATCTCGTAAGAAAAATGGTAATCAATGACGCTCGGATCGAAGATCTTTGGGGTCCTTGGCCGCTGTCTTCACCGATACAACTGCGAGAATCGTCAAAATATTGTTCTCGAGACGTCCTGATGTCCTCCAGCCAGTCCCGTATACTATTGCCCATACTTAGCCGCATCCGGACCGAAGGAGATAAAGTAGGAAGTGAGGACGCTCGCTGCGGTGCTGAGGAAGAACTAGGCTCCTGCGGTGCCCCTGACTCTGACTGACCCGAAGGCTTACCCTTCTCTCTCTGTATAGGCCTCGGGTTCTTCGGTTTGTGATCGGCTCCATACTCAGGCACACCGGCATCGATACACAAACTGTGGATAAGGTGAGGGACGATCAAGCTCCGCGTGTAAACCTTCTGATTGATAGATATCTCGTCATACAAGGCTCGTCCCACATCCACATTCAAGCCAAACGTCAATGCATATAACATGTCTAGGTCACCAATATGAAAATGTGTCAGGTTGTTCTTAGGCAACAACCGACTCTGAATGAACCAACACTGGACCTTCCAATCCTCCGTCCAGGCCGTGGTAACCAACTCCTTCCGGTCTCCTCCCGGCCTCAACGTCCAAGCCACATCCGGGCAGACTCGTAACCGTAACTCCTCCAACGGATCCCCGCCTCAACCTCATCGCTCTATGTAAAATCTCCTCCTTGTAATCCCGACCCTCAAAAGCTGCCAACCCATACTTCGCATTGATCACCTCCGGTGTAAACGGAACTTGGACCCCTCGAACCACAACTACCTTCGTTTCCAAGTCGGTTTCTGAACAATTGGCATAAAATTCCCGAACCAAGGAACTATTGACCGGGGTAGTCGGGATCGTCATCAAGGCGTCCCATTTCCGATCCCTTAAAAGCTTGACAAACCCGGGATCAATCTTAGCTTCCAACGTAGCCCTTTCTATCAACATCGTCCTCGAGAAATAGTGTTGTTTATACGCATCGTGAGCTCTAGGGTTCACGAATCTATGAGGCAGAGGCATAGGAGGTACGGTTTTGGCTTTCTTTCTAGGTGGAGCAGCCCTAGGTTCAACCGGTTCATCTTCCCGAGTAGCTTCTACAACCTCCTCAACCCTAGACGATGCTCCTCCCTTCTGAGCTCTAGGCATCCGTACCAAAGGAATATCGTCATCCGTCTCAGAGTCTGAGGTTGGTTCATCTCTCAAGGTTGCCCTAGTTTGGGTGGCTCTGTGGGTTGCTCCCGAATGCTCACACCTCGGTTGGGATCAACTAAGGTTGGGTCAATCTCTTTCTTTGCGCTTCTTCCCGCCTCCGGGCCACTTCCTTACCATGCCTCTTCACGGCTGCTTTCTTTTGAACCATTCTCAAGCCTAGTCTACACCAAGCAATCCCAATACGTACAAAAGATACCCGTTTAACATCCAAAGCGGGATTTCAAATCAACCATACCACAAACCACAACCATAATCATCACCAAACAACCCCATTCATCACCCATCACAACACCATATCACCAAAACAAAGCAAAAAGAAACACAAAACCGTAAAAAAAAAAAAAAAAAAAAAAAAAAAAAAAAAAAAAAAAAAAAAAAAAAAAAAAAAAAAAAAAAAAAAAAAAAAAAAAAAAAAAAAAAAAAAAAAAAAAAACAAAAAAAAAAAAAAAAAAAAACAAAACAAAACAAAACAAAACAAAACAAAACCAAACCGAATTATGGTGATATTCAAGTGAACGAGCCTACCCAAAGATCGAACTCGCAAAAACGTGAATAAAAACTAGAAAAGGCGTTACTAACTTACCAAGCAAGGTGAGTAGATGTTGATAATGCTTTTTAGACGTCTAAAACAACCCAAATATCCGATTTTTCTTGAACAAGGTCGGACTATAAAGGTGGCCGATTCTCCAAAAATATGGAATGTTGGGGAATTTGGCTTTGAAAATTGATAAGAGAGTGTCAAGGGCGTCCTATAGCACTTGAAATCGCCCAATTTGGTGTAGAATCGAGGGATTTAGGTTGAGAGGAGGGCAAAAGTCGGGTGTTGCGGTTCGAAATTCGAAGGAATGAGGGTTCATGGGTTGAAGATGTATATATAGACGCCTTGAGTCGGACGCTTCGTCCAACTTCGGTGGGCGGGCGCCTCGCTCGAAATATCAAGAATCGGGCGGGCGTCCAATATAATGACGCCGTCCAAAATGTCTATTTGAATTCGTGATTGGAGGAATCGTCCAGGCGGGCGCCCGACCTTGTGGACGAACGCCTAGTTGCCAAAAATGAATACAGATTTGAAAAGCTCGTTTCCAGGCACGGGCGTCCCATAACTTGGATGGACGTCCATGAAAATGAGGGTCGGACGGGCGTCCGGAAGCACCAGACAGGCGTCCAATCAAGAAGAATGCAAAATTTTATAAAATTTTCATATAAAACAACTAAATGCGAAATTTTATTAATGATAATTTAAAATTCAAAAGTACAATACGGAAATGCGACGAACGTAAAAGAACTCGAAAATAAAACAAACACAAATAAAACAGTAGGTTGCCTCCCACCAAGCGCTTCCGTTTTACGTCGGGGCTCGACGAAACAAACCTAACTAACGCTAGTCCGCAAAATCTCGTCCCAATCCACCAAACGGATGAGACGACGAAGCATATCAATAGCAGGAGGGAAATCATACTCGCCCCGTCAGATGCGCCCAGATCATCTCCAAATACCTCTAAACCTCTCGAAATGCTCACTTGCAAAGACTAGCGCTAAATGTCGAAGATCGGATCATTGAGGATCGTGTATGGACGTCCTAGAGCTGCCTGTAACTCCTCAGTAGTAAAGTCTCCACCTCCCGAACAGCGGGGAACGATAAGAACATAGGTGACAGTCTTGACGCGGGTACTAATGTCGAAGTCTACGTGCAAAACAATGGTTCCTCCCGGTCCGTCATCTACAGTAATGAGTGGGATCTTCCTAAGGAAAGGTAACTCCTCTGGCTGAACACCGAAATCCATATCTAGAAAGCACACTAACTGACAGATGTAAACAACAGCAAAACTTAGTAAGGCTAAAACTTAAGAAACTAAACGTAAATACTAAAACTACCAAAGCATGAAAACAAGAATAACTAAAAGAACGATATCTAGGTTGCCCCCTAGTGGCGCTTTTGGTTAATGTCGTTAGCTCGACACCGTTTAAGCTCAGCCTGGATCAGGCTATTTGACCTTTCTGCCAGCCACTACCTCGTGTAAGCTCTGATCAGTAGTGTGGCTGCAGAAACAGCATCTAACACATGGGGTGAAACTTTTAATAGCTTTCCAAACGCGCTTAAACTTCCCCATGGTTGACTTCTTCCTCTTCCGATTCTTCTGATGACCTTTCAGTTGACGCTCCCTCCAATACTCTTCCATATCCCAACTACCTGCTAGAACTTCTTCAGATCGACCACTACCGGCATCCTCTGAAAACAGGTCGGGTGAAAACTCATCGAATTCATCGACTGTTGTAGCACCACACCCGAGGATATCGAGGAAACGAACACTCAAAGGTTTCTCTTTAGGTTCACCAATATAGTGCTTGCACCTTTGACCATTCACTCGAAACGGTTGGTCACCATAACCTCGTAGTTCTAGAACGCCTCCAGGAATAATTCGGAGAATCTCGAAGGGACCGGACCAACGTGTCCTCAACTTTCCAGGAAACAAATGTAACCTAGAGTTGTATAGAAGAACTTGTTCTCCGATTTGAAATTCTCTCTTTTTAATCTTAGCATCGTGGAGTAGTTTCATCTTATCTTTACTAATCCTGGCACTTTCATAGGCTTGGAGTCTGAATTCGTCCAATTCATGCAACTGCTGCAGTCGATGCTTTCCACAAGATTAGGAATCAAAGTTCAGAAACTTTGTCGCCCAATAAGCTCTATGCTCTAACTCGACAGGCAGATGACACGGCTTTCCATAGACCATTTGATATGGAGATGTACCCATAGGGGTTTTATGGGCGCTCAGATGCCCATAGTACATCATCCAACTTCAAACTCCAAATCCTTTCTATGATCATAATCGCTTTTCTCGATTTTCTTAATGCTTTGGTTGCTTCTTTCAACCTCGACCACTAGTCATCGGATGATATGGTGTGCCGCTTTGTGACGAACACCATACTTTTCAAGACTTTTTCTAGGGTCGGTTGCGAAGTGCGCCTTAATCACCGATCAAGGCACGTGGACATCCAAACCTCACGAAGATGTTTTTCTTAAGAAATTTCATTACCGTCTTATAATCATTGTGAGGAGTGGCTTGAGCCTCCACCCATTTAGACACGTAATCTACGCAGACTAAGATGTATTTATTACCGCAAGATGATGGGAATGGTCCCATAAAATCGATACCCCATACATCAAAGACCTCGCATTCTAGGATGGGTTTCAAAGGCATGTCAAAACGCCTCGTCAGAGTGCCGGTTCGTTGGCATCTATCACAAGCTTTACAGAAAGCTTCTGTGTCCTTAAAGATCGTCGGCCAATAGAAACCGGATTGGAAAATCTTAGCAACGGTTTTCTACGGACCAAAGTGACCTCCAAAGTGGGTCCACCGTGGCATTGCTCAATAATATCCCGTTGCTCGATTCGGAACACATCTTCTAAGCAAACCATCTTTACAGATCTTAAAAGATAAGGTTCATCCCAAACGAAGATTTTAAATCGAGAAGAACTTTTCTTCTCCCGATAAGACATTTCGGATCGAGATATCGGGCATGAAGGTAATTTACAATGGAAGAATACCATGGAACATCGTGAGGACATCCGCTCTATCAACATGATGTTCTCAGAGGAAAGTAAAGGTCTATATCATCTGGTTCATCCTTTTCCTCACTAAGCATCCTTGAAACGTGATCAGCCACTACGTTTTCACTGTCCTTTTTGTCCTTAATTTGAACGTCAAACTCTTGTAGGGTCAATATTCAACGTAGTAGGCGCGGTTTGGCCTCTTTCTTAGTCATCAGGTACCGCAAAGCAGCGTGATCAGTCCACATGATCACTTGAGCTCCTAACAAGTAACTACGGAACTTGTCCATAGCAAAGAATACGGCCAATAATTCCTTTTCAGTAGTGGTATAGTTAACTTGAGAGGGGTTCAATGTGTGGATCGTAATAGATAGGCTGGAATTTCCCATTAAGCCTTTGTCCTAAGACCGCACCAACAGCATAGTTTGATGCGTCGCACATAAGCTCAAAAGGTAGGTTCCAGTCAGGCGATATAAGAATTGGAGCAGATATTAAACGGTCCTTGAGCTCCTCAAACGCTTGCTGGCAGCTCTCATCAAAATTGAACTCAACGTCGTCCTTTAGTAAAGTAGACAGGGGCTTGGCTATCTTGGAGAAGTCTTGAATGAATCTTCTGTAGAAACCGACATGTCCAAGAAAGCCTCTAACTTCACGCACATTCTTAGGATAGCTCATCTTCTCGATAGCTTCTACTTTCATCACAACTTCTATACCCTTGGTGAGATTTTGTGACCAAGAACTATTCCCTCATCCACCATAAAATGGCATTTTTCCCAATTGAGTACTAAGTTCTTTTCCACACATCTGGATAACACTTGATCAAGATTGTCAAGGCAGTCATCAAAGGACTGACCAAAAACCGAAAAATCATCAATAAAAATCTCCATACACTTTTCTACAAGCCCGTCGAAGATAGCCAAAGATGCATCTTTGAAATGTAGTCATATTGCAGAGACCAAATGGCATTCGCTCAGAAGCGAATGTACCATAAGTAAGCGAGTAAAAGTGGTCTTTTCTTGGTCAGCTGGATCAATGGGTATCTGGAAGTATCCTGAATATCCATCTAGGAAGCAATAGAATGCGTGTCCCGCCAGACGCTCAAGGATCTAGTCAATGAATGGAAGGGGAAAGTGATCTTTCATGGTTACCTCATTGAGCTTTCGATAATCGATGCAGACTCTGTAACCAGTGACAAGTCTCAATGCTATTTCTTCGCCCTTCTCATTCTTCTCGATAGTAATCCATCCTTTCTTGGGAACTACCTGAGTCGGGGAAACCCATTCACTATCCGCGATAGCATAAATGATTCCCATGTCCAGAAGTTTAATGATTTCCTTCTTAACCACCTCTTGCATATGAGGATTGAGCCTCCTCTGGGGCTGTCTAACACATTTTGCACCCTCATTCGTCTTGATCTTGTGCATACAGATGTCCGGAGATATCCCTCTGATATCTCCTACCTGCCAACCAAAGGCTTTTTTCATTTTTCTTCAAGACGTTGATCAATTTCATCCCCTCTAAACGAGAAAGCTTGGCAGATATAATCAATGGAAGCTTGTCACCTTCTCTTAAAAACACATACTTAAGATGTTTAGGCAACGGCTTCAACACCAAATCTGCAGGGGGGTCTTCTAAACTCGACTTGAGCTCTCCACTTTTCAACTCAATATCACTGAGTTTACTCTGTGGTCCCACTGCCAAAGCTTCTCCTTCCAACAATTCTTCCTCAAAATCAGCTGCTAATTGATCTAGATTGACAACACCATGAGTATTTAGATTATCAACCAGTCGCTCATATTCCGCTCCTACAGCCATTACTTGCTTATCCATATAATCGGTGAAATCGTCCGTCATATAATCAATGGAAAAGCCGGTTGGAGGGCCAGAGGGTACTTGAATGGACTTTAAGACATTGTAACTCACCTCTTGATCACCAACTCGGATAGTCACTTGCCCACCATCACAATCGATGAGGGCTCTAGTCAGTAGATAAGAAAGGTCTTCCAAGAATCGTGGGGCGTTTTAGTCTTTCTCCATATCTAAAACATACCAATCGATTTGGAAAGGTAAATCTATCAATCTCAACCAAAACGCCTTTCGTAATCCCTGAAGCTTTCTTAGAGGATCTATCAATGAATCGTAGACTTATAGTAGTGGGTTCTAGAAGGCTTTGTAAACCGAGCCGCTTGTGTAGGCAGACATTGGCATAAGACTTATAGAGGCACTGTGATCACACAGAGAAATTAGGGAAGACTAGACCTCCCATTACTACTGTGTAAGTACTGAACTTGCCAGGTCACCTCTTTTAATTGGTAAGTTTTCATAATTAATCATGGAGCAATCCTCACCAATTTGCCTTTCCATGCTGCTAATTTCTTTTTCAAGACACAACATCCTTAATGAATTTTGTATACTTAGGCATTTCAACCAAGACTTCGATAATGGGAGATTTACAGAGTATTTTTCAAAAGGTTCAAAGACTTTTCGTACTTTTTGTCCTCACTCAAGGAATGTTGCTCTTTCTCGGAGGAATGGAAGCTTCTTAAGGTCACTCTCGTAAAAGACTTTCTTTGAGGATGCACTTACAGCTTTGTCTTCCAGATCCTTCCAACGAACAGCTTTTTCAGATTTCTTTGCAGTCAGGGGATCAGCCTCCTGACTTTCGCTGGCTTTTTCAGTTCTCAAGGGATCAGCCACTTGAGGGTCTCCAACTTCTTCACCTCTCAGGGGTGCAGCCACCTGAGCCTTCTCTTCTGCGCAAATGGGAGGAGTAGGTGCTCGGCTTCCCTCCCGCCTTATCAATGGCGAGGAGGGCTAGTGGTTTCCACGATGGAAGGACCACTAACTTGAGTATCGCTTCTCATTCATTGCACCGGCCTCCTCTTTACCGTATTGAATTGATGGCACGAGGTCGAGATACATGGGCCTTTGTTCAATTCACTGAGCAACTTGACCACCCTTTGGATTCTTCTCGGTGAAATCGGCACCGCCTTGGGTCTGTAAGCTAATCTGTTCCACCCAGCTTGCCCAATTTGTCTCTCAAGATTCTTCATTGATCTACTTTGCTCCTCCAACTTAGCTTCAAGATTGCTAGACTGGGAGGGGCTTTGAGAGTTTTGGAGATTTTGAGCATAGGGCTGGTTGGGCCGACTTTGAAATTGAGAATTTGAATTGGAAGGCCAATTCTGATTTAACCTTTGAGTAGGATTGGAAAAATTTGAATTTTGGTTCTGATTAAAACCAGGGTTTCTATTGAAATTTTGATTCGAATTAAAATTCGAATTAGGATTAAAATTTGAAGATGGATTAAACCCTTGGTTTTGAAAATTGTTCTGGCCAGAAAACTGATTTATCCTTTGATTGTTCTGGCCATAGAATGCATTCACTTCAGCATTCTGTCCGTTCATAGGACAGAACCTAGAAGTGTGCCCCACCTCGTCACAATTCTGACATGTGACTTGATTGTACTATCCATAATCATGAACAGCATTCACTTGATAAAGTGCAGGGGGATTAAATTGACATTGGCCATTCAGATGGCGGGTCCGCCAGACAAAGCGCAAAGATGAACATGAGAGTTCTGTGGAAAAGAAGAAGTTTGATTTACGGATTTGAAACTCGAGGTGTTGCCATCTCGCTTCGCAAAGATGGCGATCAAACTTTGCAAATTGACTTCCTCAACCTTGGGAGGAGGAGGTGCTTGGATTGCTTGATAAGAGGGGGCGTAGTTGTACTTTTCAATGTCCACAAACAATGCCCATCCCTCTTCAGGTGTTTTCTTCAGAAATGCCCCACCAGAAGAACTATTGACCATGCCCTTGGTGAGCTCGGTCAATCCACTGAAGAATGTATTGACTTGCCTTTCCAGAGGCAAGCCATGGTGGGGGCACTTTCTAAGAAGAGACTTGAATCTCTTCCAACATTCGAAGAAAGATTCATTCTCTTTCTGATAGAAAGTGAATATTTCATTTAAACACTGGGCCGTCTTTGAAGGTGGAAAATATTGACTCAAGAACTCCTTTTCGAGTTCTGACCAGGTGGTAATAGATTCAGAGGGGAGAGAGGTGTACCACTCTTTAGCCTCTCCTTTCAGAGAAAAATGAAAAAGTTTTAGCTTTATCGCATCCTCACTTACTCCTTGGATGCGTGTAGTACCGCATATCTCTAAGAATGTATGTAAGTGGGTATCACGGATTCTCTGATTGATAGCCATGAAAATTGATGCATCTTTGCATCATCTGGATAAGTCATGGATTTAGCTCAAAGGTTTGTGCGGTAATGGCTGGGATAACAATAGCCGGGTTGACTTTGACTTCTCCTGGCATGGCGTAGTCTGCCAACGTACGTCTATTGTTAGCGGCCATTATCACAAAATCAGTGATTTCCTTAGCTAGTTGATCTTCAAGATCTTGCTCGCTCTGTCTCGCGTAACCGCGAGCAAATGTAAAATCCGCTGTTTGGCGGACTACGGTTCGCTTCGGGGTGGGGTGTATAACAACGGTCCTTTTGACTCCGAGTTTGCATAAACCGGACCAAAAACAAGTGAAACGAAACCTAAAAACTAAGAAATTAAAAGCCTAAGCTAAAAATTAAAAACCTAAAGAAAAGAAAAGAAAAGAAAAGAAGAGAAAAGAAATAAGATTAGTAAGGAAAAAATAAAACAGACGGGCGTCCAAAGGCTTGGGCGGGCGTCGCTCAACTTTGACTAGGCGGGCGCTTAGTGGTCCAAACGCTGCGTCTGAAAGGAAGAATTTCTGAACGGGCGCCCAAATTTTATGGACGCTGCCTAAATGAAAGAAAACAGAACATAATTGGAAATTTTCCGAAGAACGGACGTCCGATATCCCGCACGCCCGCTTGGTAAATGAGAAAATTAGAACGAAAACAGAAATTTGCGAAAAATAATGTAAAAAAGAAGGGAACGAAAGAATAAAACAGAAGCAGAGAGAGACAAAGAGGAGAACTAATCACAAGAGAACCTTAAACCCTAAACTAAAACCCTAATTAACTACTTACCTAAACGGATATCAACTAAAAACAAGAATTTAAAACGAAATAAAAGCAGAAAAAACAAAACTAGACAACCGTCCGGTTCCCCGGCAACGGCGCCAAAAACTTGTCACGGATTTTATCTAACACAAAGAAACAAGTAATAAATATTTATAAATCCGGTTTCCCTCAAGTATAAGGATCGTAGTAAAGAGGTTGATACCGGGTCGATCTTACGAGGAATCGATTGCTAACCCTAGTTTTTGTTTAACTAACTAACCTATGTCACGATTACTAAACTACACAGGTATGAAGACAGTAAAATAATTCACAAGGAGGATAACAAACGTAAACTGGACAGAAGATCAAGGATCTAAAGCCAGGAAAGATAGTTTCAACCAATTTAAACTAAACTAAACCTAATATGCAATAAAAGACTAACTAAGCTAAACAATTCAAGTTCGAGGATTTTAGTCAATAATTTACTTAACGAACAAGCAATTGATCCACCTATCCTACAACTATCAATTCCGATCTAGATTATCTCGTGATTTCTAACCAAGTTGTGATTCACCAAATCAAAGGCATGAACTCCTAATTTCTTAGAAAAGTTCGTTTCTTAATCTTCTATCTCTCGATTTTAAAGATTATTACTTTCGAAGCAAAGGTGTAAGATTTCTCAATCTAGTTATCTAGAAATTCAACCTCATTAACTCTCGTTATTTTATAGGTTAAAAATCTAATCTTTAATATGTTGATTCTAGGGTTTAACAAGATTTTCATCCAAATCAAACAAACAATCAATCGTGCAATGATCCATCGATATAATTGCAGTAAACAATGATAAACGATAATAAAGATACAACTTGAATAAAATACTCACAAGATAATCCGGAAACAAAATCAATATGTTGATGGATGGCTTCACAACGCTTGTTCAAGGAAGCCTTAGCCTCTAAACATCACTCGAGTTGCTTGACTTGTTGAAGAAAAGAACATAAAATTAACTATTTTAATCTAAGATTTAAGCGCATAAAACTGAAGGAAAAATATGTAAGAACGCAGCCTGAGCCGCCCCTAGGGTTTAGGGTTCGAATAATGAGTGTATGGTATCTTTTGGGTTGAGAAACAGCCGCATATATATAGCTTTCTAAGTCGGTTCTGCTAAGTCGGCTACCGGACGCCCGTCTGGATAGGGTGAACGCCCGTCCACTCTTCAATAGAACTTCGAATCGGGCCGAGTCATGACCAGGCGCTTCGTCCACACAAATCCCACTCCAGCGTCCAAACTTTCAATCAAAGATGTCATCCTGACGCTGCTTCGCCAAGAAACGCCCGTCCACTGGACGGGACCTGGACGCCAGTCCAATATGATTGAACTTCGATTTCTTGATCTTTATCTCTTTTCATCTTGTCAACTCCTTCATTATCTCTTTCATCATCAAATATTTCGACTCTTATCTCCTTTTGACCATCATTTGAGCATCAAGCACGTATCTATAACACATAAAAACATCACAAAATGTAATAATGCTCAAATAATCATAAAATTACAATTAAAACACATAAATCAACCTATTTTGCGATTAACTCATTTAAAATGCCATTTACTCAATAAATCCATTAAACACTCGTTTCTTATGCAAATTAATATAAATAGGAGGGAAAATACCGTAGAATATAGCGTTATAAATCGTATAAATTCACCCTTAACAAATCAGATAGTAACTCCTTGAGTAACTTTACTTCAAGGTCCAACATTCTCCTAGAAAGGCTGTGACAGTACAACCGTCATTATCTGATCTCGCGAATCTTATAACCAACCTTCACTCATTGTATTAAGATATTTCAAGATCAGTCACCATCTGAACGTGTATGCAAAATCTTCAGTCCTACCTTCAAGCATAAATGGTAAATGCCTCTATTTGCGGAAGTGGAGTAAATTACTTCACCCATCATCCACAAATTCATAAGCATCTTCTAAGGTAGACTTCTCGGTTTTACATGGTAATATGAACCGTTATTTTGCAATCAATATCTTAATTGAGTTAAGATGTGTACTGTATCATATCAATAACTGTATAAGGCAATTCATGATTTATCCTTTCAGTGAAATCGTTTCACTCGGAGGTAGGCCAAGCATCAGTGCCAAAACCATGCCATAGCCTATATCTGAGCATGGAATACTCTCTTCTCTGGTAATATCAGAGATTCCTCCAAATATTTAGATAAACTATCGGCGTTTCGAGTAGTCATTAGACAAATTGTCTACCACTCAAAACCTCACACTAGCTTGTATCCTTCATAAGACCCCGAAGGTCAACATGAAAAAAGCTTTCATACTTCTTCAGCTCTATTATCCTTTCCCAATTGAAAGGTAACTTTAGTCATTTTTCCTTTGAGATAGTGTTCTTAGACTGGGAGACAGGAATCACCCTTAGCCAGTCTTTAGATCTTATCTTTAGGATATATGCACTAATTAATAGATGATGAAGAATCGTTTATCTTAATATGGAAACCATTTGTCATAATAACTTATGATGTGTTACATATACCTTTGCAGCATTACTTAGTGGTTCTGACTTTATCAGACAAAAGTTTGAGTTTCAGAATCGTATACAAATGTCATATTCACTTTCTTTGAGGAAACTATATTATCGATTTGAAGGTGAATCCATTCGTTCCAACGAATCTGAAAAAAAGAAATTAAATTTCTGCGATATTGAAGGATTAAAATCTTAAATTTGTTTCCTTATATCACTCCCACTATCTAAGCTGAAATAACTGCCCGTTAACTTTTCTTCATCATGAATGCCCAGCTACCTTGTTCTTAAAAAAGAACTTTAGCTTCTGAGTCAAATTACTCGGTTAAGAAAGTCTCTAAGGATACATAGGTTAGTGATCCGAAATCACTTTCCATATCATATTCTTTCTTTTATTAATGTTTCGGTTTAGCCTTTAACTTATTTAGTTTAGATGACTTACACTTGTAGAAATTTACATTCCCATTCTTGGCTTTCTTTAAAAGGAAATGTCCGTGAACTAGCAGTTCATTTGAGTAGGCACTACTCGTGAACTGTGGGATGTCTAGTTAGATTGATGCCAAATCATTCTCGTCATCTTTGAACTAATTTTAATTTGGCTCCCGTTCAACACGAGTGACAGCAGTGACATACTTATCAATGTCACTTAAGTTTGTAGGCTCAAGAGGAACATCCTCTTCCGAAGATTAATTTACATTCTCGATTATTGAGTTCGACGTTCTTGTTACTTTTCCTTTTTACGAAGTCATCATCACCAATTTCAATCATATAAGCGATCTAGTCATCTTGAGATGATATGTAGTTGTAAAATAGATTATTACATGAAATATAAATCAAATCATACACCACAACATATAAGAAATTTTAGGAATTATAAACGTGATGTCATGCATGCAGTTTATCCTACCATTCCAAGGATTTCATCTCACAACAACAGTGCCGCCTTAGGGTAGGTCAAAGAGGTGACGATTAAATTGAGACAATCTCTCTCAACAATTAACTAAGAATCAGACATCTTCATTTAATTGTTGATTACCTTCCTTTTTCAGCCAAGATATTTCCAAAAATATCCTTGTGTGTGTGCCCTACTGTTTCAGACCTCAAAGTACGCCCCGAGTATGCCGCCTTAGGGTCGGTCAGTGACCCAACGAGTACATAAAATCCTATCCTTTCGGAGACCAAGCCATGCATTTTGATAGTGGTGAAGGCCATCCTTAGGGGGCCGAAATCAAAGCGGAACGAGGTGTCACCGTTCTCTCACTTGCTTGTGTCAACATTAGAGGCTGTGGGGTCGGTTGTCACCTTCCCCGCTCTCACTCGTTATTTTGAAAATTCGTTAGTCTCATTAGAATTTTAGAATTTTCTAATAATCCAAAAACAATAGATCATGAATATTTAATGTAATCCTCCCAATAGTTTATCGGTTCCAAATATCGTCTAACTAGTGTCACTATATTCATGATTTTCCAATTTCTTGATTTTACAAAAAATTTCTTGTGTAGACACTACACAATTAAAATTCACCAAAAATTTTATAATCCTAATATATTAGGACTTTATGAATTTTCTAATAATTCGAAAAACAATAAATCACGAAGTTTAAAACTCCCACTAGTTTATCGGTTCCAAATACCGTCTAACTAGTGACACTTTTAATGATTTTCCAGTTTTCCGTTAGAAATCTTTTGTGTAAACAATACACAAAAGAATTTTAAAGTCCTAATTTTTGTCATGATAAGAATTTAGGATCTTAAAAAAAAATTCAATAATCCGAAAACAATAAATCATGAAAAGCAATCACCAATTTATCGGTTCCAAATACCGTCTAGTTAGTGTCCTATCTTTTCACGATTTTCCAAATTTTCAATTATTAAAATCCTTTTATGTAGACACTACATAACTAAAACCCTGAAGGATTAATAATTCTAAATCAAGTTTATCATGTGAATTTTATATCCTGATAAATTCTGTTTCCTTTAATTAATTTAATTTATTATTAATCTAAATTAATTATCCTTTTCATACATGTCTAATTAATGCCAAAATTAATTTTTCTAAATGTATGCATATGCTAAGAGTGTAATTCATGAATATGATGCGTTGCATGGTTATATCACATAAATAATCACATAAGAAAATAAATGCGAAAAATAAAGCACTGAGATGGACCATCGGTACCCCTGTATCTAATCTATAAAATTAAAATTAAATAAATAAATAAACCCTACGTTTAATGGATTTACTATTCTCTAATTGATCCTGCCGCCGCTCTGTATGGTAATAAACTGCTCCGTTTCTTGGACAAATGAACTCCTAGCCAAGTTGGTTGGACGCCTCTACTCCTATCGTGACAGCGCGAGTTCAAATCCCCCAAGCTGCATCTTTTTCTTCTTTATTTTTCAAAATAAGGAAAACTCCAAAAATTCACATTTATAGAGAATCGAACCTGAGTCTTCATAATATAAAAACCACATTTACACCATCACGCCAGCGTGCTAATAGTGAGGATACTCCACCAAAATAATCTAAATACAACAGAGCTGCTGAATTTAATCTAAATTCTAATTGCTAGGAAATTAAATACAATGAATAAATTACATAATTTCCTATACCCAGAAAAATTTGAGTTTACAATAGATCTAACGGTAAACAAGTACCAACCACAATCCATCTCATCAACCAAATTGTTCAATCACGCATATATACAATAAACATATAAAAGATGCAATTTTTATTCAATTGCACTCCTTATTAATTAATTATGCGATCAAGATCGCAAAATATCTTTAACCTCGCTCCGATACCACATGCTGGATATACAGAAACCTGAATCCGGATCCGATCCATAATTGGATTGTCAGATCTGATTCACAGCACCGATCGAAACACTCGATCATGCACAGCTGAAGCTACGAATTGAATTCGCATGCGATTTTACCACGATTTAATTCACATAATAAATTATCAACTACAAGAAAGTTGAAGATTTACCAAACAGAAGAGAAGCGTGATCTTCCGGATTGTATCTCCAAGTGACGGCTGGTGGACGCCGATCCTCGTAGTAAAACCTCGTCGAATATGCTCAAGAAAAACCCTAGGTTTTTCTTCTCCTAATAGCTAGAACGAGAAACTAATTTTTCTCTTCTTTTTAGTTGTATGTGGCGCCAATATTGATGTGATATTGTATGGGAGAAACTCTCTTTATATAGAAAATTAACTAGACAAGAGAGAATTATCATTTTCACAATACAATTACCTTTTTTACATAAGGAAAAGATATTTGCCATAAAATAAGATATAATTTTCATAAAAGAGATAAAATCAATCTCTTATTTTTTCATTAATCATCTGACAAATAATTAATTAATTACACATGTGACATAATCTAAGAAAATTTCTTTTCCTAATTTCCTCAACATGTGGCACCATTTTTGCCATTATAATTAATAGAAAATGTATTTTCTATTTTACATATTATTTACCAAATATATAATATTCGCATATTCATTAAATAGATCAACTATTTAATTTATTCTTGAGGTTCCATAAAACGAGACTTCACTCGCGGGTTAGGAGCCAACCCGGGGACCATGGATCTATAACCAGTAGCTACAACAATTTGAATAAAATATTCATCGAACATAATATTTTTACTCAACTTATTAATTTCGGAATTACGCCACCATAAATCCAAAACTGAACTCTATCGATTATAGATATAACTTATTCTCAGAAAGTCGAGTCAATAAGCGTCAATTGATATAATCATTACATACAGACTAACCCTCCATAGACTATCTGTAGCGAAGCGGGAATATTTCCATAAACCTTCTTCATTACATCTTATCATTATTTACCATCAACCCACTAGTGATCAATTAGTTCATAACCAATATGAACTCGGCCGATCGATCAGTTTCTAGGATTAACAAACAAGGGGATTGTCTTTCTACTTCCTGCAGGAAAGAATGGATTTCATATCTATGAGACACACACTCCTCACTCATTCTAGAATAGTGCCAACGTGAAAGTGATTCGGGCCGCGCCTCTTAGCGATCCTTAACGAACACATCAAACTCTATCTTGAAACAAGCAGGAGTCTGCAATCACTTTAGGATTAAGGTTAATCCATATATGACCATCTTGTGATTTAATGAGATTTCTCAATCATGGAATTATATGAGAAATGCAGATTGAATCGGTCCAATCCTACATGACTCTCATCATATATAAATGCCCCACTTAGATAACCAATATCAACGGTCCGGATAAGACGGTCATACCTTAAAGTGTTCTGAGCACATTAGTGGTGGTTTAATCAATAGACCATATACTCTGATTAAGTTCACCACGGACTAATAGTTCAAGTGTATCAGCATAAACTTAATCCTCGCGTGTGTCTCACACTAAGTTATATGGCTACATATGATACGACTTGGGATTTTCAACAGTGTATAATATATAAGCACGAAGCAAATAATATGATGAGAATAAATCTGTCATTTATTAATTATAAAAACAATTACAGAAATTGCCTTCCGGACGCTATTTCCAACAAAGACAACATGGCGAGAGATATAGATTTTACCGGAGGCGAGATCAAGATTTGTAACCGTGATGTTGGGGCTATATTTCTAATACCATGTTAAAGATTAAGCGCTTGCCGTTCTACTAAAACCAATTGGTATTAGTAAAGGTGCTACTATATTTTTATACATTAAGAGTGTGGGCAATATGTCCCAACCCCCCCCCCCCTCAAGTGTTGGCAATTTATCCAACACTTGCACAATTTACATTCAAGAGTTTGGGCAATCTGTCTCAATACCCCTCCTCAAGTGTGGGCAATCTGTCACAACACTTGCACAAATTTCTTTTTAAATAATGTTCCAACCAGGGTTCGATCTTTTGACATATATGGCTCCGATACCATTTTGAAACACGAAATATAAAAGTGTTTTCCATTGCATTAATCGTAATCACAAGAGTTGTTTATATAAGAGTACATAAGGGTATAATCGTAAAGCATTCGTAACATAATAAAACCCTAACTTAAGTTACAAGTTGCGGCCCATCTTCCACAGGCTCAGTAGTGCCGTCAATAGGTTATGAGACGCATGTCGGAGGCGTGTCGCGTCGTAAAATTGTCTGCCTTGAGAAATTTAATGGTATAATGGTTGTAACTTGGTTATACCAAGTTGTATGTTTTATAACAACACATTTCTACTATCTTTCACATAGTATGTATGCATTGTTACCACACATTTCTACTATCCGTCACCACACACATCCCTATTATGTGAAAAATAGTAGAAATGTGTGGTTATAATACAATCAACTTAGTATAGCCATTTTACAATCATTGTACCAATAAATTCCTCAGGCCGACGGTTCTTCTTAGGCCATAACAAAACGGTCTCAATAAAGTCACACAACGCACCTTTGCACCGTTGCATGGACTTATTGATCGTAATAAGTCGTGTCGTAAAACTATGTCGTGTCGTTTTGGTATGACACTAGCATTTACTAAAGATGGTATTACCGCCTCAATGCCACAACAACAGAAGACAACGATTTTACACAAGACACTTTTACTTGCAGGTATTGTATCATCTTCAACTTCTACAACTACTGCTGATCAGAGAAGTAATGATCATCATCATTATCAAGCTGAGATCAAGAATGATGCAGATTTACAAACAGAAGTAAATGATGATCATAATATCAAACCAAAAGAGTACAAATGCATCATTTGTGAGGCCTGTTTCCCATCATTCAGAGCATTGGGAGGGCATAAATCTAGTCACACAGTTAGAATCAAAAGAGAATGTCCTAATAATGCTGCTGCATTGAAGAAAAACAAAGAGATTAATGGTGATAATAATCAAGAATTATCACATCAATCCAATATTGTGACAAAAGTTACGTTACAAGTAAAGCACTTAAGATGCACAAGAGGTCCCACTATTCCAATAATAGTGGTGGTTGTGGTGGCCCACAAGATCAACAATCCTCTAAATCTCCTAAAAGGGTTTTTGATATTGACCTAAACGAGCCTACATGCCATGATGAAGAGACAAAATGGATGTGGTATTGATGCATGATCGAGTCTCTATGCCTTGTGGTCGGAAATGTCATACGCATTTTTAAATCACTGGTCACGGTATGACTATTTCAATCAATAAATCATATATAATTATCAATGATATATAAGTGTGTTGTGAAACGAGTACTACTTTAGTGTTGCATATTATTAGTGTTTTTTTTTCGTTTCTTTTTTGTTATTTTGTCTTAGTAAATTTGTGTAATAGGATTGTTATTTCAATACCTTTAATGAGACATAGTTTTTGATTGATTAGATCAAAATCATGGTAAAATCATGGATTGTATCTAATATTGGTTCCCCGTTATGATGAACAGAACCGTTCGCAAGCAAATTCATATTCAGTATTAAGGACGGGATGGGTTCCCCATTATGATGAATGTAACTGTCATAAAGCAAATTCATATTCAGTTCATTACTGAATGTGATTGTCTACCATGTCACCACTGTGAAACTACCATGTCACCATACTGTGACCTAAGTTCGATTTTACGGATGTCGAAAATAGACGTTCAACCTATACAAACCGAATGTCAAGATTATATTCAAATGTTACTATGACCTAAGTTCGATTTTACAGATGTCGAAAATAGGCGTTCAACCTATACAAACCGAATGTTAAGATTATATTCGAATGTTTGTCACGCCCCGAAAGTATATACGTCGTGGTGTCATTAACACCTCCCTATTCAATAAAGTTTATAAAATAGACTAGTAAACCATCGGAGGAAATAAGGAGACAAACAAAAGTACCTAAAAGGTCCTAATTTTTTTTTTTAAAAGTAAAAATCCATATTTGAAAGATTACATGAATCTCCACCCTAAAACTATATTATACTTCAAAATGGTATGAAACCTTATTCCTCTATATATACAATTTACATCCCAAATGCTTATAAAAGGGAAATCCTATGGTTACAAAATATTGTATAAGGTTCAAGATGGACGGTCAAGATGATAACCACGTCTGGTTATCATCTTTCCGTTTATACTTGATAGAACCTTATTACAACGATTTTGCACACCATACAATTTCGATATATCTATCCAACCAAAAAACTCTTCAAATTCTTTTCTTCCGATGACGATGAAATCTATTCTGTACACAAAAGGGTAGTTGTTAGTCTTCTTCTGCCTTTCAAAAATGATGGGTCGAGTCGGGTCAGTCAGACAGTGATTGTAGTAGCATTTGGTTGTTGTATAGCGGCTGGTGCTGCTGCGGTAGATTTCGCTTTGAAATCATCCAAGCTACGATACTCTTCCATAAGCAATCTTTCCAGCTCCGGATGCTTCTTTAATGGAGTCTGATCACCCACAGAACGGTAATGGTGAAATGCCCTGCAAAATGAGCACCAGTTATTATAGCATTCCATAAAGAAAAAAAGGGACTTTGGAACACAACCGTTGTAGGAAGATACGAAACGGCATTCATCACATGAGGTTCTCGTGGGATTTGGTGTATGAAGTGTGGTAAAGGATGCACGAAGTTCATCTGATAGAACAGGTAACCTAAAAAGATGGAAGGGGTGGGGGTGGGGGTGGGGGTAGGGGGAAAATCTAAGAACTGCCATTAACAAGTCTCATTTTTTCAAAAAAATTGTCCCATAACAAGGGTCATTTAAACAATACAATCATTCAACCGTTAATTACCCGTAATCCTTTCACCAACCAAAACAAGGCATTAAACAAAGGGCATATATGTTCCATATAATAACGACAAGTTTCTTAATATGTGTGAAAAACAAAAAAAAAACGACACGTTTTAAGAGACTGGTACAATATAGTTTCTCTGAAATCAGGTGGCTAATACTATCATGTTTCCTTTTATTTCCAGAAGAATGAAATCGATCCTTACACATCTTCTATCTGTTGGAAAACAATTCACCCCCACCCCACCCCTCCTCCCCCCTATTAACTATCCTACCCTTTATATAAAGGAGAGAAAAAAGCATTTCAAAGCCAATAAGTAACATACCAATATTTTTCCAAGCCATAAAGGTTTCCACCCTTATAAAATTCAAGAGCCAATTGTTCAAAGTCATTATAGACATCCTCTCTGAACTCCTTCTCTAAACCATAACTGAAAAAAGAAAAAAACAGTGTAACAAATTCGGTAAAAGTAACCAAAGCATAACTCAAATAAGATAAACCAAATAATCATTGCGTTAAGATTGCACTACGCGAAAGATCAATTGACTTTAATATCCGGAATCCAGCAGAGAGATGTGAACCATACCTATAAAACCTAAACAAGCATTCCATTCCGTAATTATACCTAGCAGCTGCATCTTCTAGTGCCAATTTACGGAACTCATCATACATTGAAGCTATAAACATGTTTCTCAAAAAGTATGACCAAAATCTGTACAGTGTATTCATTTCCTGCATCAAAGAATAATCAAGATATCTTCTTAGTTATACAGTAAAATGCAATATCGAAGATTACACGAGAAATATAGCAGCATACAACACACATAGTGAGGGTAACATTTAACTAAAGTGAGAAATCCTTAGAAAGATCCAAAATATGCTAAATTACACATGCTACCACACCAGAAGATAACATAAAATTAAGATTTTACCAAGCACCAGTAACAAGCATTTGTCAACTCAAAAGTGTCCCAGACAATTGAGAAACAAAACATGTAAGAAATTTGAGGTATGAAATTCATGAAAAAATTTGCCACAAGAAATTCATTATGGTATGAAATTTTATGGCAAAATCACCCATGATATACGGCAGTTTCAATATGGGGAAGAGGGCACATATGTGTGAACATAAGATCTTGAAAGGCAAAAAATACATTACTCCCTCCATCCCGTAATATAGATCTTTGTGACATACTTTTTCTCTTATAATACTACACCTTTTAGAATACCAATCACTTCTTTACTTTAAGTCTAAAGGGTATTTTAGAAACTTTCCTTTAAAAATTAAGCTGATATGTTTAGGGCAAGCAAAAATATAAGTGATTAGCGGGAAAGCAGTAACGATAAAAAGGGCAGAAACTTCCAAAGTACATAAAGCTGAACATGAATCTACAACAAAGAGGCAATATTCAGAACATAAAATGTATGCACCTCACTGCACCCAATTCCCTGCTTCTTCCGGTCATTAAGACAGCGTTTACGATACTTCTTATACCTGCTCAGGAGAGAAAACATATGTAACAACAAGAACTCAATGCAAATAGACAACTGTACACATGCATGCATTCATTTTCAAACCAATTATTTAATCAGGTTTCCTTACAACTGATGCTTGAAACCATTTTCCTCTAGAAGTTTATGGCTCGGATGCTGAAAAGGAGGAAAAGACTTCGGCACAGAGCCTATCGGTGGACTCCTACCAGAAATATTCCCACGAGGAGAAGCACTCAATCTCGATGGCGTGACCTATAAATTAAGAATCAGTTTCAATAACATAATTACAACTTAAAAGATTGAAAAAGTGAAAAATCACAGAGAAACAATGACATGAAAATAAAAATGAATTCTGAAAAAACTCACCCAAGATTGTCAGGAGGTGTAGAACCAAAGAAAAAACCAACCGAATTACTTGGTGGACTTTCAGATACCAAGCCTGAAGAATTTGATGGACCAGTCCCGATATTTCTCGGGGAGCTGGTGAATAGCCTCTGCTTGTGATTCCGTTGATGCTTAGAAAATCCTCTATTTGGTTTTCGTTGAGTAGGACTTCCGGCGCATCACTGCCTACATTGCCAGATGGCGGAATTCCACCCGAGGATCTTGACACAGGTGAAGAACTACTGGATGTAACGTTTCGGCTCTCATTGGATTGAGCATTTATTGAATGATTGGATCGCTCAGCTCCCAGTTCCTACAAGAGTAAATGATTGTCAAGCAGTACTATCTAGTAACAAAGGTCCGGCTTTCATAATAAGGTGTTAACTGCCCATTTACCTGCTCGTAATAATAGAGGCCATCGTTGATAGCACAAGCAATGTCACCAGACAAGTCAACTTTGCATTCATCCTACACCAACTCATGTTGGCAAATCAGTATAAGAAACAATAGGCGTCATACAAGCTAAACAAAACTTCAAACAGCAAGAAAACTTCCAACAGGCCATCCCACTGTCCCCCACACACACCCAAAAACATGTGATTTATTTTCTACCTGTGTCACAACTACAAGTCGTTCTACTGCAGGGTCATCTGTGTACGTCTCATCATCTTCTTCCGCATCAACCCTGCAGAGAAAAACAAATCCACTTCAATCACAATTGCGAACGTTATAATTTACACAAACGGAGCATGTTCAAAGAGGGAGAAAGTATACTGCACCTTTCTGTGGCAGCAAATTGATGAACGTTTGGTGAATCTCGCACTAGAACCAGGTCTTCGTCAAGCATAAAAGTAGTTGAAAAATCATGGGTTAAAACATTGAGCTTTTGTACTTTGTGGGTACTGGATTTATCTGGAAGTTTTTCTTGCAGAAGGGAATGTTGATTTGGACCGGCAGTCGAGCCAACACCTCTACAGCCATGAATTGAGGAATTAGATGAGTCCAAGTGCGAGATGTCATTTCCAGTATGAGATTCCTGATTCTCCTGATCAGCTTGTAACTTTTGTGAATCAGTCTGTGTCAGAATAGAAGCAGGGCCCCCATCAGCATCTCTGCCTCTTATGCTTTGATCAGCCATGCTGTCATTCATAATTGGACTCGTGTTTGTTCTTTCCTTTCTATCCTTATCACCCAGCTCATTAACAGTAGTTGACAAACCACTATCACTCTCCACGTATTTCTTCGGGAAGACGGCACTGGAGCATATGATTTATTGCCTACCCAATTTGACCATTTATCTCGCCTTCTCACCTTGTCATTCTGCAATCATTCAGACGGAATGCAAAGGTCGTCACCCAAAGAAAAACACCTTAAGAAAAAAATAAACAAGATATTATACCATTACAAACACATACAGAACATATATGTGAGCATTAAAGGAGAAAACCTTCTCCCAATGTTTTGTATGAAGAAAACACTGAAATCAAACCTGGACTTCAACTGTACTTGAAGACAGCAATGCATTCAGGATAAATGGGATGTCTGTAGTCATTCTTGTTACCTGCAAAGCCATAAATAAAAAGAGGAGGGCTTGATAAGTGTAACCATTTGATACTAACTTCCAGTATTATCTAACTAAGAAATTAAGATCACTTGGATATGCAAATATTGTCATAACAGGTTAGAACATACTCTTTTAAAACCAGCAATAATCGAGATTGGAACCCAACCATGGTCATCCATCAAGGAGCGCAAGTAGTGGTCCTTATCCAGATTTTCATCACTGTCACACAAGGAAATTAGTGATCTCAAAGACTATTAATCAGATTGGCGGAAATGTCACACAAAACTAATACGAAATGCAAGAATAAAAATGAAATCCAGCCATCCAGAACCCGAAACAGTTGTACATTATGCAAAAAAAAAAAAAGGATAGTGAAATACAAACATATGAACTGAAGTGCCTAGAAACATTCAAGGGCTAACCCTTCAAGAATATAATTTAACCGGTTAAAAAGGAAAACACAAACAGCAACGTTGGCAAGGTTATTGAGGGACTTCATCACTATAAGAAACGCCAAGCTTTTTGTGGAAAATGCAATCTTTACAAAGAAGAAACAACAAGCATGGATAATTCTTAATCAATTATTTACCTGAAGTAGTATTCAATTTGCTTCACGATGTTGAATTTCAAATCCATGATTTGTGGAGGTGCAAATGCAGGGCCAGGAGGACGGTGAAAATAGACAGGTGGATAAGGTGCTCTAGCTGATGCCGGAGGAGCATAAGGAACATGATATATAGCACCAGAAGGACCTGCAGAATGAAGCAAAAGCATATGAAAACATCGCCCTACCCCACCCAAAAAGGAGTTCTAAAATGAAATACATTATTAAATGGACAATGTTAAGAGGGAAACTTCTGAAGCAAAATCAATTACTGCATACCATAAAAAAGGAGACAGTTCTGTCAAACCTTACCAGGAAAATTTGTGCCGTCAATGAGTCCAGGAACTGGATGAAATAAGGGTCTCATGAAAGGCCTAGGTCCTGTAGGATTCGGCATGTGTATACTGTCCTTAGAACCAACTTGTTGTTGACCATGCCACAGAGGACGAACACCTTGATCATGCACCTCAGCTCTCCTTTTGGATGAATCAGAGTTTAGTCCAACATGATCAGCCGATGGAGGCTGATGACTTCCATGAACAGGCATATAAGGTGGCACTGGATAAGGACCAAAAGGAGGATGGTATCCATATACAGGTACAGGAACATAAGACATTGCCAGCATTGTATGATGAAGCATTGGGCGTGCTTCTTGTTGATAAGGTCCTTGAAATGGATAACGTGGTCCAGAATTTGCATACGGTCTAGGGCCTCCTTTAAAGGGACGAGGTTCAGATGGTTTAGTTGAACCCCTATAGATACCATAGCCACTGAACTTCTGTGGTTCAAAGGATCTCTGAAGAAAAACAGAAAAACAAATTGGTAACACTGTCATGTTGGCAACCCTGCCATGTAATTCAAGGTTACGAAAAGACCCAACACTATAACCAAATAGATTCACGTGATCCATGCTTAAAGGGCCACAAGAATAAATAGAATTTCTTGCAAATCCACATGTATAGATTAGTGTACTTCATTTCCTCCACAAAAACCCTACCATTTGTGTAATAAACTCAATGAAACATCATAAATTGAAAGTCTTCCCCAAAAATAAGAAAAGAAAAACCTAAGTTGGAGGTACTAAACATCTCATTCCTTTAATTTCTATAATTTCTAGGGAAATGCTACTACCACAATGGTTGTGCCACAACAAGACATAATCAATGGTGCAAAAGTGTGTTGGTGTTTTCTGAGGTGGGTACACATTGATGCAATTAGCCAAACGGAATCCAAATAAACCCTCGTCAGATACCTCCATACATAGGACGTGTTTTCTTCTTTTATTAACATTTATGCATGATTAATAAGCCAAGCAGACACAACATTGTTCACAAACTAAGAAAACCCCTCGATTGTTATAAAACCACAAAACAATCAAAATACCCATAAACAAATCTGAACTAAACTATACATACCGGTACACCTGACTGATTACGACGAGCACCCCCAACCTCCATCTCCACAACAGGCTTCTGTTGCGACTTGTTAGACCGAGAATCATCAAAACCCCCCTTATTAGTAGACTTACCCTGAACGTCACTCAACGCTGGCCAAACATCAGAATCAGTAGCATCAGTCGCCGATGATGAATCATCATCCCCAACAATAACCGAACCAGAAACAGAAGTATTAACCCCAATCTTCCATGGAGACTTAGGTGAACAATCAACAACCATGACATCCTTGTGATGATCCAAACTCGCCTCATTGTCTACGATCGCCATTTCCCTTGAGAAAAATACAAACCAGTTACACCTTCTATGAATTGAACTATACCCAGACAAAATTCAAAATTTGATATTGTATATATGCGAGAATTCAGGAGAAAATAAAGGAGGCGGGAGGGAATCAAAAAGAGCAAGAGAGAGAGAGAGGCGGAAGGGTTTTTAAGAGGGAAGTAGAAAAAAAAGAAAAAGACGGTTTAGGGTTGTTGCTTTTTGCAGAGAATTGGACTTTGACTATGACCCTTTTTCCTCTCATGTTGGGCCTTTTAAAGTAAATTGTAAATACGCGGTTTCTGGTTTTACTTATAAATTTGGTTTCACTGCCAAACCATAGGTGCTTCGGGTAAGTTCTTACGTATGGACTCCCTATGTAGGAAGTCCCTATGTAAGAATAACCCGGTGCTTCGTGTATTAAATTACCTCAAAAGCTATGATAATTTTTCGTGATAAGAAATCTCATTGTTCTATTTTAAGAATAGCATCCGTGGCGGTGATGTTTTTTTTTTTTTTTTTCTTTTGGGCAATAATGAGTAATGTTGATGATACCGACGTTGTTTAATGAAAAAATAAGTTGATTGAAGACATCTAGAGAAATCACTCGTTCAATTATTTTCTGAGGCGTCATGTTCAAAATAGCTTTTGGTTAAACATTACCCTAAATAAGAAATCAAACTCTACGAGAATCGACCGAATCGAACTTCAGATTAAATTTACCAAATGGTCCTCAAAGTTTAAAGGATTGTCAATAGCACCCCTCATAAATTATATATTTGGGACTCCATTTTTTACGATTTCGTAAAATTTAATTCAGCGCTTCTCATAGGCACTGATGTTGGTAGAAATATTACTCGTGTCGATGTTCCTATAAAGTAAAGAACGGCAATCCCCAAAAAAATATGAAGTAATGTATGTTTGTGTCTGAAAAAATTATTGTGTCGAAACAATGATTACACAAATAATTATTCTCCTTTTTACTCGTTAACACTAATCTCCATGTCAAAGACATACTTTTCATCAAAGTTCAAAGTTAATTCTGCAGATAAATACTACATATTAGAATCAAATTTAAGATCAATTCAAAGTTAATCCTGCACATAAATATGATGTAGAATCGAATTTGTAAAAGAGATCAATTCAAATGTCTAAAGAGAAGAGAAGAGAAGAGAAGAGGAGTAAAGAAGCACACGACTTTCATAACAGACAGAAACATAAGACAACATAAATATTAACATTAAACATAAGAACACGGTTGTCAAACCGCAACATCACGTCCTAAAAGACTGATTCGGTGCACAGGCATTCGAATACAAATCCAGACAAAACACAGTGATAGCCAAAAGATAGAAGGATCCCAAGTCAGAACACATACTGCATTACAACTACTACCACGACTACGAGCTGAAAGCTTAAACAACTTCAAGTTTCATTACATCTGCATAAAGGGTAGGAATAAAGGCATAACAACATAAAGCCCCTCAACAGAAGAACATAGAGCTAGAAACATTCTCTTGCAGCTTAGGAAGAGCCTGAACAGTGACAGAACCGGCATGACTAACACCACCATGGCTCAAGACGTCTCAGAGGCGTCCTCGAACTTCAGCCACTGTGACATCTGGGTTGCAGCCAAGTGAGCGTAGCAAACCGGGGCAACTAGAATCACAATCAATCGAAAAAACAAGCAAATTATCATTAGCAAAACCAGAAGGATAGAATAATCTATATCATTGCAATGCAATTTAATACAAAACTTACCAACAGAAATCGCGGTAGTGCTCCGCTGGTAGCTGGAAAAAGGGAACATTTGTACATTAGATAGAGCACGAGCACTTGCACTTGCACTTGCCATAAGTTTTTTTCTTTCGAAAGGTACATTCTTTTACCGACTCAAACACTACTTTTCACCCTACTCTATTTTACATAAAGCTCACTTTTCTCTATTTTACAGAAACTATATACAGGGTAAAAGAATCTCTATTTATGGTGAAATGCATCAAATACACGACAAGTGCTCTTAAAGGTGCAAAAGGTAAAAGTGTACAAACAATAAACTACAACATGAAATGGATTCAGCTTTTAGATAAGATGGTAATATGTCACAACATATCAAAAATGCAGACTTTGAGAACTTACACATAGGACAGTGAATGGACAAGTTCCTGAAGATCGTCAGGAGTGAAGCCAACCTCATCATACAGAACATGGTAATGTGTCGGTCTAGTGGTACCCTATAAAATCACAATGACAATGTCAAACTTTAAGTAATGCACATTGATATCAGAAAACAACTCGGAAAAGCAACGTTTGAGGCGTAAAACACAGAATAAAATATGTACTATATCACAAGATTGTTTCTAAACACTTACGATCATTCCAGCATGGGCACAGAGGTAAAAATCGTAGTTTCTTGGGTGACAGATTTTACTGTCGATTATGGTACCTGCAAGAAATCATAACATGAATGTAAATTAATTCACTGCATATTGTATCGTGAGCTTTACGATTATTGAACAAGATTAGTAATTTACCTGGGGGCACATTATCAGGACCTGTAGTCTGGAAGAACTTTGTATGATGGTTCTTTTGTGCAACAATCACCACAAACTTAGGGTTCCAGTTCTCATCCAAAAATTTGCAAGCCTGTAACATCGAAACACGACAATGTCATACAAGAAACGATATATAATGTGTACTATAAGTAAATTATTCACACATTGAAGGGGGAGAGCGGATGACCTCTATGATCTGATCAAGTTCTTTGTTCAGAACCTGGTTAAACTGGGACTCACTTACACCATCCCTGTGTAAAACAATGAAAACAGCTTGTTTATGAACCGCAATACCAGAGCAGCATGATACCAAAAATATTATTTTTCCGGAAAAACGTGCCCAAAAAAAAAAATCATAATTTAGCTGGTGTCGATACAGGCAAGTGGATGAAAAACATACCTAAAAATGATGATCTGGTCAGGCTTTCTTTTACCGGAGCTCACATAAAAATCAAGCAAAAGCTCCCTGAAACCAAACACGGACCTTGTAAGCATCACATAACTCGACCCCGGGTTAAGGGAGGGAGGGAGGGAGGGAGGGAGGGGAGGGGGGGCACAGGGATAGAGATCGACATATAACATTAACTTCGAGAGAATTGAGTTTATATATTAACAATAGGATCGTGGCTTGCTTTTAAAGATTACTAAAGAATACAAGCCAAGAACAGTACCTGACAATTCCTTCATCTTCGGTATCCGACACTTTCTTGAAAAGGGAATCAATCATCTCGACCTTAGGTGATTGGGTTCGTACTGAAGCTCTATAGCGAGATATCGAAGGCCAATTCCTTGAACTTACCACCTGAAAAAACGAAGGGCAAAAATCAGAATATTCAGAAGATCAAGCACAAATACTAACGGAACAGCTTGCAAGTATCAAAGCGTTTAGACAAGTCCAGGTGATTCGCAACAGAAAATAAAGCAGAATCGAGAAGTTGATATCTTACTGCTGCAATTGATGGAACATCAGACTGGCCAGGAGAGCCGTGAGAAACATCCATCCCGAGAATGATAGTTGGGACCTTGGACACCATAGGTATTGAAGGATTTTGTTCCACAGACAGCATAGAGTTTAACCCACCAAGCTGCGCAAATCAAGAAACAGTAATGATATAGACGATAAATACATGTAATCAGGTAAAATACTTTTTACTTAAGTAACGGCGAAAATTCCAAAAGAATGTCCAACCTTTGCATTCGCCTTAAGGAGAAGATTTGTAAGATACTGATCATTGATTCTTGTTGGGGCCATGCATTGAGTAACAATACCGTATTCAGCCAGATTCTTCTTCTTCCAAGGCCCTGAAATGGACATGTAAGTAACCGAGGGGTGTGGGTGTGCAGGGGGGGGGGGGGGGGGGAGAAGGCAACATACGAACCGTAAACATCACAGTTTTTCCTCTCGGGGAGGAGACACAGAAGGAACTTAGGAGCACCAGGAAGCTTGGATTGAATGTCCTCAAACATTTTTTCAACCCTGACAAGAGGCGGGGCACGCCTAAATTGCTGGTTCTCTTCAAATATGTCAAAAGGTGGTTCAATAGCCTGCAATAATAAGCATAAGAAAGTTACAAAGACAAACCCGGACATTGTTTAAAGGGATAATCACGCTTTTGACCCCTATCTTTAATCATGAAATTTTCAATTCAGTCCCCAATGTTTCATTTTGCACTTCTGTCCTCATTATGATTTTTTTACATTTCAGTCCAAACTTCCACATGTCATGTTTCTATTGTTGTAGCATTTCATACCTTGTATGCTAAAAACATGACACGTGGCAATTTGGACTGAAAACATAAAAAAAGATCCATGGACAAGGGGTTAAAATGCAAAAATGACACATCGGGGATACTAGTAAAAAATTCCTGAAACAAAACGGACTAAAAGCAGGATTATCAATTGCTTAAATAGATAATAGGCCAAAACACAGAGTCATACAATTCCTTTCATCTCAGCACACTTGGTTATATCTCTAACAAGCCCATTCAAATCACAACGTGCAGAAAAGTTGACAATAGCCCAGCGCTCGATTTTTGCAGGGTCCACCAGTTTCTGTACAATCATATTCAAACCATGAATATCACCCAATTCTACAAAAGTGCATCACACCAACACCATAAAACACAATGTAGATTAGAGAGAACCTTATGATTGAAGTTCCATCGACCATTCCTAGGAAAGAAATTTTCCCCATTTCCTACATTTAACTGCAAAAAACAAAACCAAAAAAAAAACATGCTTTACTGAGGCAACTACAAAACAACAGCTACATTACAGCCTTACCCTTGGAGCAGCAAGAACTCGACCATCAATGCTAGTAAAGTTCTTGTTAATAGTAATGCCACAAGACTGTAGCAGAGGCTCAGCATCATAGTTATTGATTTTCAAAGCCTGCACCCATTAAACAAGAGCATAGTAAGCAAGGTTAACAATGTAGGGGAAGTTGAACGTAATGATGTTGGCCTCACATTGGTCAAAGAAGTCATCCTCTCTTGAGGCTTTTGTCGGGATTTCTCCACTAGAGAAGACCTTTGGAAAGTTGACAATGCTTTGGTGTAACGTTGCAGAGAAACCAGGGAGCATAACTACACAACAAATACACAGAGGGTTAGATTATAAACAAAAAGAGAATATGAAAGAATGTGGACGTCAAGAAGCAAGTATTCACCTCAAGAGGAATATAAGTAGGCCTTTTAGGCTTCCCGACATTGATGCAAGGCAAGTCACCAGAATAGCGCAATTCAATCTTGCGGTGAGTCACGAAGTAGTCATAAACAGTCACTTCAATAGGTTCAGCCTCTTCGTTATCTTTGCTCCTTTGCTTTAGTGTGAAACTGCAGAAAACAATGCAACAGATTAGTTCTGAAATACCGAAACAGACATAAGCATAACACAGGACAATTTACAAAAATGAAAAATGTTGCATTCATTAGTAAAGGCTTACAGCTGATCCTTGCAGGGTCTCTCGCTCAAACCAGTAATCTTATATTCTTGATTGGATGGGCTAGCCTTCACCCTCAAGTTCTTCAGAGTACGTTTAGCCTGGTATAGTAAAAACAGAAAAACGTTTTACCGGACAAGTCTAAGTGTATACGGTAAAGAACAACACATCAGGATCCACAATCAATACCTTAACCCAGTCAATGGAAAACGGATCCCTCACGTTCTGATTGGCAATCAGAAAATCCACAACCGCCCTGGCTGGATGATCATCGTAGTCGAGACATCTTTAAAACAGAAGGAAATTACTCAGTTTAATACAAGAAGGTAAAACTAACCTACACAACATAAAGCAAACACGTAATATACAACAATTATTTACCAATGTTCAGAGATAAACCACCCTGTGTGGTGCGGAAACTGGAATGGAATCCACGACATCCCAAAACACCTCCACCAACATCAGTGAAATTCCTTACATCATTGTGGAAGTAGGATTGTCGAACAAGGAGACAACCCCTGCAACAAAACGTAATTTAGTAGTGCTACACTCAGCCCTACAGATCACATACTACATAAACAGAAGTTCTAAACATGACATACTGTTTAGCAGCATGCTGCCTCAGAATGATATCCAACACCCTCAAGGCTTCTTGGGAGTTCTCGGACTCCTGACCACGTAAGGCATTTCCGATAGCCTGCATCGGGATTTTTGCTGCATAACTGATCTCCACTTTGAAAGTCTTTGATTGGTAGGGCCGTCTTAGCCTTTTACGGTCCTTCTCACCTGGACTCCCCGGGCTGGCATTCCCATTGTTCCTGAAACAACAAAACTTTAACACATACATGTACTGAAAGACAATATAAACACACAGGGTCAAGTCGATGTCAAGACATTGCACCTGTTAGACGTCATCTCCTCGAGCACTACGGTGAACTCAAGCTTGTTTCTCGGGAGAGGCCCAACAGTAAACAGACTCTTCTCCCCGTCATAAGCAAACTCTTTTCCAGCAAGCTCAGTATCGTAGGTCTCATGCACACGATCCAGCACACGTCTACCAATGCCCTTGGCATCAACAGGCTTACCATCTTCATAGAAAATAGCAACCTGTCCAAGCACAACGCATTACAGAAGTTAGAACACGTATTATCACCTAATAGGTCAATTAAACTATTTCAACAAATTATACACATACACTGTAGTGAAAAAACTGTCCATCGACGCTCTTCACGTCCACTTTAAAGTGATTCGTGAGCAGCTGAATCTTTTGGCCCTTCGTGCCTTGGCCACGCCTCGCCATAGGAACACGCAGCTTCTTCTTGACAGGTTCTATGTCAGCCTTGATTGGTGTGACATTGGGTGGTACTGGTGGGGGTGGGGGTAGTAGATCGTCAGATGCCCCATTCTTTTCGACTTCAGCAGAACCATTCTTCTCAGCAGAACCGTTCTTTTCAAATGGATCCATTTCTGCAGCAATAACAGAACTTAAGCATACATAAGAGCAACAAAAAAAATTCATTAACACAGATTTAACGCATCATGTAGGAAGTTCAGTAGTAAATGCATATGTCAGTATGTCCCATCTATTATTCATATAAAATCAAGAATCTAAGAAGTGTTTTGCCTACAAAAGTTAACCAAAATTGACAATTAAGGCTTGCATGCAATTACACATCAAAGAAAAACAGAATTCCAACACACTACATCCAACCAAATTTCAAGATTTCTTAAATTTAGCACTTAAAATTATTTCAGAACTACAAAAAAGGGGTATATCCACTAATGGAAATAAAGCACCCCAATCATCTTCCAAAGCATTTAAGTATTCAAAAACTGCATTCCAAAAGAGGAAAAAGAATTAAACACAGATTTTCTCAAGACATTATAGCTAAAAAATGGATGAGCAAAAGCTCAGCTCGCATTAAACACCAGCTTTTTCAGAACATTAAGAAAAACTACACGTGCAGAAAGACAGCAATTATATAGAAAAAAACAAGCTAAACATTTAGGAATTTAGAGAGAATCAGTGGAAATCAACACATGCAGACCCAGATCCGTAAGTAATGAAGAGTCAAAACCCAAAAAATAAGCAAATAAAATTGTAATAAGCATTTTACTTGAATATACTACCCAGTGACATGACCAACAGGTGACAGAGAAGATGAAAAAGCTAGAGGAAAGAGAAAAATGACTAAATCTCTAGAAAAATAAAAAGAAAAAAAAATAAACACAGAATAAACCAACCAACAGCTACACAGACTCAGTCTGAAAGCATTTTGGAAGAATAAAATAACATCATCAACAGGAATCTCTTGCTGACAGCAAAACCCCCAAAAATCCAGTTTCTTAAACCAAAAAAACCAAAACAAAAACAAAAACAAGCTTTCGAACTGCTAGCTAACAAAAACCCATTTCTCATACCAAAAACAAAATAAGGCTAAAGATCGGTGACCAGAAAAGCTTAAAAAACCACAGAAATCTGCAGAAGATGAACAGCACCGCTAAAATACCAAAAAAAGCTCAAAAAAATAGCATCACCGTTCGATAATTTTTGCTTCCTGGCAGCCACATTATCGAGTAAAAACAAAGCAAACGCTCCAGATTTCTTACTCAAAAATCAAAATCGTTCAAAACCCATTTTCAAACAACGAAAAATCCTTCAAAAAAGCTAAAAAAATCCACAAACATGCTACCACAGATTATACCAAAACAGCAAAAAAAAAACCGTAAAAATAAGCAGAAAAAAACACTATACACTGCAAACAAAACCCACCCTAGTCTGTGTCAACGGCAAAACCGTGAAAGGAGGCGGTGAAAAGGACGGCAAGAGCTAGAAAACTAAGAGATAGAGGGAGAGAGATAGGCAAAGGTTTTTAGTAGAGAGTGGGAGAGTGACCACTGTTGCAGTTATAATATAATGTGAGCGCAGTTTATTTTTTTATTTTTTTATTTTAATTATTTTATTGGTTTTTGATTGCTGTGCATTATGTGTGGAATCTGCAAAAATTTGTTCTCCATTTACTCCACCTGTCCCCACGTACTCTCTCTTTTCTGTTTTTCCCGATAAGGGTATAAATGACATTTCACCCCTGACTTAACAATCAAATTTTGGCATTTCACCTAAAAAATATAAACCCTAACCACAAGGTGCTCACCCCTGTCTCATTGGATGAGTAGAAATGATCAGATAAAATAATGGTTGGGTTAAAGCATCAAATTCTTTACTATTATGTTATGTCTTAGGGACCGTCGTATCATTACAGTTTTAATTGAGCGTGATTGCATTATATTAAAAATGTATATTACTTTGTATTTTTTTGATGAGCCCAGCTCAAGCACTTTAAAGCTTGAAATTTTTCGAGGTGCTTGAGCTCTAGTTTGAGCTTGAAAGTGCTTAGAAATTTGTGGAGTATAATCGAGCCGAACTCGAGTGTAATTAAAATTCAACCGAGCCGATCTCAAGCATTTTTTCCTTGGTCGAATGAACTTGAGCCGAGTTTAAGCATCATTGTTTTGTGTGGTTGTTCGATTTGATTAGTGAATGTTTATTTCGACCCCAATCATTTACAATCAGATGAAATGATTCTTCATGGTTATGAAATGACGTCATCTTTAGGCAAAGCGAAGTCGTTTTATTTGGATTGACAATTTATACCGATAAACTTGTACATATAGTCTTATCTCGAAGTAGAGTAGTTAAACAAATATCGTCGCTCATGAACAAGCTCGTTCCACTTATTGGTATTCGTGACCGTTCGTTTGTTTAGGTTAACAAATCAAATTTGAATGAACTATAAACTCAGATCATAAACGAACGAACACGAACTTGGCTCAAGTAACGTTCAATTATATCCGTGGAGCTTTTTATAAACATATATCAATGTATAACCTAACTCTTTTTTATTTTGAAAGCATGTATAACCTAACTCTAACACGAGTTTTTAGATATTTTTTTTTTCGTTTCAATATTGTTTTATATATATATATATATATATATATATATATATATATATATATATATATATATATATATATATATATATGATTTTTTTATACCTAAACGAGTCGAAATCAACATAAAAGACAAAAACACATTTAACTAAGTCGAAATTGAACACAAACTCGAACACTTTGATTTAGGTGAATCCTGCTCATTTAAACAATTGATCACAAACAAGCTCGTAACTAAACGAATCAAGCTTGTGAATCTTTGATAACTGATAATCATTTGATTAAGGTGAATCCTGCTCATTATTACTAGTATTATTCAATTCATAAATGAGTGCTAAATTATTATACAAGAACCCTATCATTTCTCCTAGCAATAAATATATAATATGTATTGAAAATTTGGTTTTTAGTATGACTTATTGTTTATTTGCAATAAATAATACTATTATTGGGTTATTTCAATTATTATAGTCGTAATAAAATAATATTAAAAAATCAAATAATATGATACCAATTTAATTTGCCGCAGATTAAGCTATATCATTTTAAGCAAATTTTGAATTGATTACAGAGATATACTCCTTTTACGTTGAATTAACTTTAAAAATTCTTAAATATTTATAAATTAATTAGATTTTCATAGTCAAACTTAAATGGATAACTTTTTTTTTTTTTTGAGAAAACTTAAATGGATAACATGTTGTTATGTACATTTATATAAATATATAAAAGAAATAAAAAAAGTATTATGATTGTGAGCATACCTTTATTAAAGTATGTATAAATAGTAATATTTTTACTTCCTTATATATCTAAACCGTTATTATAACATTAAAGTTGTATTAGTTCTTAAATTGGATATAAAACAATCAGACAAGAAGGGAAAATTTTGGAAAATCCTCATCGTTATCGTTAGGATGCAATGTCAGGAAATTGGGGATTCTTTGTTTGTGCAAAAAGAATTGTTTAATTAGAGAGCAATACTTCCACTCACACATAAAAATTTAAAATTAAAAAAAGTTTAGAAAAAAATAGAGCAATAGTTTCTACGATGTATTATTCTGGACCCTACGGCGGCATGATTAAAGAATGACCTCATACGTAAAGGTGCAATTCATGGGGTGTCAAAAATTCTTGAAAAAACCACTTTAAAGTATTATCAGTATTCAAACAACGATCATAATCGGAATGCAACAATCATGTTAAAAATAAATTTTGTTCCGGTAATGAAAGTAGTGGAGATACGCAATTAACTTAACTTCCTTAAAATGACAAAATGGCCAAATTTCGTGCCGGAGAAGAGGTTCATGCAACGGCGTCGGTGGTCCTTACAGTGCCGGTTCATGATGCCCAAAATTGTTGCGAATTCATCTTGACGAACAAATATACACGAAATCATGCGTACACAATGAAAAGCTTCAATACAATGAATAATTAAAAGAATATAACGAGCCATAAATCTATCGATTATGATTGTTCATACATTTAACCGGCATAATTTTAACATCATTATTCATTCATATGATTCATTTTATAATACCACACAAAATTGAGAAAACATTTGCAACATAGTAACTTAAAGTTTTCAATTTGAATAAACTCACTTGTTTTACCATTCGAGTCATTGCAAAGTCCTAAAAGTTTTACGTTTTATTTCTCGAACACCCGTAAAAGTTCTTATCATTTCATGTATTAAAATAACGTCCTACGACAATGACGCTCCGCAGTAAACTTTTCATACTTTTTTTAATTATGAAGTTTTATAAAACAAAAGGAATTCACAAGGGAAAAAAAAAAACTGAAATGAAATATCAATGAGTTGTAGCTAAAATGTTTACAACTTACAAACGAGTTTTGAGAGGATGAGATCCAAATCTAAGCAAACAAATATGTATAATCTATTTCTTTATTATAAGCTAAAATTATAATCTATTTCTTTATTATAAGCTAAAAAATAAATGGTTTGTAGGTATGAGAATGGAAATAAATAAATAAAAACCATTCTCATCAATGGTGGAATTGCTTATAAAGTAGATAGGACAATAGCATGTCCACTAAATGCAAATCTAAAAATAAATTTAAATAAATACAAAATATTCATAATAAAACACTTGCTAGTACAATAGTACTAAGTTGCAAACTTTCAGTTACAAAAAGATAAGGTTTGGGAAGATTTTTTTTCTTTACTTCTCTGCACGTTTTGAATTTTGATTCGTGGATAGAATAAAGGGTATTTTGGTCATTAAAATAGAGACAGGACTATTTTTTAAAATAACAATAAGGAATGATCTATGACTTACACATTTGAACAAATGTTAAAAATGACAAATTTCATGTATTAATTGGCATTTAGTTTAATGGAATTAAAAAATAGTGAAAAAAGACAAATTATTATTCCGCACGATTATGTCATTCTTACGTTTTTCGTTTTTGATTCTGTTTTAGTGGATTTGTTTAGTAATGGATTTGTTTGATATTAAAATGTTTTAGTGGATTATTTTTAGTGGATTTGCTTTATAGTGGAATTGAAGTCGTTAAATTTGACAAGGGTAATTTCGTCTTTTCAAGTGTCTTTTGTCATGTTCCATCATTTTTCAATCTACTTGTCTTTTTTGACAATTTCTTATCTACTTTTGTCTTTAATAACCATTACCCCTTACACATTATATGCTCAACATATATCACTGTATTATCGGTGTACAACGAGGCAATGCCGGTCACGAGTAGTTCGACATTCGGTATGCGAGATACTCGATTAAATTTAAATATGAAGTGAGGAATGATCAATGCATTATGTCACATCATACCGTTAATGGTGTAAAACGAGCCGAGCCGGTTACAAGCAGCTCGACATTCGATGTGCGAAACAGTCGCTTATAAATGATGCAAGGAGTTATCTATATGCATTATGTCACAACATAGATCACTACATTCGGGGTGTAGAGCGAGCCGAACTGCTCACGAACAACTCGATGCTCATTGATAACATCGAAATTATCAAGGGGGATATCTGGCTGTGATTCGTGTATGTGAATGGTGGTGCAAGATGGAGCTAAGGAGCTCCGGAGGCGGCGTATTGTAAATAAAAGAGATTTAGACGAGGCAGAGTTTTGCCTTGTTTTTCATATATTTCACCTTGTTTATGAATGATACATGGAGCCCTATTTATAGGGTAAGACCGACTTTCATTCAACATAATTATAACTAAGGACATAATACAACCCGAATGCATGGCGCGGCTAGGATCACATCCGAGCATGGGCGGCGCGTTCTTGAGTGGTCGCCTCATATCCTTAGGTTTGGTTGGCATGGTCGCCAATCGTGGGGCGGATTTAAGAGGAGGGTGGGGTCAAGTGCCCGCTTAGATCCGAAAACACACTATTATTATGTGTGTTGTGTATTTTTTGGTCCCCTAAAATTTTACACTCGCCCATGTCGACGCCCCCTTTCTTACCCGGGATCCTACGTCCGCCCTGTCGTCCAATCCATAGTCTCAGTGTTCGGGTAGAGGTCTTTACGCGGACCTCTCGCCCTTATGCTCATGGGCCTGTTGCTAGAGCTCGTTTCCGGCGTGGTTATGCTCGAGGGGCGGAGGCAAGGCCGTTCCTTCTTTCTTCGATCCCCGGGCGCCTATAGGCGGCGGTCGGCGGCCCGGAAGGCAGAGCCGGCCCATCACTCATCATCACGAAATACTCGCTTAAATATGACTTTAACCGAATTTGAGATTTACGCCTGCAACGCTATGATTATCCGTAGTGAATATATCATCACCAATAAAAATATCATGTGTGTGAACAGTTTATTTAAATATGATTTTCTTTTTTTTTCCTTCCTTTTTCCCTTCTTTTTTTTTATTATTATTTTTTTGATAAAAGCCCAAACAAAAAGTGCTATGTCTTGTCTTAGGTGATAAATGGGCCTTCTCACCAAACAGACCCTCCTATATACTGTGCTCCACCTTCTCCTCCCCATTAAATAACCCTAAAAAATACTCAGATTATTGATTTTCGTATCATATTTTATTTGGATAATTAGGGATAAGAACAACTTTTGAAATATTTTTGAGTAACAGGACAATAACTATAGGACAACTTTTATATTTTTATAAACAGAAGACAAAACAAAAAAATAAAAATAAAAATCCGACGCAGCGTCTACCTGCTCCAGCTTTCTTTTTTTTTTTTTTTTTTTTTCAAACGCCATATCTTTTTTTACAGATCCAAACGCGATAAAAATTTCACCGAATTTTTATTTTTTGATGCTCTTCGTTTTGAGACTTATTTCGATATAATTACATCATTTTCATGAGATTCATCGTCGAAATTCACTCGGTGAATTTCCTAGTGAATCTTGAAAATCGATGAATATCGATAATGAATTTCGAACAATAGTAAATTTCGACAACGGGTTTTCTGAAACCAACTCGGAATATGTTGAATGTGGTCTCAAAATAAAGAGCATGAAAAAATAAAAAATTTGGTGAAAGAATTTTCAAATTTAGAGTTGTAAATTGAAAGATATGAGTATTTAAAAAAGATGGATAAAAGAGAAAGTGTTGGGTTTTTTTTGTTTTTTTTTTCTGGGAAAATGGCGCCAGAAAAATAATTTAAAAAAAGTTTTGTGCTTTATGCAAAAGTTTTAAAAACTTGTCATTCTCCGTAATTGATGAAATATTGGTGTCTTTCTCCCTCATTACTCTTTTTTTGGTAACTGTGGTATCGTAAGTGATTAGTGGTGTCAATAACACCTTTAAAAATATCTTTAAAACATATATATGGTAAACAATTTAATTATACTTTTGAGGAACATAATCCATCGTTTTGTTAAGAAATCACTAGTTTAACGCAAATGAATTTAAAATTTGATTTCTTTACAGATCGTTCTTTGTTTAATGCAATAAACACGTTAAGTAGTTTGACGGTTATACCTCGGATGATCTATAAGATCGTCTCTTTGACCGCCAACGGAGAGTAGTTCAACGCGCAAGCCGCCCACGCGTCCGGCCTCTATCGCTAATCCACACGAACCCTCGCCGAAATCCTCTCGGATTCTTATCGGAAAAACTCCGGCCGCTAGATCGACCTTTTCTTCCTCACAAACTCACTATGGAAGACTCTCTATTTTACACAAGAGTTATGAACTCTTGCAATTGTGATGTCTGAAAGAGCTTGACACCCACCTCCTATATATAGTAGAAGGTGGCGCCCCTAATGGTGTGTAGGAGAAGAAAACATTTTTCCAATAAAATAAGGAAAATCAACTAGATTGATTTATCTCTTTAATTATAATTTATTTTGTCAATATCATATATTGATTATAATTATCTTATTACCATAAATCTATTTTTCAAAATCAATTAATATCTTATATTAATATTATGGCAATCTTATTAATTAAATTGCATAATCCAAGTGTATCTTATACACTTAAAAGTGGCGCCCCATATGCCAATAAATTGGCTTCCGGAATATTCTTTAATTAATCTAATTTATATATAATTAATATCTTGTATTTTATTTATTCATAATAAATAAATACCACCATATTAATTTACCACTATAACTTTTATAGTGTAGAGATAAACTTTCCTTATTTGGTTATCAACTATAACCACATTTTAATCCGACTCGATGTTCATATGTGTGTGACCCGATAGGCTTCGAATATGTTGGCGTGAAGACACAAAGTGCAATTTACTAAAATTCACTTCATGCCTAACAATCACGGGATAGCGTCAGCAACACACCGTGACCCCAATAATCGGAAAAGTCAAAAGCAATGACTACTACCTTTCATGTGAGGCGATTCCGTGTAAACTTACAATCCCATCGCTATAATAATATCCATACGATCGTATCTCGAGTGTCAATACATTAACGATCGTATCTTATAATCTGATATCATGCTCTCTCGGAATAACACATTTACTCCCACTTTGCAAATATTCTCGAGAGCTGTACATTCCTTATAAGAATGCCATTTCGGATATTCGATCCCAATCATGGGGATACGCGATTCCCGGACGACCAATCATGTATACTCCGCGATGCTTCAATATCATACCCAATCACTACCGCATGATCGCCCGTGGTTGTGAGAAATCTCAATAGTGTCAAAGCTCGACAATCCACACCGTGATGCCATGAAGACTCGGTCAAAAGGATAATTACACAACCGCCACATAGTGTGACACTTAATGTAAGTGGGTCGATCCTAACGTCACGCATTCTCTAATACACGCCCACGTGCACATACCCAAGTGTCCCTACACTTCGATAGACGAGATATATCCCTATCTTCACGAAAGATAGAAGACATCCAACACGTCTTTGTGCGATTATACTATCAATGTCCCATTTGATAATATGTGAGACTAGAGACATTTAAGTACCAACATTGTTATAGTGATTAGAGATCTCATCAACCATAATCACTATAATGGTTTCTCTATCACAGATCGATACTAGGGACGTTACTATATATATACAACAAACAATATGAAGATAAACAATATATAATAACATAAGCGCATTTATTAATCATAATAAAGTTATTACATGAACTAAATAGACTGTAAATGACCCGACCCGGTCGATCTGGTCCAACCCGATTGGGTTTAGGACACCTTTCCAACAATCTCCCACTTGGCCTAAAGCCAATCACCCATATGCCTAAGCCCGTGCAAGTGAACATGTTTCTCATGCTTAGCTTGAGACAATGCCTTGGTTAACGGATCGGTATGTTATCATCCGTGTGGATTTTCTCTATCTTTACATCTCCTCTATCCACTATCTCTAATCATCAAGTGATAGCGCCGTAGCACATGTTTGGACTTCGAGACCTTGGTTCCTTAGGCGAGATATCACTCCATTATTATCACAAGATGCAGGCACTGGACCTTCAAATGGAGGGAACCACACCAAGTTCAAGAATGAACTTCTTCATCCAAATCGCTTCCTTTGCCGCCTCCGAGGTCGCTATGTATTCGGCTTCCGTTGTAGAGTCCGCAGAGTCTCCTCGCTTGGAACTCTTCCACTTCATTGCTCCGCCATTAAGCGTGAAAACAAATTCAGATTGCGACTTGAAGTCGTCCTTGTCAGTTTGGAAACTGGCATCTGTGTAACCTCGTAATACTAAATCATCGTTCCAAAAAACCAGGAACATATCCCTAGTACGTCTCATGTACTTAAGGATATTCTTGACAGCAATCCAGTGACCCTCACCTGGATTGGACTGGTACCTTCTAGTCATACTAAGAGGGTACGAGATGTTTGGTCTTGTGCATAACATGGCATACATGATAGACCCGATTGCCGAAGCATAAGGGACTTTACTCATTTGTGCCCTTTCCTCCTCTGTCTTAGGACTCATTCCTTTGATGTAGATCCCATGTGTGACATGGGCAAATCTCTTTTCTTGGGTCGCTCCATGTCGAATCTCTTCAACATCTTGTCTATGTAGGTGGATTGCGATGGACCAAGCAACCTTTTAGATCTATCTCTATAGATCTTTATTCCTAGAATATAAATTTGCATCACCCAAGTCCTTATAGAGAAGTTCTTGGATAACCAAGCTTTGACTGATTGTAACATAGGCACATCATTCCCTATGAGAAATATGTCATCTACATAAAGCACTAAGAACACAATGGCACTCCCACTAACCTTCTTGTAAACACAGGGCTCATCTTCGTTCTTGATGAAATCAAACTGTTTGATTATCTCATCAAAGCGAAGATTCCAACTCGAGAAGCTTGCTTTAACCCATAAATGGATCTTTGCGGTTTACACACCATCCTGGCGTCATTGGTTGTGAAACCCTCGGTATGTGTCATATACACTTCTTCGCAGACGTGTTCCCGTTAAGGAAAGTTGTTTTCACATCCATCCGCCAGATTTACGTAATCATGGTATCTTTGCAATAGCGAGCAAAATTCTAATGGATTTTAACATGGCAACCGCTAAAAGGTTTCGTCATAGTCAACTCCTTGTCTTTGCTTATATCCTTTTGCCACTAACCTAGCCTTGTAGGTAGTCACGTTACCGTCCATGTCGGTCTTTCTCTTAAAGACCCATTTGCACCCTATGGAACTATTCCTCGTGGTGGATCAACTAAGTTCCAAACTTGGTTGTCTTTCATGGATTCCATTTAAAATTCATGGCTTCCACCATTTCTCTTTGTCATGCCTTAATAGCACTTCCTCATAAGTTTTAGGGTCCTCATCTTCCATGAGATACACGCCAAGATACCTTCGGGTTCATGTCGTTCCTGGTGGATCTTCGAGGTGCTAGTGTGTCCACGGTAGAAAAGCGGTGTCACATCTCAGATGTGGCAAGTCCTCTACTTCCATCAACCGATCGTTATCCGTAAGTGGTTCTCGAATTTCTTCAAGATCAATTTTACTCTCACCGACCCTATTCAGATAAACTCTTTCTCCATAAAGTGGCGATCCCGGCAACAAACACCTTTTGTTCCTCGGGATGGTAAAATTGGTACCCTTTGTTTTCTAGGATAACCCACTAATGCACATTTGTCGGACACAGGCTCTAATTTGTCGTGCATCATCCGCTTCACGTAAGTCGGACAACCCCAAGGTTTTAGATGACCAAGGCTCGGTTTTCTCTTAGTCCATACCTCGTATGGCGTAGAGTCAACCGTCTTTGATGGAACTCGATTCGGTGTATAGGATGCGGTTTCTAGAGCATACCCCAAAACGATTTTGGGAGAATCGCATAGCTCATCATGGATCGCACCATGTCTAACAAGGTGCGGTTCCTCCTCTCGAATCGCCATTCATTTGTGGCGTCCCGGAGGGGTCCATTCAGTAAATCCCATTCTCCTTCAAATAGTCTTGAAACTCTCCATCTAGGTATTCTCCACCTCGATCGGATCGAAGTGTTTTGATTTCTTTACCTAGTTGTTTCTCCACCTCACTTCTGAATTCCTTGAACTTTTCAAAGGCTTGGACTTATACTTCATTAAGTATATATAACCATAGCGAGAATGGTCATCGATGAAGGTGACAAAATAAGAGTATCCTCTTTTGGCTTGAATTGACATTGGGCCACACACATCGGTATGTATGAGCTCAAGCAATTCATTGGATCTTATCCTTTGCCACTAAAAGGTGACTTTGTCATCTTGCCAAGTAAACAAGCTTCAGATACGTCAAACGATTCGTGTCGAATTGATCCAACATTCCATCTTTATGGAGTTTGGAGATGCGATTCTTATTTATATGGCCAAGTCTACAATGCCATAAGTAGGATTCATTCAAGTCATTTGTTTTAGCTTTCTTGTTATTTATATTAAAATACGTCAACATTCATATCTAATATGTAGAGACCATTGCTAAGTATGCCATTACCATAAAAGATTCCATCACATGAAAAAGAACAACATTTATTCTCAAACGTAAATGAAAAACCATCAACATCTAATGCGAAAATGAAAATAATGTTCTTCGTAGAAGAGGAAACAAAATAATAGTTATTAAGTTCTAGTACTAGCCCACCGGGTAATGAAAGAAAATAAACTCTTACGCCCGGTAGCAGACGACACTTGCTCCATTTCCAACGCCAGAGGTCCACCTCTCCTTTCCTCGGATCTCTAGTTCTTCTTTGTGCTGCATATTCATACAAATATGAGAACCACAACCAGTTATCCAATACCCAGTGGTTAGACTTAGAAGAAGCAATATTGATCTCAATCATAAATATACACTGAAGTCGAAGCATCAAATGCTTCTTCTTGGTACTCAAGAAGCCTTTGCGCTTTCCTCCAATGTCCGGTCTCACCGCAATGGAAGCAAGCATCTTTGGATTTGTCTTTCGCTATCTTAGGCATTGGCTTAGGTGCGACCTTCGCCTTCTTGGACTTCTTACGGGCTTTTGCCTTGCCCTTGCTCAAGTGACCAAAGAACACTTGCTTTCCTTTCCCACAACGGTGCCTCATCGGTCTTCAACATGTTCAATAACTCCGTAGAGAGCAATCTATCTTGTTCATGTGATAGTTCATCACTGATCTGCGAGAATGAATCGGTAGAGATTGAATCAAGTCAATACTCAACTCTCGTTCCAACTTGTGGCCCGGCTTCTCTCAAGCCTCTCTATGTACCCGATCATTTTAAGCACGTGTGACCCCACAAAGCGATCCCAGACGCCATCTTACAACTAAACAGGGCCTTCGAGACCTCGTACCTCTCGGTCGCGAGGCCCGAGAAGCATAAAGTTCCTTCAGGTGGACCATGATAGAGTAGGCGTCCATAGACTACATCTTTGTTCTGCGATTCAGTGTCATAGAAGCAAGCATGATACATGTAAATACATTAGGTGTGATGCCCGAAAGACAATTTTGTAATTGTTTTATTTAATAAATGAAATGATATTATTATTCATTTTTATTATTCTCATATTCACCGATGTGACAATAGTATTTACACTACGAGAAAACCCTAAAGTATATCGTTTATGTAATCACTTAACTCGATTGTATGGGATATACACGGAGGATTGAGTTAGTGAAGATGTACTTAAAATACAATTAGCCCGTAGTGAAGTTAATCGAGAGTATCGGGTCTCTCCTTTAACGTGCTATTAATGCGCTTCGAACACAATAGGTGTGATTGTCTTATCCGGACTTTCGGTTAAGAGAACCTAATGGGGCATTTATATATGATAGATATATCATATAGTAATTTGGACCGATTTGATTAGAGTTCATGATATAATTCCGTAATCGAAGTCTTATCGAATCAATGGATGATCATATTTATGGATATATCTTAATCCTCGAGGTGATCACGATCAAGCGCTTGAATCGAGTATGAAGTTTGACTTGACGGTTAAGGATTACTACACCAGTCTGTGGTGCGAATTACCCCATCTTGGCATTGTCTTTGGATTGAGTGAGTAGTACGTGTTATCACGGATCTGAATCCATTCCTTCCATTTATGGAAGTAGATGTACCGCTTCTCTTATTTGTTAATCCTAAAGCGATCGATCGTGCGAGTTCATATTACAATCGATTAGCAACGGTGAGTTGTATGAATTAATTGATCATTAGGGGTTAATGGTAAATAAGGATAAGAGGTTCTAAAAAGAGTTAACAATAACTTCCCGATTTAGAATGAATAATCATGGAGGATTAATCCATATGTAATGATTATATCAATGGACGCTTATTATTGTTCTCGTGATGAGATAAATATAATCTCATAATCGGAGGAGTGCGATCACGGGATTATGGTGGCATATTCCTGTGATTGATTTATCGAATATAATTATTATGTTCGTAAGATAATTATTTATTTGATTTATCTGAATATTCTCATGGTCGCGTGCCTCACAATATAGCATAGCTATTCTCGACGTCGAATCCTCGATAATATTAATTTAGTTCTTGTTGGATTTTATTAAACGATATGTGAATTAATTGTTTAGTGGACTATTAAATTAGTTGGGCTAAATAATTAAATATGTGGAAAAAGACATTTTCCATAATCTTGCCGAATTATTGTGTAATGGCAAAATTAATATTGACTAGTCAATATGTTGAATTCGCCCCCCATACATTAATATGGAACAAGAAATTATTTTCTTGTGTATTAATAAGACGTGTGCATAAAATATTTATTGGATAAATATTTATGGAAAGAAATAAAGATAAATATTATTCTAGATTTGTTACAGAATATTATGAAATTATCTTTTATTTTTTGGATTATTTATTTGCAAAATAAAAATCCTTGGAGGTTAAGTTTCTTTCTCACCATATAAAGAGAGTTCTTCCAAGCCTTAACACACACAATAAATTTCGACCTCTCTTGCAAATTAGAGGAAGAATTTTCGCCAAGGTTGAGGAAAAATCTTGGAGGTTTTTTTTCGGAGATAGCATATCGGAAGGGTTCGAGTCGAGATTTCCTTCCACCGGGAGTTGCTTGGATCACACGTCACGGAAGATCGTGGTGCTCTTCACATCTTCTTGCAATCTTTCTTTTGCGGTTCTTCAACTTGGATTTTGAGATCCAAGAGGTATGATCTACAACCCCCTTGTAGATATAGATCTAGTTATTTTATTACGTGTAATTTGTAGATCTAGATCCTTAAATCGCTTCCGTTGCGGATGATATTACTAAGAGTGGTATCATTCGCCAAGGTGATCTATATTTATACGTATAAAATATTAGATCTAGGAGTGGTAAAACATGTAGATTTTTTGTCCCAATTTTTTTTTAAAAAGGGCCCGATGCATGCATGATTATTTTTTATGTTATGAATGTCTTGGTTGAAGAGATGGATTGGGGTTGGTACTGTTTACTCGTTAGATCTATTGTAGCTCCTTTGTTTAGTAACAATTGAGCATAGGAATTGTATTTATTTTATGTCAATTTTCGAAATTTATATGTAAAAGTAGCATCTTTTATTGTAATTTTGAATATACGGGCTGGAAAAGACGAAGATCTTGCTGGAAAATTGAAGATCAAGACGAAACCCAAGGTATAAACGAGGAGAAACGTATAAAATTTTATTAAAAACTGCTACAGGACTTTCTGCGACGCTGAAAAGCGTCGCTATAAGTCCTGTTTATAAATAAATGCATGCGGCTAGGGTTCAACATGCATGCGGCTGCATGATAATTTTGGTAAACCTAATTTCCATCTTAATTACTGCCGTTTGGCAGAGAAAAAGAAAAAAAAAAAAATTTGGAAAATATTTTTTTTGGTAAGTAGCCGCATATAATAAAGGGGCTTAAGGTTAAAATATATATATATGATTAATTATAATAAAGAGAATATTAGGTTTTAGTCCACTTTCCGTCCTGTATATAAATTTTAATCCAGTTTGTATTTTTTTGTTGATTTAAGGACAAAACATTGTTATTCGGACTAATTTGCCCTTTCTACACTAAACTGGAGCTGCATCACCATTGCTTATCATTTCCTACGTTAAATCTCAATCCTCCCCCTTCTTCTTAACAAAAAAGAACAAAATCCCAACAAATCTCAAGCTTAAAGATCTCTTCTTGCTGCAGAAACGAATCAATCATCATTAATGGCTTCTGCCATCGTTATAACTCAATTGTCAACAGTATTAAGTCTATTAGCTGGAGTAGCTTTGGTAAAGTCTGTGATGGATTTCAATTCAAAGATCGGGTCGAGTCAGTACCCGAAATGCCCAACTTGTAATGGAACTGGTAGAGTCGCTTGCTTTTGTGCTGGTTGGTCGGATGGGGATATGGGTTGTCGGACCTGTGCCGGGTCGAGTCGGATGGCGTTTAATAGCTGTGGAGGTTCAGGGACGGGTCGGCCTATTCCGGTTCAGCTATCTGTTCGTCCTCCTCCCCTCCTCCTAACCCGCCTTCGTGAACCGGGTTTGTGTTATATCTCTATAGAAGTAATCCTTAAGATTTCACTTTATACCTGCTTATAACTTTGGAAGAAAGATGAAGTATACTATTCTGTTGTAATCACACTTAATGATTACTCTGTATAAATATATATATATATATATTTAATTATTTAGCATCTTTCTTTTGATATTATGCTAGCTACAAGTTCAAGATCTGCCATGGAAGGAGTAGCTTAATAAAGTCTGCAACTTTTCTCATCCATGTGTTTATTTTTACTTTTATTCCTTGATGTGGTCTCATTCTGTGATTATTAAGTATGAACTTCTGTTGCTGTGTGTAGAATAGATTGATCACAACCTTGATGAATGATGATACAAGTAGTAAAAATCATTATCAATTCATAATATGTTCAAATGTTCAAAGTGATTTTTGAGCAGAGATTGAAAAAAAGAGTATTCATTTCGGTTCTGCATTTTACAAAAAAGGAGACATAGATTTTATTGCTTTGATCGGTGTCCTTTTCTTTACTGTCCTCATACTAAAATTATTGCCAGAATATTCTTCTCACAATTTTTTTTGGGTGCAATGGAATTAGTATCCTAATCTCTGCACATCAATTCTTATTCGCCAATCTTTGATAAAGGTTTTCTTTTTCGCTGTGACTATCATCCGTGTACTTTCTTTTGTTTAAGTTTAACTTTGGATTAATTCTTCTCTTTTTCTATGGGCAATTAGCTAAGAATAAACTTTAATAATATTTTACATTTGTGTTTCTTCCTTTTATGATATTTATTTTGACAAACCATTGTTACGAAGTTTTATGTGATACCCTGATTGTAAGAAAGTGATTTACATGCAAAAAGTGCTCTATTGTTGGATAATGAGCTGTGGTGACAAGAGTACAGGCTAAAGGAAGTATGGAAGAAGAAAGAGATACTGAATAAAATTGTGTTAAATGTTTCTGAACAGCTTTTTCCAATTCTCAGGCTTGTAAATCTGTTGTGCTGTGCATATGTTACTTTGTTAGTGTGTTATTTTGTTGGTATAAATCTGTTGTGCTGTGAATATGTTACTTTGTTGGTGTGTTACTTTGTTGATGTGTTACTTTGTTGGTGTTAATAGTTCTGTTGAGAACAAAAATAATGGTAGGTCTGTTGTGGTTGATCATATTGGTGATCCAACAGTTTAAGGTTTCGTTTAAGGATGCATCATGATGTTTTAAAGAAGATTGATTGTGTTTTTACTTGGTTCATATCATTAAGCTTTAAATAGACTAGTGTTACTTTGTTGGTGTGTTACTTTGTTGGGGTGTGTAGCGTATTCTTGTGTTAACATGGGTGTTTGTTGGTGTGTTACTTTGTTGAGAACAAAAATAGACTAGTGTGTACTTTGTTTGTGTGTTACTTTGTTGGTGTGTTATTTTGTTGAGAACAAAAATAGACTAGTGTGTTACTTTGTTAGTGTGTTACTTTGTTTGTGTGTTACTTGGTTGGTGTGTTACTTTGTTGAGAACAAAAATAGACTAGTGTGTTACTTTGTTGGTGTATTCTTGTGTTGGTGTAGTGTGTTACTTTGTTGGTGTGTTACTTGGTTGGTGTGTTACTTTGTTGAGAACAAAAATAGACTAGTGTGTTACTTTGTTGAGAACAAAAAAGACTAGTGTGTTACTTTGTTGATGTGTTACTTTGTTGAGAACAAAAATATACTAGTGTGTTACTTTGTTGGTGTGTTACTTTGTTGAGAACAAAAATAATGGTAGATCTGTTGTGGTTGATCATATTGGTGATCCCACGCTTTAAGGTTTCGTTTAAGTATGCATCATGATGTTTTAAAGAAGATTGATTGTGTTTTTTTACTTGGTTCATATCATTAAGCTTTACAATAGACTAGTGTTACTTTGTTAGTGTGTTACTTTGTTGGTGTGTTACTTTGTTGAGAACAAAAATAGACTAGTGTGTTACTTTGTTAGTGTGTTACTTTGTTAGTGTGTTACTTTGTTGAGAACAAAAATAGAATAGCGTGTTACTTTGTTGAGAACAAAAATAGACTAGTGTGTTACTTTGTTGGTGTGTTACTTTGTTAGTGTGTTACTTTGCTGGTGTTGAGAACAAAAATAGACTAGTGTGTTACTTTGTTGGTGTGTTACTTTGTTGGTGTTGAGAACAAAAATAGACTAGTGTGTTACTTTGTTGGTGTCTTACTTTGTTGAGAACAAAAATAGATTACTTTGTTGGTGTGTGTTACTTTGTTGGTGTGTTACTTTGTTGATAACAAAAATAGACTAATGTGTTACTTTGTTGGTGTGTTACATTGTTGAGAACAAAAATAGACTGGTATGTTACTTTGTTGATTCAAATGGTTATGTTTGTGTTTTTGCCTTGAAAAATTGGAGGAGCCTAGATTTTTGATTGATGAAGCCGAGCCGATGCTATTTGATGTATTTTCTGCTATCTTTCATGGAGTTTGATGTGAGTGCGGGTTTGAAGGATGAAGGTCCATATATGGTAAACAGATTTGCTTTTGTCTTCAAGAACTTGAAGAATGTTTTAGTTTCATTAATATGCTTTTTGATTACATCCAATAGTATTAGGTTTTATTCTCTTGATTCCCGGAGTTGCATCTCCATAATGTTTTCATAGATTGTTTCATTAGGATATGAAGCATTTTTTTGATAGATTGTTGTATTATGCAATGCTAATGGTGATATTTGGATGTTAATAAAACGCGTGTCACTTTATTCTTTGTGTCACCGCATTCTTGTGTCGATGTTATTGTGTAGTCCGTACGTATTCTTTATTCTTTATTCTCTTGTATTCTTGTATTCTTGTGTAGTCACGTATTCTTATTCTTTGTATTCTTGTATTCTTGTGAAACACGCTGCGATAAAATTCGATTTTCAAATACTACGTCGAAAGGTATCAAATGAGGTCTCAAAATGAAGATAAAAAATAAACATGAACTTTGGTGAAACAATTTTGATGATCGATTGTTACAAATCAAAAGTTACGATCCTTTATAAGAAAAACGCGCTCCGGTTAATATAAATATTTTTTCGTCTTTCAAAATATACGTCGGAAGGAGTATCGTGTTTGGGCTCAAATTGAAGAGCAAAAAAAAATGAATTTTGGTGAAAAATTTACGACGATCGGAGTTAAAATCAAAAGTTTCACGGTGTTTGAAAAAAAAAAAAAAAAAACAACAACAAAGCAACACCATCAAACATACGGTATACCTGATGTTCTCCTACGACATGAGGACGCGCACCTGTGTGTATAGGGTCAATTTTATCATGTGTCAAATTTTTTTGTCGCTTTTACTGGTAAAAAAGGAATGTGTCATTCTATTATTCATTTCGTAAAATATTTTTGTCATTTTCCTCAATCACCTATAATAAATTGGATTTATTTAATTAAAAAGACATTTTCTCTCTCTCGGGTGTTAAGTAGTTATGATCCGTGGTTCGAGTTCAAGATTCAAGATCAAGACTCAAGACAACAAGATTGTAATTTATTTTTCCTAGGATAGATTAGATACGAGTGCAAACAATCCATCTCGGTGTTTAAATTTTCCGCAATTTATTTTTTATGTGTTCGATCATAAAATAGATATAAAATCGGAATTGCACATGATATCATCATATCATAAATCCACTCAAATGCATACATGTAGAATTTTAATTTTAGTAATTAAAATAGGCATGTATACAAACTCGCGTAATTAGTTGAAATTTAATTAATACGTGGTAATTAATTAATTTAGTAACTAATTAAATATCCGAGGACGGGTTATGAAATCGTTAAGCCTTTAGGTGTGTGTTCTCGGTGAACCGCCTTAAAGCCCAAACGAGATCACGTTTTCAATTCGTAGTGTCATGAGATTGAATGATGGTAAAAGAACAATAAATTTTGGATAAAAGCGGTTCGCTTATAGGTTGGTTGGTCAATCGAGCTGAGGCTCAACCGACTTACCCTCCTAGTGTGATGTATGCACGGGTCCGGCAAGACTAAGCTACACCGGAGAACGGAGGGTGATTCCTTCTTATCTCAACGGGTTTGTCTTGACCCGATTTAATCCGGCTCATCACATATGTTCCAACGAATAGGGCGGGTAGGCTTGCTACGTTACCGACACCATTCGGAATCCTTGATTTGATGTGCTTTTATGTTAACATCAAAAGGCGTGGTTAGTTAACCCACCACCACTTCCAAAATTATTGAGTGGGAGCGGGGAGGCGACCAACCCCACGGCCTCTACTATAGATACAAGTAAGTGAGAGAAGGGTGGCGCCTCGCGGCGCTTTGATTTCGTCCCTACGGATGGTGTTCACCCCATCAACATTCATGGCTTGGTCTCCGAAAGGATAGGATTTACGGGTACTCGCCGGGTCAACGACCTATCCTACGACGGCACACTCGGGGCGTGCACTAAGAGATCCGATATAGTAGGTCACACTCATAAAGGATATTTTTGGTAATATCTAGGCTAAAAAAGGAAGGTAGTCAATGAAGAAAGGGATGTTCGATTTTCGTGGGATGTTTGATTCTCACAAGTTATTCATTGATGAGATTGTCTCAATTTAACCGTCATCTCTTTGACCTACCCTACTACGCGGCACTTGAGATCTGAGGTTAAAACCTTGGAATGGTAGAGTAGACTTAATTATTAGTTTACAATTCCTAAAATAAATTTATATAGTAGTGTTAAACTTGAATTAATGTATGTCATTTTATTTTCAAAAAATGTGCTGCTCAAATTTACCTTTCTTGTCTAAAAATTAACGGGAAACAACTTTAAGAAATGGAAGAGTAATTTAAGCGTGGTACTCACATATGAGAATGTGCAACATGTACTCACTTACGAATGCCCTACGGTGGCGATCCAAAAACACAGTAAAGTGAGATCGAACAACGTAATCATTTGGATCGAAGCGAGATAACCGGGCTTGTGGGATCATCTGGCGGCGATGTCGGAGGTTATTAGGACCCAGATTGAAGAGTTTGAGACCGCGGGAGAAATCATGCGAAACTTACTTCGATGTTTGGATCACCTAGAAACCAAGCAAGACACGATGCCATAAGGATGGCTGTTAACTTCTGAAATTGAAGAAGGGTCAAGCGGTGAATGGTCATGTTCTGAATATGATCAGTTACTTCAATGACGCCGGTATTCATGGATCATTGTTCGATGAAGCAACTCAAGTCTCAATGATTTTGGAATCGTTGACTCCTGAGTTTATCCCGTTCAAAACTCAGTATCTGATGGGCAAACATGAGTTGACCATGACACATATGCTTAATGAACTGACTATCTACGAGGGCCTGCTATCGAAAGATAAGGTCCAAGTAGGGGATAAGAAAGCTGAAGCAAATATGGCCGAAGCTAAGTCATCAAACAAGCCTAAGGTCAAACCAAAGAAGAAGGGTAATGTTGCACCCGTGCCCAAGCCAATGAAGAAAAAGAAAGCCAAGAAAGTTGACGAAGCCAAGCCCAAGGGCAAATGCTTTTACTGTAAGGAGGTAGGACATTGGAAACGCCATTGTCCGGATTATCTTCGTGATGTAAAAGATGGCAAAGCCAAAGTCATTCTTGGAAAAGATAAGAAAGGTAATTTGGAATTACTATTCTTGGAATCTTTTAATGTAGCTAAAGATGTATCCACTTGGATACTTGATCTGAGCTACTAACCATGTATGTTCTTCATTGCAGATTCTTAGTTCGCATGCGAGGAGTGGAAGAGGGTTCTCAGTGATGCGAGTAGGCACCTTTGGCGCCATTTAAGCAAAGCGATGGGAGCTGTGGACTTGCATTTTAATAATAGAATTTTACATTTAGAGAATGTTTATTTTATCCCGAATTTCCGGAGAAATTTGATTTCTCATTCTGCCTTAGTTGAACAATCATTTTCTGTTTCAAATTTGAATGGTGAATTTGTTATTTCAAAGAATGGCTTTGAATTGTGTTCAACTACGAATGAAAATGGTTTATATTTTGTAAGACCACATAAAGCTCCCTATTTAATCTTGAAATGTTTAAAATCGCTCATCAAAGATCTGCTAAAAGCGAAAAGTTTCTCAAGTAAAAGAAGATAAAACATACTTGTGGCATCGAGGCTTGGCCATATTTCCTTGGAAAGACTCAAAAAACTTGAAAAGGTTAATGCCTTAGGTGAGTCATCTGTTGACACACTTTGCACACTGCGAGTGTTGCTGGAGGAAAAATGACTAAGCGTCCCTTCTCATCAAAGGGTAATAGGGCCACGGGAACTTTAGACTTAGTGCATTCAGACCTTTGTGGTCCGATGAACGTACAAGCTAGAGGCGGATACGAGTACTTTGTGACTTTCATTGATGACTACTCGAGATTCGGTTATGTTAATCTGCTGCATAGAAAGTCCGAGGCTTTTGGAAAGTTCAAGGAGTTCCAAGCAGAAGCCGAAAAGCAACTAGGCAAGTCATTGAAATGCCTTCGCTCGGATCGTGGAGGTGAGTATTTAGATACTGAGTTCATTGACTACTTGGCTGAAAAAGGAATTTGTTTCCAATGTTCAAAGCCTAGGACACCTCAGCAAAACGGAGTTGCTGAGAGGAGAAACATGACATTGATTAACATGGTTAGATCAATGATGAGCTACGCCTCACTACCTATATCCTTTTGGGGTTATGCTTTAGAAGCAGCGGTCTACATTTTGAATGTAGTACCGTCCAAGTCTGTCGAAAAGACACCCATTGAGATGTGGTCGGGACATCGCGAAAGCATGCATCACTTCCGCGTATACGGGGTTGTCCTCGCACGTGTCTTTGATGGACAAGACTACCAAGCTACAATCATGTCATGCGAAAGTATGTTTGTTTGTAGGCTATCCAAAAGGTACACGTGGTGGTCTATTCTACGATCCGGAAGATAACAAAGTGCTAGTCTCGACTAACGCTACGTTTTTGAGAAAGTTATATGAAAGACCACAGCACCTCGAAATATAATTGTACTAGAGGAATTACTCTCCGATGACGCCAGGCCTATTGTGGGTCTGCTTGATGTTCCGGTAAACAACACTAATAATACAACGATCCACTTCCAACATTCCCCGATCCACCTGGAGACGTCTTTGAGAGTGGTTCGCCACCGATTCGATGCGGCATGGATTTAGAGGCAAACGTAGTCACCTCTGATGGGGTGGAAGATGATCCTCCGACCTATAAGAAGGCCTTAATGGATCACGATAAGGATAAATGGATTGGCGCAATGAATCAAGAGATGGAGTCTATGTACTCTAACTCGATCTGGAAACTTGTAGAACATCCTCGGGGTGAAAGGCCCATTGGATGTAAATGGCTCTACAAGCGAAAGAGAGGAGTAGATGGGAAGGTTGAAACCTTCAAAGCACGGTTTGGTAGCCAAAGGTTACACACACGAGAGAGGTATATAGACTACGAGGAAACCTTCTCACTGTGGCCATGATGAAAACCATCCGCATCCTCCTTTCGATTCTTTGCATGTCCGGATTATGAAATCGGCAAATGGATGTTAAGACAGCGTTTCTAAACGGCTTTATTGACGAGGAAATCTATATCACGACAACGAGAGGATTCATTGAAGAAGGTCGAGCACATGGTGTGCAAGTTGCTCGAGATCCATTTATGGGTTGAAGCAAGCATCTCGTTCTGGTATCATAGATTCGATCACACGATCAAGTCTTATGATTTGAACAACACTTTGCTTTGAATCTTGTGTGTACAAGAAGGTTATCAAAGATAGTGTTGTATTTCTAGTGTTGTGCGTTGATGACATACTCCTAATTGGCAGCGATAAGGGGATGATTTCCGGCGTGAAAAGTTGGTTGACCACGCAATTCCAAATGAAAGATTTGGGAGAAGCGAGTTATGTTCTAGGGATCCAAATTATAAGGGATCGCAAGAACAGGATGTTAGCTCTGTCCCCAAGCAACTTATATAGATAAGGTCTTTGTACGCTTGATATGTAGAACGTAAAGAAGGGTTTTCTACCAACCCGTCACGGCGTTTACCTCTCTACAGACTCGGGGCCTCAAACCCGAAGAGGTGAAAGCTATGGGAAGAGTGCCATATGCCTCGGCCGTTGGTAGTCTTATGTATGCTATGAGGTGTCACGAGACGACATTTGTTCTGGCGTTGGATTAGTCGGCCGTTTTGATCAAATCGAGGGCAACCGCCTTGGGCGGCGATAAAGAACCTCATCAAATATTTGAAGAGAACCGAGAAATTATATGCTCGTCTATTCGAGTGGGAGTTTGGAGTTAGCGGGGTACACGATTCGACTTTCGATCAGACGAGAGATGATTCTAAATCTACCCTGGTTCGGTGTTTACGCTTGGTGGCGGTGCGGTAGAATTAAGAAGCCAAAAGCAATCCAGCCTGACCGATTCAACAATGGAAGGCGAGTTCATGCGCGGCCTCGGAGGCGACTAAAGCGATTTTTGTTAAGAAAGTTCATCAATGGATTAGGCGTTGTCCCGAATCTTTGAAGATCCTATTACTCTATTGTGATAACAATGGGGCCATTGCCAACTCTAGGGAACCTCGAAAGCACAAAAGTCGAAGCATATAGAGAGAAAATATCTTTGGGTGATCAGCGATTTTGTCGATAGAGGGGACATTTCCGTCAAGAAAATCGCCTCCGCCGATAATCCTGTTTGATCCATTCACCAAGACGTTGTCGATTGAAGCTTTTAGTCAACACTTGGAGACTATAGGTATTAGAGACATGTCTCATTTTCTTAAGAGCAAGTGGGAGTGATAGTTTCTTTGTATTTTAAATAATAGGGTGTGCTCTAAAACAATTAATCACATGCTTTCGTGCAAGTGGGAGATTGTTAGGTGTGATGACCGAAAGACAATTTTGTAATTGTTTTATTTAATAAATGAAATGTTATTATTATTCATTTTTATTATTCTCATATTCACCGATGTGACAATAGTATTTACACTACAGAAAACCCTAAAGTATATCGTTTATGTAATCACTTAACTTTCGGTGTATGGGATATACACGAGGAGGATTGAGTTAGTGAAGATGTACTTAAAATACAATTAGCCCGTAGTGAAGTTACTCGAGAGTATCGGGTCTCTCCTTTAACGTGCTATTAATGCGCCTAAACACAATAGGTGTGATTGTCTTATCCGGACTTTCGGTTAAGAGAACCTAATGGGGCATTTTATATGATAGATATATCATATAAGGCCGGACCGATTTGATTAGAGTTCATGATATAATTCCGTAATCGAAAGTCTTATCGAATCAATGGATGATCATATTTATGGATATATCTTAATCTGAGGTGATCACGAGTCAAACCGCTTGAATCGATATGAAGTTTGACTTGGCGGTTAAGGATTACACCGAGTGCGTGGTGCGAATTACCCCATCTTGGCATTGTCTTTGGATTGAGTGAGTAGTCCGTGTTATCACGGATCGAATCCATTCCTTCCATTTATGGAAGTAGATAAACGATTCCACTTATTTGTTAATCCTAGAAACCGATCGATCGTGCGAGTTCATATTACAACGATTAGCTACCAGTGAGTTGTATGAATTAATTGATCACTAGGGGTTAATGGTAAATAAGGATAAGAGGTTCTAAAAGGGTTAACGGTAACTTCCCGATTTAGAATGAATAAATCTATGGAGGATTAATCCATATGTAATGATTATATCAATGGACGCTTATTATTGTTCTCGTGAGAGATAAATATAATCTCATAATCGGAGGAGTGCGATCCACGGGATTATGGTGGCATATTCTGTGATTGATTTATCGAATATAATTATTCTGTTAAGTAAGATAATTATTTATTTGATTTATCGGAGCCACGATTATTAGTCCATGGTCCCCGACGTGCCTCCTAATATAAGCATAGCTATTCTCGGACGTCGAATCTTGATAATATTAATTTAGTTCTTGTTGGACTTTATTAAAACGATATGTGAATTAATTGTTTAGTGGACTATTAAATTAGTTGGGCTAAATAATTAAATATGTGGAAAAAACATTTTCCATAATCTTGGCCCAATTATTGTGTAATGGCAAAAATTAATATTGACTAGGTCAATATGTTGAATTCGCCCCCTTCATTAATATGGAACAAGAAATTATTTTCTTGTGTATTAATAAGACATGTATGCATAAAATATTTATTGGATAAATATTTATGGAAAGAAATAAAGATAAATATTATTCTAGATTTGTTACAGAATATTATGGAATTATCTTTTATTTATTGGATTATTTATTTGCAAAATAAAAATCCTTGGAGGTTAAGTTTTACTCTCCTATATAAAGAGAGTTCTTCCAAGCCTTAACACACACAATAAATTTCGACCACTCTTGCAAATTAGAGGGAAGAATTTTCGGCCAAGGGTTGGGGAAAAATCTTGGAGGTTTTTTTTCGGGTAGCATATCGGAAGGGTTCGAGTCGAGGATTTCCTTCCACCGGGAGTTGCTTGGATCACACGTACGGAAGATCGTGGTGATCTTCACATCTTCTTGCAATCTTTCTTTTGCGGTTCTTCAACTTGGATTTTGAGATCCAAGAGGTATGATCTACAACCCCCTTGTAGATATAGATCTAGTTATTTTATTACGTGTAATTTGTAGATCTAGATCCTTAAATCGCTTCCGTTGCGGATGATATTACTAACAGTAGCATCAGTTAGGGCTGTAAATGAACCTAAGTATTCGATTCGATCCGGAGTATTCGGCTCGAAAAAGTTCGATTCGGGCTCGTTTCGTGGGTTTGAACTTCGAACCGATCCTTACAAATTAGATATTCGGTGGTCAAGCCGAACATGTTCGAACATGTTTGGCTCGGCTATCATAAATTCATATACAGTTCGAGCCGAACATGTTTTTTAAAACCGAGCGAACATGTTACGATTTTTTAAAACCCGATTCGAGCCGAACATGTTCGAACGGTTCGACATGTTCGAGCCGAACCGAGCCGAGCTTTTTCCCCAAATACCAGGACCGAACCCGAGGCGAATAATGAAAATATAAGGCTCGGCCATTTCGAGCCGAGCCGAGCCTAAGGTTCGAACACACGAGCCGAGCCGAACCACGCCAGGGTTCGGCTCGCTTCTGTGCTAAGCATCGATCGATCGCGAGCGAAGGCTTGTTGTGCTTCTCGACAACATCTGCAGCCGAACCCTCAGCGGGCTTTTCCGGTAGGGCCTCATCCAAGACATAGCCAATCTTCTCGTGCCTCAAAACGATTTTGAGGTTTCTTTCCCAATCGAGAAAATTCGTCTCGTCAAGCTTGTTTTCGATGATAAAACGAAGGTTCAATTTGTTTGACATTTTCTACAATAATAAATAAAGATAGAATAAGTAAAAGCTCATGTATAAAAACTCTAAATTTGCACTTAATAAATCTATAAGGTTTTTACTCCCACTAGCCAACTATTCCCTATTGGCTTTCAAGAAAATAATTCCTTTAGTGGGCAAGATCCCATTGAACTACCCCGACCCCCAACTTTGGTTGATGGGCCGAAAATAATTAAATAGGTGGACAACGATTTGTCGATCTATCTTATACGATTCTTGTTGTTTGACCAGTCAACTCTTTGACAATATTTCATCTTATGAAAATAGCCAAACCCTTGCCTCTAAAATCCAAACGACCCCGCTTTGGCTGGTGGCCGAGAGAATTCTTAGTCGAGTCTTAACCCCAATATTCATGAGATCTCTTTCGATCATATCTCGATAACGACGATATACCCGAGGTAGGTCAACCTCCGCTTTGGTTGGTGAGTTGGGTCCGAACAAGGGCTCTTCACCATCGTTATAATATGGGGAGGCAATTCCGACTTGATTTTTGACGTGGGAATAATTTTAAATTAATTCACTTAATTAATTTGGTTTAATTATGGTCTCATCTACTATGTGCATATTACTACTATATCATATAAAGTAAAACATACACAACATTCCGCGCATAAAATAACCGGTATGATCATGGACTTTTTCTGAGTGCGGTTTCGAATACAAACCCAGACGAAACCGCTGGTCACAAACTAAGGGTATCTCGCAACCGTCAATAGGATCTTTATTCTTTGACGCCAATGGATTCTTTATCTCTCCTTGGTCTTCAACTTCTTGCTCCATTCATGTTACATAATAAATAATTACACCCGCCGCACAGAGGGGGGAGCTGGAATGAGATAATTGCAAAAAGTAAACTAGGTCACGTTCTTCATAACGTGGCCTAGACAATTTTTCAAAACCAACATAAAGAAAACATTCCCATCTATCATATTTGGTGAGTCAGCGATCAATCGGAGTCCATATAATCACATTATATCTACACATCTAATCCATACAATTTTATCTTATGAAAAAGATTAAATTCTAATTTTAACTACTCATGCGTCTTTATTTTATCACATCAAATAATTAAATAACTTTTAATTAATTATATGACTTAATCGAAAATTAAAATTAACATTTAATTTTAAATCGATTTCAATTTTAATTAAATTTGAACCATTCAAAACATAATTAAAATTACTAAGTCTCTTATTTGTTTCCTTTCCAAAAATAAATTTAGCTTAGGTCTGGCCACTTTCCAAAATCAAAATTTTGGAAGTAACTTAAGCGTCATTCCAAATCAAATATTTGGAAAGGCCAAATTATTTTAGTCTAGTTCACTTACTTTCCAAAATCAAAATTTTGGAAGTGAGCCAAACTAAGCTATTCCAAATCAAATATTTGGAAATGCCAAATAGTTTTGGTTTAGGCGCCACCACTTTCCAAAATCAAAATTTTGGAAGTGGCTGTGCTTAAGTGTATTCCAAATCAAATATTTGGAAAGGGCCTAGGCCTATTCCAAATCAAAATTTGGAAAGGCCAATATGCCATATGGTATCCCAATTGTCCAAACTATTTGAACCATTGGTTGGCCATATGACACAACTAAACAAACGAGATATCTATGCATAATAAAATATCACAAACGAAAAGGGTTGATCTCCCCCATTGGAAGAAGGGAGCCAACGGACGGCAGCCCGAAGGCCACCGCCGCCGCCGCCGAGGGATGGGGGTGCGCCAATGGCCGACCCCATAAACCCTTTTTTTTTTTTTTTTTTAACGCTTAAGTGATTTAAATCTTGCATCTATCGATTAAATACTACGCATTTAAATTATGCTTATTGCTTAAGCTCAAGTCTGTCTCTCGATACCACCGTTAGAAATCACTAGTTTAACGCAATGAAATTTAAAATTTGATTTCCTTTCTACAGATCGTTCTTCGTTTAATGCAATAAACACGTTAAGTAGTTTGACGGTTATACCTCGGATGATCTATAAGATCGTCGCTTTGACCGCCAACGGAGAGTAGTTCAATCGCAAGCCGCCCACCACGTCCGGCCTCTCTATCGCTAATCCACACGAACCCCTCGCGGAATCCTCCTTGATTGCTATCGGAAAAACTCCGCCGCTAGACCGGACCTTTTCTTCCTCACAAACTCACTATGGAAGGCTCTCTATTTTACACAAGAGTTATAAACTCTTGCAATTGTGATGCATACAAAGAGCTTGACACCCACCTCCTTTATATAGTAGAAGGTGGCGCCACAATGGTGTGTAGGAAAAGAAAACATTGTTCCAATAAAATAAGGAAAATCAACTAGATTGATTTATCTCTTTAATTATAATTTATTTTGCCAATATCATATATTGATTATAATTATCTTATTACCATAAATCTATTTTTCAAAATCAATTAATATCTTATATTAATATTATGGCAATCTTATTAATTAAAGTGCACAATCCAAGTGTATCTTATACACTTAAAAGTGGCGCCCCATATGCCAATAAATTGGCTTCCGGAATATTCTTTAATTAATCTAATTTATATATAATTAATATCTTGTATTTTATTTATTCATAATAAATAAATACCACTATATTAATTTACCACTATAACCTTTATAGTGTAGAGATAAACTTTCCTTATTTGGTTATCAACTATAACCGCATTTTAATCCGACTCGATGTTCATATGTGTGTGACCCGATAGACTTCCGAATATGTTGGCCGTAGACACAAAGTGCAATTTACTAAAATGCCCTTCATGCCTAACAATCACGGGATAGCGTCAAAGAACACACCGTGACCCCGAATCATCGAAAAAGAGTCAAAAGCAATGACTACTATCTTTCATGTGAAGCGATTTATCGTGTAACTTACAATCCCATCGCTATAATAATATCCATACAATCGTATCTCGAGTGTCAATACATTAACGATCGTATCTTATAATCTGGATATCATGCTCACGATAAGTTCCAAAAAGTCGAATAATTCTAAGTTTTGGACTCAATTTGGTGCCATATGTTGTTATTTTGCGATGTTTTTAATCCTTTTTGGGCTAGATTATGCGGATGATTGAATTATTGCGGGATGATTCGAGATTAGAAGAAAAATGCCCAAAAAACGGAGCTAAAGTGGAAGAATTCAAAACCAGTCTACTGTCATACCCAGGGTGTGACAGTTTCGTAAATCGATCCTGGCCAACGAAATGTTACGATTGGTCGAACATTCACCAACGTGATTTCCTTCAAATTGGCGTGATTTACGATGCAAAAGAGGAGCCCACACACTAGAAGAGTCCAAGATTGATAAATATTTGATTTTTAAAGATTTTCTTGATTAAATTAATTATGGAAACTTATTTTATGAGGTAATTATCCTTTTATACTCCCCTAAGTCATACAAATCATTAGACAGGCATATTTCATCAGATTTTTTTAGTCGACTATTTTCCCTTATTTATCATCATCATCTCCCATCCCCAAGAACAAGGATTTTTAGGTTCAAGAAATTCAAGAACGAGGTTTTTCGAGGTTTGATTATTTATGCAATACTTTGACGGTTTCTTTCTATATCCTTTTCTCCTTTATTCTATTTATTTATTTTTCTTGTCAAAGTATGAATTATATGGTTGAATCTTGGAATCTTGATATGTTACGAGAGTAAATATTAGTTTCTTGGATTAGGAAAAGCCCGGCGATGATTATATGGTTTTAAAGATACAATCTTTTCATTGATAAAGGATTTTTATCATGTTTATGAATTTGATATTGTATGCTTATTCATGTATTTTTCCGAAATAATATCTCGAAGAGTGAATGACTATAGGATTGCATGAGAAACTCCATTCGATTAATTGATGACAGAAAAAATATTAATTAATCGATAACCTAGAAACCAAGATCGAATCTTTAGGGATTTTTCTTGAATGAAAATTAGGTTAAACCTAAAGTGGCCTTTTAATTATGGTAATTCAATGGACCTAATTTTATTCATCATTGTAGAAATCAATGTTGGATAAAACTAGGTACAATCACGATAATAGTTCGAAAGAATGTTTACGTGTAATATTTGATAATTGGTCTTCATAAGTGGAAGATTCATATTGATAGAAAGATTGTTGAAATTCTATGTAAACAACGCCGTGGTAGATCCGAAATCCAAGAAATGCCTCTAAACCTTGAATCCTATTACTTAAATCTTGAAGTTCTTGGCTATTAATTAGATTTTCTTTATTTTCTTTAATTTTAGGATTTTTAGATAAAAACCTCCAAGAATTTGATTTGTCTAGCTAATATAAATCGGGAATTGTTTGGTGATTGACTATAAGTCCCTGTGGGATCGACATCCTAAGTACTACTCGATAAGCCGTGCGCTTGCGGTAGGATTTAGTGATTATCTATTGAAAATCACACAACAAGTTTTCTAAGCGCGCCGTTGCCGGGACTTCGTGTCAACATCGAACCTATTCTTGATTTTGTTAGACTAGATTTTTTTTTCTCACCCTAGCAAGCTGCACCTTGCTACGGTGAGACCTTTTTGCTTTTGATTTTTTTTCTTTTCTTGTGCAGAAATTTGAAGTGTCAAGCTTTCATGGATTCATTTCTCTCAAGATTCAATGCTCAAGTGACACCAATCTCTTTGAGAGGACGTATGGATATGAGCTTAACCAATTTAAAGTGAGATGTTCATATTGTGGTGACAACCATTATGATGCTCAGTGCAATGTAGGTTATTCATCTCACCAGTGGAGTAACAATGTTGGAAGGTGCAAGTTATGGGGATCAATATCAATATAACCACAGATCTAATGCACCATCATACAATGGTGAGAAGAGTAACTATCCTTATTCTCCGTGGGATCAAGATCAAAGAAATTGGCAACAAGAACCGCCCTCAATTAGAACTTGAGTCTAGACTTGAGGTTAGAATAGAGAGTTCCATACAAGAATGGGATCGGTTCAAAGAAAGATCAAATGATTCACACCCCATTTCTTCTACTAATAAGAGAGAGCTAACAATTGGAGAATTGATTGCACGGAATCTCCATGTTATTGAAGAGGCGAAAGGATAAGCATATGATGGAGATTCAAGACCATAATGCCGTCCTTGAAAGTTGTGGGGATGAAAACTATGATCCTTATGAAATCCCACAATGTCTTGATATGAATGTTTTCGGTGACTCTTTCTCAAAGATTGCTGAGTGTTTGGGCCTTCGTATTAACAAGAGTGGAGCCACATGGAAATTCGAACCATCTTCACAAGATAATGGTGCAATAATTCGGATTCAACATTGACGAGCCAAGAAGAAAATGAAAAGGGAGGTAACATTACCGTGCTTGACTCTAATTCATTTGATAATGTTAGTTATCCTTCTTTGAATAACGATGTTGAATTTATGCATGTTGAGCATGTAGAGTATATAGATGTTGCACCTCTAATTGTCCATAATTCTCTTAGATTTGTCATGAGCATTGATAAAGAGATTGATAAATTGTTAGGAGGCGCTTCATTCGTTAGAGCTAAACTGATTAATCACTTTTTAAGAAGACATGATTATAGGCTCCCAATGCTATATCTGAAAATACTTGTTAATATCTTTGATATGTGGAGAAAGATGCAAAGGGATGCCCTTGTTTGGTTTAGTCCTCCTTGAGAATGATGCTTAAAGATAGTCCAACTGAAGACTATAAATTCAGAATGTATTTTTTTATATTCTTTTTTCTTGTTTAATGAATAAATAAAGGAAGAGAGTTGCCTTCTCGGTCCTTTGGTCTTGGTTTGTTTTGTTTTTGTGTCTGTTTTGCAGAGAGAAAGATGTGCACGAGTGGTATTTAAAGGTGGCATGCGGAGGAAAAAAAGAAAAAAAGAAAAAAAGTCTTGAAGGATGGAAATAACACCTATGATGTGGTTAAGGACAATGAGTGTGAGATTGGAAAAAAAATCGAAAAAACAGCCCTTGTCACACCCATGGTGTGATGGAGACTGTTTTTCTAAAATTAAAAAAAAAAAAAAAAAATCCCGGTGACTTTGCCACCAAGGAAAGGACCACCACATAATCTTGGTGACTTTGCCGGTGCTCCGGTAACACTCAATTCTCCACTCTCCAACTCCACAGGGTTAGAAGAAGATTCTTCGGGACTACGATGTTCGGAGCGTTATGATATGCACACAAGGTGGCCGCCCATTGCATCTTGTGAGTTTTCTTTTTTTTACCCTCCCATGATTTAATTTAATTACATTGAGGACAATGCAACCTTTAAGTGTAGGGGAGCGACGTTTGTGCAAGTCTTTCTTTCATGCAGTGTAGAGTCTTAGTCATTGTCAGTCGAGTCAGTTGTGTCGTTTTGTCTTGATGGTTTTGATGATCACACATAGCTACTTTAGATGAATTTTGCAATGCATGAAAATTGATATCGTTTGTTCTGACAAAAATATGCATGACATGGAGTGAAAAATCCTTTTTAAAATATCATGTTTAAAAGTGCCATTATTTTCTTTAGGAAACAATAGAGTCCGAGTGAATAGACAAAATTGACCCAGTGAGATATTATTCCAGCCTTATGACTGACCACTTCAGTCTCACCCTAAATTTGTGCGTAGTTTCTCTTCCTTGGACTTGTTCCTTTAGAACTTGTGTTGAGTCTTGTTGATGTTGCCTTGGTATGTGCAAACACATAGAAATGATTGAGGCATTCGTTTCTACTTTCCACCACATTATATACCTTATACCTTTTGAGCCTTAGTCTTTATTACACATTTTTCCCACTTTACCTTACTTCACTACACCATACATTGAACAACCCGAAAAAGAGGTAGCCCAATTCCTTTCACTCAACCTTAGGACTAACTGGGGCACCTGGCTATCAAATTTCTTGTACTTAGTATTTAATGATCAAGCTTGGGGGAAATCCATATTGTTACCATTTGTCTGTTTCTTAGTTTGAAAAAAAAATGACAAAAAAAAAGAAGAAAAGAAAAGAAAAATATATGAAAAAAAGAGAAAAAAAATAATCAATAAAGGAGGCAATCAAAAAGAAGAAAAAAAAAACCTCCTAAATATTATTTGTTCTATTTGTTTGTAATAAAGAGGGAATTGTATCATTATCCTCCCAAAAGTAGAGAAATTATCCTTTGTATTTTCTTTCGTTTTGAAATAAAGCGTTGGACCCCCTTGCACTTGTATGACGTTGAAGTTTAATAGTCATGTGTCTCGCTAGTTCTAATGGTTTTTGCCATCTCTTATACCTTTTCCTACACCTATCACTGTTTTTTTTTCTACTTGGGCTATTCTCACTTACCGTCCTTTTTCCCGAAGACCTTATGATTTATGTGTTGCACAATGCCTTGGTGATTGATATGAGACGATATACAAGCATATAGTAGGACATTTTCAATGGAATGAGCTTGAGAGTTTAGTCACCTCATAAAATAATGAAGCGTTGAGTGATATATCCCGTGAGGTCTATTTGCTTGGTCTATGTTGTTTCCATTTGACAATTTTTGTTCACTTTTGCTCTGATATGATAAGAAGGATTCGTTAGTCTATGTCTTGTGTTTTGAATGCCGGAATGAATTTTATTGATGCTCGTGAGTTGTACATCTTTGTCTATTGTTATGTCATGTGTGATCTTCTTAGTCCGTCTCCTGCCTGTAGTCTTTTTCTCTCTCTCGGAATAACACATTTACTCCCACTTTGCAAAGATTCTCGAGAGCTAGACATTCCTTATAAGAAGGCCATTTCGGATATTCGATCCCAATCATACGATACGCGATTCCCGGACGACCAATCTTGTATACTCCGCGATGCTTCAATATCATACCCAATCACTACCGCATGATCGCCCGTGGTTAGGAGAAATCTCAATAGTGTCAAAGCACGACAATCCACACCGTGATGCCATGAAGACTCGGTCAAAAGGATAATTACACAACCGCCACATAGTGTGACACTTAATGTAAATGGGTCGATCTAACGTCGCGCATTCTCTAATACGTCCCACGTCATACCCAAGTGTCCCTACACTTCGATAGACGAGATCTATCCCTATCTTACGAAAGATAGAAGACATCCAATACGTCTTTAGTCTCGATTATACTATCAATGTCCCATTTGATAATATGTAAGACTAGAGACATTTAAGTACCAACCTTGTTATAGTGATTAGAGATCTCATCAACCATAATCACTATCATGGTTTCTATCACAGATCGATACTAGGGGACGTTACTATATATATACAACAAACAATATGAAGATAAACAATATATAATAACATAAGCGCTTTTATTAATCATAATAAAGTTATTAAATGAACTAAATAGACTGTAAATGACCCGACCTGGTCGGATCTGGTCCAACCCGATTGGGTTTAGGACACCTTTCCAACACGTTTATGGTGCGTATGAAATGCTACAATGGAATGAAAACAAAACCAATGTAATGAGGGCCGGCACATCACTAAGGCAAAGGAGCCGGTAGTAGAGGTGGCCAAATGGTGTAACCGCCGGTTTTTCTAACCGGCGGTTTGACGAACCGGCGGTTTACTGTTCAAAACCGCCGGTTGCCGGTTTGGGCCGGTTCCGGTTTTCTCCCGGTTTGCTCCCGGTTCAGATCACGGTTCCGGCCACGGTTTTAAAATTTCATTTTTTTTTCTTTTCATTTTTATATAACACTTATTATTTTCACTACAATAACAAATTATTATTATTTTAATTATAATTATTAAAGCGAATGTAATATATATATTATTTTAAATAGATTTCTATTCGGTTTTAAAAATAATATTAATATTATGTTGTTTGGTATATAATATATATATATTACCGTATATTGTGTTGTTTTTCTTATATGTAAATTGTGTTATCTTTTCAACGCTTGTACCGATAATTCGGTTGCCTACGTATTTTTTATATGTAATCGTGTCGGGAGATTATTAACACATATAAAAAATCAAAAGCGAACGTAGTTTCTAATTCTTTATTTTTTTAGTCTTTTATGGTTATGTTTGTTATTGTTTTTTTAAAAGTCTTTTATGGTTTTTTAATAAGTTTTTTGAGTCGGTTTAAGTATCTGTTGATTATAAATGATGTTTTATGGTATTTTGAATAAGTTTTTTGAGTCGGTTTAAGTATACTCTGATTATAAATGTTGTTTTATGGTTTTTTGAATAAGTTTTTTGAGTCGGTTTAAGTATACGTTGATTATTAAGTCTTTAATGGTTTTTTAATAAGTTTTTTGAGTCGTTTTAAGTTACGTTGATTATAAATGTTGTTTTATGTTTTTTTGAATAAGTTTTTGAGTCGGTTTAAGTATACGTTGATTATTAAGTTTTTTATAATTTTTTAATAAGTTTTTTGAGTCGGTTTAAGTATACGTTGATTATTAAAGTCTTTTTATTAGATAATATGTTTGGTATATTGTGTTGTTTTTCTTATATGTAAATTGTGTTATCTTTTCAACGCTTGTACCGATAATTCGGTTGCCTACGTATTTTTTATATGTAATCGTGTCGGAGGCACAACACATATAAAAAATCAAAGCGAACGTAGTTCTAATTCTTTATTTTTTTAGTCTTTTATGGTTATGTTTGTTATTGTTTTTTTTAAGGTTTTTTATGGTTTTTTAATAAGTTTTTTGAGTCGGTTTAAGTATCCGTTGATTATAAATGTTGTTTTATGGTATTTTGAATAAGTTTTTTGAGTCGGTTTAAGTATACGTTGATTATAAATGTTGTTTTATTGTTTTTTGAATAAGTTTTTTGAGTCGGTTTAAATATACGTTGATTATTAAGTCTTTAAGGTTTTTTAATAAGTTTTTTGAGTCGGTTTAAGTATACGTTGATTATAAATGTTGTTTTATGGTATTTTGAATAAGTATGTTTTAGTTATTTTTTATATGTTTTTATAGTTTCTATCGGGTTTTTTTTAATGGTTTTTTTAATTGTTTTCTATAGTTTTTTTTAGTTATTAGTAGTAGGTTTCTTATAATTATTTTTAAGATATAAATTGCGTACCTTTAATCGACGTCGGTATTTCGAGAGCTTGTTCCTGCCGAAGTTTCAGTGTCACCGCCTTGAACTGTGACTCTCATCTTCTCGATCGAATGTCTTGCACCTCCGCTCACTGCACTACCCAATCTTGACTAAGCATCTGCTTTCTAAAGTGGTGGGATGAAACGAACATCTTTTGTTGTTTAGCACATACCTCGCCATGTCGAAAAGTGTTCCACGGTGGACGGTCGAAAGCAGGGCAACTTAAAAACTCCATCGCCATAATTGCTAGAATCGAAATTCCTTAACGTGTCTCTTCCACCACTTCAATAAGTCGAATCCAAATCATAGTTATCACCATCACGACCTTCAAATGTAGTGTTTAGATATTTTGATATCTCTCAGACGTTGATCGGATGATGATGTCGCCCCTTCGCCGTTTGAACTCATTTTCTCCATAACTTTTTAAGTCCATTCGTGACACCTCGCGGTTAGTAGAAGCACTTGCATGATGGATTGGGAACCGCGTCGATTCTCAATCCATACATACGCCATATACAACATACAAATCGTTTAATAAATTTTCTAGTCTATCTACTTCAACCGTAAAATCTACCGGGGCACATTATCGATGATCGACAAAGCATCATAGTAAGCACCTAACATGTTAGACACACCTACTAGTCTTATACGAGGGTCGAGTATAGAAGAAATGAGATAAGTGTCAGGAATATGCAACATGTATTTATTCCATTTATCCTTCATCAGCACTAAACATCGAAATAATGTAGTGTCGTGTTCCATGCTTTCAAACTCGGCAGTTATTTCTACACATGCAGGCAAGACTAAATGTGATGTGGGTGTATAACATTTTGAAAACAATTCAGTAATTTTTTTGAATATTGAAAAAACATCCATCAGTGTCTTGCATCCAGTCCAAATAGAGGGATACAAACGATATTCGCTCGGACAATGTTCATTTACAAATTCACAAAAGGTATTTTTAATTTTGTTTGTTTTTTCCAAAGATCATAAGTCGTGTTCCACCTATGCGGTACATCTTGCGGCGCTTTGACTTGGCGATGACCTTTCTCTTTAAGAAATTTATACCACTTATGAACAAGAACATTTCTACCTAAAATATGGGAAATCGCATTTTTATCGAAGTAATATTATGGTCATAAACTTTTAGATCATCCTTTACACACAAATTAAAAATATGGCATAAACATCTAACATGAAAAATTGACCGTTACATGAGGTTCACAATATCGGGATAAGTCGGGAATAGAAGCGGTGTTGTTTGCGAGATTGTCAAACACAATAGAAAAACTTTACCTTTTAAATCGTATTCTCAAAAATATCAACTAATATAGATGCAATGTTAGAAGCACTATGGGTCTCGTTAAATAAACGAAAAGCAAGTAACCTTTTGGACAATCCAAGTGTTGTCAATCCAGGTGACCCGACACGCCCAAATAAAAATTGTTCGTCCCTCCTATCCTCCCAAATATCGGCACATACACATATTCGGTATTTATTGTTCTTCAAAGTTTCTATAATAATATTTTGTCGTTTAATAAATTTATTTTTGAAATCCCTAGTCACCGTTGCACGAGGATACGAGTAAAAGCCGGTCGCAAAGCCCTTGTACGTAACTTTCAAAAATAGGATTTTCGTGAAAGCTAAAAGGAAGACCCATACCCGCAATAAGATCCGTAGTTAGATCTCTACGCTTATCACGAGTGTAAATAAAGAGTGGATTAGTGTTACCTCCACCGGAGCTCGGCATGTTTAAATGGGCTTGAGAAGAGCCGTCTTTCCAATTTTTCCGGGTGTTTAGTTATAATGTGAGTCCGCAACGTTCCATAACCATCGGAATGTTTAAATTGATATTTTTTCCCACATAAATTGCACACCCCGTAGAACAATTTTCCGGGGTTAGCTAAACCTATTTCATCATCCGAGAAACCTTTGTGAAAAATTCGTAAAAATTCTCGATGATAACTTTTTTCTTGTGTTGTGGCTCGGCACTTTCACTAGCATGTAAATCGAATGACTCGGGAGTAGGAGTAGGATCAAAGACTAGAACAACTATGACGACGCCGACTCCCACCACGCCCTTGTCTAGGTCCTCTATGACGGGAAGCATTAGAAATACATCAACATCATCATCAACGTCGACTTCATCATTATCTTCAACTTTAAGGTTGATGTTAAAATTTCCACCTTGAGACATTATATCACTGTAATGACTATCAAACTCATCTTCATTGTAACCGGAGGTGTTTCGAACTGAGGAATCGAAATGTGACTACCGGTGATAGGGTCTGTGTAATATTGGGGTCTATAGCCACCAACAAGATCATCCGATTCCGACACAAACGTATCATCACGGAAAGTAACATTTCGATTTCCTCTTGATGATTCACCTCTTCTTGACATTTTAAAAAATCTAAATTAAATAAAACTGTTATAAAAAAATTTAATTTAACTAATCAATTTTACTTATAAATAAAACCGAATTGAACGATTAAATCAGAACAACTTCAAGTTTCGGTCTAGTAAGTAAATTTGATTATAAAAATTAATTTTTTTTACAGTTGTAAAAAAACTAGTTGAATAAAATACAAAACCAAATTTACTTATAACTAAAACCGTATTGAAGTAACGATTAAATCAGAACAACTTCAAAAATCGGTATCGTAAAGTAAATTTAATTGTTGTTTTTAACAACTAAACAAACTTGATAATCAAAAAAATTAATATAACATGTAAGAAATGAGTAGAAGATTGAGAGAGAATGAGATTGGTTTGGTGTAGGAATGAGGTAGTATTTATAGGAAATTTTTTGGGGTGAGATTGGGAGAAAAAAAAAAAAAAAGGAAATAGCCGTTGGAATTTGGAAATAGACGTTGGAAAAAGAAAGGGAAAAGGTATAAGTTATAATGTTATATGCACCCAGAAAAAAAGGTATAAGTTATAATTTTATATGCACCCAGAAAAAAAAAACAAAAAAACAAAAAAACAAAAAAAACAACTGTTGGGCCGGTTAAACCGGCGGTTCCGGCCATCCGGTTTGAACCGGCGGTTCCGGTTACCAATAACACAAACCGGGCGTTTAAAAACTAATGGTTTCGAACCGCCGGTTCAAAAACCGCCGGTTCCGGTTTCGGTTTGGCCACCTCTAGCCGGTAGTCTTAGGCCCAACGGTGCTGATGAGAGTCAACTTTACTATGCATCGATGTATGTTTTAACCCCTGTTTACGAAACTTTTGGCATATTTTTCTAGGCCGATTATAGGGTAAAACGCAAAGGCATACTCACTTAGAGGTGTACCGTCATAAAGATGAGAAACCTCGGCATTTTAGGTGTTTTTTTTAAACCCTATTTGAGCCATATATTTCTTGCGGAATTATGCTCGGTATGTTGGTTTCTATGTGAAATGCAGGAAATAGGTGTCTATGAGCCGGGATACAAGGCATGAAGCTTAGAGTGACATAACCGAAGCCCGATAATGGAAACGAATCAAATATAGTTGGTGTTTTCGCCCGTCGTTCACTTAATCTGAGCTTTTATCCCTATACAAGCTTTTTCTGGACTTGTGGTCATCGTGAAAGTTGTAGATAATCGAGTGAGATTTCCAACGCAACTTGAATCACTCAAATCGAGTTTTACACGCAAATATATTGCCGATTCATCAAATCAGATCGGTCTTTGAAAGTTTCGTGTTTAATGCGCGTGCTTAGGGTTTAATGCGCCGCATGCAACTTGTCGACAGCTTTTTGCTGCGGGTTTTCATTTAAAATGCAGTTTTTCACCCCCATTTTCATATCCACTCATACCTGACTTTACTTAGACACTCTTAGGCGTTTTTCTTCACTTTTCTCCTTAGATCGCTTCTTCGTTCTTAGATTCAATTTTCTTGTAATTTCCATGGATTAAACTCTAGATTAATCAGTAATATCCCGACCTTTCGTAAAAGGATAGCGTGTGTCTTTACGGAACGGAATATAATAATTAAATATTTATGGATTAAAGTCTTGATAAAAGAAATATTATGGGGCTTTAATGGGTTTAAAAGGAAATTAAAGGGAGTTAATGGCAAATAAGGTTAAAGGAAGTTTTATTTGGAGAATTAACTTCCCATAAAGCCGTAAGTTTTAGGAATTGAAAGCAAAGCAAGGAAAGAAAAGAGAAAAGAGACTTCTCCAAATTTCTCGGTGAGTTCTTGATCGTTTTGAAATCGTTTGAAGATTTGTAATCAGTGGAGAAAGGGCTTGATGTAGATCCTAAGATCATCAATAGTTGAAAGGTAACGGTTTTTTGCCCCAATTGTGGTTTGGATCAAATATTGTAGTTTTCTTGATGTATTTCGTAGAATAGACGCTATAGAATCTCATGATCATGTCTAATTCAAGTTAGGGGATGACCACACAGTTTTGGTCGAAGTTGGTGAAGAGGTCACAGCTTTCTTTAAAGGTCTTTGCTTTGGAGGTTGCTTGAATCAAGTAAGGGCTCTTCCTAATGTGTAATTAGGTTTATGATGTTTAAGGTTGAGTTATTGTGGTGTTTTAATGCTAGAAATCATGCATAATTGTTGTTGTGAGAAGTATGTGATGTTTAGTTATGTAAAAGTGATGTTTTTCTGCTGTTTTGTGTTGAAATAGTGTCCTAAACCCACTCGGATTGGACCGGATCCGACTGGGTCGGATCATTTCTACTATTTCTTTATGTTTATACATATGATAAATGGCTTTTCTGTTGTCATATATTTGTTCTTTTAAAGAACCAATTATGAATCGTTATATGATAACATCCTTAGTATTAAACTGTGATAGAGAAACCATGATAGGCGATTATGGTTGATGAGATCTCTAATCACTTTAATAAGTTTGATACTTAAATGTCTCTAGGTTGATGTACTATTAAACATGGCATTGATAGTATGAACAGACTAACACGTATTAGATATCTTCTATCTTATTGAAGGTAGGGATAGATCTCGTCTATCGAAGTGTAGAGACACTTGGACTGTACACGGACGTGTATTAGAGAATACGTACGTTAGACTGACCCATTTACACTGTTAAGTGTCACACTATGTGACGGTTGTGTAATTATCTTTATGACCGGAGTCTACATGGCATCACGGTGTGGATTGTCATGCTTTGACACTATTGAGGTTTCCCCTAGCCATGGAGCGATCATGCGGTAGTGATTGGGTGTGATACCGAAGCATGCGGAGTATACATGTTTGGTCGCCCGGAAATCGCGTACCCCATTAGTATGAAACTTCGAACTAAAAAACATAATTCGATGACTTAGTCTTAGGCCCAAAAAATGCCAGAGCCGCCCTGGGGGAAATGTATGAGAGAAGAGAAAAATAACTCTATCAAGTTGAATACACACTTTACTAAACATAAAATAAAATACACCAAAGTAGTAATAATTTCGTATATATGCAAGTTAAGAACACGAGTTAACCATCTAGGTTAAGAAAATACGATGAGCTAGTCAATGATCAATTGTGCCTAAAGTAAAGTCGTTATCCATACCCGTGTTCAACGGGGTAGTAGGGTTCAATTCTTGGGTTAAATGACATTCGTCTTACCAAATCAACATTATATCCAAGCAACGTTTCTCTCGGTTTTCCAATGAAAAAATTACGTTCTCTCCCTCTTGACAAAACAACGTTTTTTCCAAAAACCTAACAAATAATATTGAAGTTGTCCCACCGTTTGGGACGGTCCTGACCAGACGCAGATCTCTGAGTAAGAGAGCAATAAACTTTTAAAAGGCGAATACAAAAATTAAGGGAGGGCAAACTATAAAAATAATACATATATTAGTGTATTTTTTCTCGAAACAAGGGGGACAATTGCCCCCTCTTGGGTGTATGTAGATCTGCCACTAACACCATCAATAATATTGGTCGTAGTCGACTCTGATATCCTTTGTAACAGTCATAGAACTCGTGTTTAGTAGAGTCATAATGTATCCGACGACTACTTAAATCCACATTCCTCGTAAACCAAATTCATCACATCTTTATATATCTTGATACTGCTTCTATTACTTTTCAATGTGAATATTACATATTCAAACCGAATAAAACTAATAAAGAAGAAGAAAACAGAGAAAAAAAAACTGGACGAACATTCCCCTTATGCCTCAATTATTCATAATTAATTTTTATCATATACCCTTTCAACGGTTAAGTTTATTCCTAGAGTGTATACAAACTTGCCTTTATGCTTAGGACAAGGATACAGTTGGAAAACAACATGTCTACATGATTTCATTTTGTTTGGTTCCATTGAAATATTCCAAGCTAAAATATCAATTTTTTTTACATTTATGGCCATGATTGGAATGAGGTTGTCAAATGTATCTATTTTTTATCTGGTTGGTTGGGTCTGGTCAGTTAACCGATAATTAACGTGAACCAACGACATACAGTTTACACAAGCCATGAACATATACCAAACCAACATTTCGTTGAACTTGAACCATTGGTAGTTTAAAAACTTTTGCTTCGTTTATCCGGTTCAAACTAGTGATTCACGGCTGATTCCAGTTTGGTACGTGCAAGTTTAAGCAAAATTATAAGTAGTACGTAGGATGTAAATGTTGTTTAAGTTTTACTCATTGACTATAGATTTAGGGAAGTTTTTAAATGACTATTCTAACTCAGAATTCAATCTAAATCATATAATTTCAATCCGTAATGAGGCAGATAGCTTCAAATAACGTGCATAAATAACCCTGGTTATAACGCCTGCACTTTGCGCGCAGTAGCCGCGGTAAATAAGTCGTAAATGTCCGGTCAATCGCTTGAGATCCGCCCTCGTTTGATCTAAAAATTTACTTAGTTAATTAATGAAGCACTTTACGCCACACTTATATATTGGGCCAACATTCACTTAATTTACCACGCGATATCATGTGTTATCACGTAAGACAAAGTTACCATGAATACATTGTTATTGTATATGACATAATTAGTTCGATTACAACGTATATATTTACACCATTAATTTATGATAGATATATACGTTGATGAATATAGTCCTATATCATTATCAATATTACAAATATACGTTGTGACCGAAATGTTGTGTCCGTTACCTTGCTTGAAGAATATAATTGCAAATATGCCTATCAAGTAGTAGGACCTAGCAAATGAATGAAGAAAAGGAGAAGTTATTGTGTGGTAAGAGAATTTGAGATGAAGTGACGGGTGAAACGATCAGAACCACACAGTTTAAATACATAATAAAATCAGATTGGCCTCAGATTGCTTTGATACTGTCTGCTCTTCACACCAAAGACACCACATAATAATCTCCCGAAGAAAAGAACAAAATACTGTAGTGAATCAAGATGCTTATCAATGGATGTGACAGAAAAATAGAAAGAAATGATAGGAACCATATACTTATCCTTTTGGTCAATACACGCAACCCACACGGAAACTAAAAAAATTAATTTTCAATTCCATTTTTTAATTAGAAAAATAGAACCCTCAACCAAAAAAAAAGAAAAAGAAAATATATATATATATTTTCAACCTTTTTTAATCAAAAAATAGTTCAAAAATATACAACAATACATTCTACATGTATTAAATTTGTGCAAAAGAAATTATGACTTGGTGATAGAAGTGTGAATACTCTTCAAATCATATCATTCAAATAAACTCTAATAATATATCATAAAATAAATCAATAATCTTACATAGATAAAATGATTATAATCACATTATATATAGAAACAAAGAGTTACTGTACAATATTTTTACAGTATCAATCAGACAAGTTGTAATAATGTCATAAATATATATAATCAAATAATTAGTTCCGTGATCTACTTACAAACCACAATTGACTATTTGGATTAAAAAAATACTTCACCTTTAACAAAAGGAAAAGAAAACTCGATCGCTCATAAGAGATTTTATGATACAGTACAAGTATAATTTATTATGACAATATGTGGTCTCTCTTTTACTATACATACATTAATATAAAAAAAGATACATACATTAATATAAAAGAAGATAGTATAAATATGTGGATATTATAAATGTTATTTGGTATAACATACCTACAACGATTATACGATAAGCTTTTCATTCGCTCTTAATTTCTCGTCCTTAGGATTAGGAATACATGAATGATGTGTCTTAGTGATTCAGTATGTAGAGTTTGTTCGTATACCTTCTTTTTACTTAAAAGAATCGTCTTTTTACAAAATTGACACTTCAGAGACAAGATTACATTTACCGCCATGTCTTCGTTACAACTTGAAGTTGTAACGACGGCATGCATAATTTTTGTTTTTTTTTTTTGGCTAAAAAGAATCATATTTTTATGAAATTATAACCCCAAGCTCTAACTCAAACCAACACCGTCGCTACCGCACATCCTTCTTTTGACACCACACCGAATCTATTTTTAAGACATTATAATATTTTTTACCTCTCAAGAATCAAATTTAAGTTCAAAATTCAATTCTAAAACGAAAACAAAATTCAACCACTATAAAATTGAAATTCATCCAAAGTATAATAACCGGATAGTTTGGGTGTGACGTGAATAACGATACCCTTTCTTTAGTTACTAAATTAGATAAACTAGTTTTTTTTAAAGGAAAAAATACCCTTAAAAAAGAGAAAAAGAAAAAGCGACAGCGAAAGCGGCCCCACCACGACAAAAACCAATATAAAAGATAGTCCCTCCCACATACTTCTCATTATCATTTTTACATTTCTTACATTTTATAAGCAATTCTCTTCAAATTCCTTAAGAAAGAAAAACAATGGCGGATCAGCTTACTGATGATCAGATCTCTGAGTTCAAGGAAGCTTTCAGCCTATTCGATAAGGACGGAGATGGTAATTACTCTCTTGCTCTTCACTTTTTTTTTTCACCTTCTCGAATATATAAATGTTTGAATCGTTCTTCTTCTGTATCCGAGCAAGCTGTTTTTAGCATCTGGTGTTTTCTAGATCTGATTTGATTCGGTTTAGTCTCACTCTTTTTAGCTCCGAAATTCGAAAACCAGATCTGATTCCATTGTTTGTTCAGTAAGTAAACTTGATTTTATCCTTAGATCGAAGGAGATCCAGCTGAAATATAAAAGCTAAACGAATGCTTTTAAATAGCATGATACGAACAGATATCGTAATTAGCTTTTTCTTAGCTCAGTAATTAGGATCCGGTGTTTAGTAGATCTGATTTTGTTCTTTCTCTGTCGTCTAGTTCGGTGTATTTGATCCTGTTTTGACGAGTTCAATGCATTAAAAATATGCGTAGCGATCGAGGAATGTCGTTTTCATTGTTCATCCCATCTGTTATTAGCTTTGATTTTTGTTCTATGCAATTTCTTCCATGGCTTTGTGTTTATCTGTTATATATACATACAATATATGTATGTATATGTATGGAATGTACTACTTATGAATCTATGAATTGGTGATCGGCAACCTGTAATTTTTGCTGATATAAACAAACTATGTATCTGCTATTTTTCATATACACTATACAGATTAAAGTTAAAGTTTAAACTGAAGGGGATTCAGTTGAAATATGAAGGCACATAAATGTTTTAACAGTTCAACATTGCTTTACAGAACATGATTAATATATGTGTTCACGTACAGAAACCTTCTTAAAGTAATAGACAACTATTATACTGACGGAATATTGATGATAGATAAGAACATAGACCATAGTTTGTGTATATATTTTAGCTCAGCAGTTAAATAAAGTTGTTTTTCTTACCTATAATATAATGAACAAACCTATGATTAAGAGTGTGTTTGTGAGCTGTTATTTTCAGCTGTGCCTGTATATATGGCAGTGATGAAACCTTTTCAGCTCAGCAGGGAAGAATACTTTTAATGAACAAACATAGGATTAAGAGTATGCTTGTGAGTTGTGAACCGTAATCTTAAGCTGTATACATGAGTTCTGAGACTATATAATAAGAAGCTTAATTAGTCTGAAGCTGAGATTTTACGATCCAATCCGATTGCTTTGAGTGGGTAAAAGAACTAAATAGTCGGCGCAAAACTTTTGCAAGTGTTTTGATGTTGTTTGTACTTAAGGTTCTGATGATTCTTTGATTCGGACATATGATAGTTCGAATATCTGATATATGTTCTGTAAGACAAAATTCAATTTTTGACTGGTTCAATATGTAAACTGAAAACCGGTTTGATGGTGATTATGACCAATGGTATGCTAAGAGAGCTTCTGCATCATTTGATTGTGTTTGTCAATATGTGCTTTTGCGAATTAATCAGCGTGTTACAGGTTGCATTACCACGAAGGAGCTTGGCACCGTGATGCGGTCCTTAGGCCAAAACCCCACAGAGGCTGAGCTTCAGGACATGATCAATGAAGTTGATGCCGATGGAAACGGAACCATTGACTTCCCAGAGTTCCTTAACCTGATGGCTCGTAAGATGAAGGACACGGATTCCGAGGAGGAGCTTAAGGAAGCTTTCCGTGTATTCGACAAGGACCAGAACGGTTTCATCTCTGCAGCTGAGCTTCGCCACGTCATGACAAACCTCGGTGAGAAACTTACAGATGAAGAGGTCGATGAGATGATCCGTGAAGCTGACGTGGACGGCGATGGCCAGATCAACTATGAGGAGTTTGTCAAGGTCATGATGGCCAAGTGAGAAAACTGATATATTAAAATCTCATGATTTTTAAAGCCTTTCTAAGAATTTAAAAAGAAAAAAAAAAAAAGGAATGGGGTAGATTTTATTTCTGTTTCTGAGGACTATGTGTTTTTTTTTTTTTTTTTTTTTTTTTGGTATGTTATATTTTGACCTGCCGTTTTCACGTTATATGTTTTTGTTTTGCTTTGTGTTGGTTGTAGTGCTTGCTGATATGGTACATGCTTTTGTTTGTTTTTTTTGTCTACTGTTTAGTAGTATGTAGTAGATGTTTGGTAGTGCTACAAAGATTTGGAAAACTGGTAAGCAGAGGGATTTTCAGTTTTGGTTTTGTGATGAATGTTATTGAAATGATGCCTATATATTGATCTTGCTTGCTTGCTGTTTAATTTTTATTGTTATTGTGATTAGAAATTTGATGAATGCAGGGTTAAAAACACATGGGTCGTGGGCGAAAGTGGGGTGGGCTGGGGTGGGGTGGGTGGTGGGGTAGGGTTAGCTTTAGGTATTATTGTGGGAGTGGAGTAGGGTTGGGTATAGTGATAGGGTTATTTTGGTTGGGGTAGGTGAGTGGCGGGGTTTGTCAGGGTAGTGTGGGTGTAAGGAAGGGTGATATAGGGTGTGGAGTAGGGTCAGGTAGTGTGATGGGGTAGAGTGGTTAGGGAAGGTGGGGTAATGCAGGTGCGGGGGAGTAGATTGGGTAGGATAAGGTAAGGTAGGTCACGGGGAAATAGAATGGGTAGTGTAAAGTAAGGTAAGTCACGAGGTTTGGGTATGCTAGAGTGAATGGTTGTATAGGTTGGGGGTGACGGGATAGGGTGTGTGGAGAGTTGCAATGGGGTGATTAGTAGGGCGGATGATAGGTAAGAATGTTAGGTTGTGGCGCATGGAAGGGTGGGTGGTAGAGGTGAAGTAGTGGGGTGGGAATGGAAAATGGGGTAGGGCAAAATGAGACGGTTGGACAAATTTTTTCCGTTCGGTGTTGTCGGTTTTGCCTATGAGAATTCAAAACAAGCAATTTCATAACGTATTGATTTGATTTCTTGTTAAAACAAATCATTTTATGACGTTTTTGTTCAAAATCAATTTAATTTATAATTTAACAAAACCATGAAAACAGCTTCATAGCCTAATTACACATCCGTGAAATATAATTGCCCTTGGCTTTGACATAAAGTTTATTTCAACGTGTTATGTAATGTTATTAATACCACACATCTCCGTAGAGATAAAATTTTTTCTTTGGTTTTCATATAAGGTCATAAAGTCGACAATGTATCATGTTGATATACGTCCCTTATTCAGAAATCAACCTTTGAACATATTGTGAATAAGTAAGAGATGGAGGGGTATTATAATAATAATGATAATAATTGCTATGGGTATGTTAAAGATGTTGATTTCTGATTAATGGGCACATGCATGACGATATGATAGATATCAACATAACTAATGAAGACATTCATTACCAGTCAAAAGGTTTGCTAACCTTATTATGAGAAGCATCGAAACAGCATCCTAATGGAATTAACAGTTTGTATCTAATTATAAATCAAATCAACTCAACGTCATTAAATAGTTTGTTTTATTGGTTAAAACCGACACCAAACCGAATCGAACATCTTAAAATGGTTTGTTTTCAGTTCTATTGGTTAAAACCAAAAACACTGAACACAATCAATATTCACAATTGATAACGATTTTATTTATTTGTCTCTTCATGTATTTATTAACCAAAATATGTACTACAGTATTTTCTATTGTCATTGATTACGGGTAGGAAAATTCTAATGTGCAAGAACATCAATGGGGATACCTTTATATACACGTAAAAATCCAATTAAGTGCATTCAAGGGGTATCTGCATTGTGGCCGCGGATAATTCTGATGCATGAACTCCCTATTAGAATTTAGAACAGATTGTTTGATGACTGCAACGTGTACAAACAAACAAAACTGTTTTGTCTATTTCTACAAATGAGCCTCGGGAGTAATCGGACAATCCGATCAGTGTTCTTTGTTTGTACAAATGATAGTCATCCAACAATCCGTTATAATGGATTTAATCCATGCATCGGAATTACCTGGGTGAAATTCCTAGTGTTCTACTGTTCTATGATGCTCTATGTAATTGTAATCTACTACACAATTAATAAGATCATGGATAATGAAATCTTTAATTTATATCATGGGAATGCAAATCATAGCTTGGTTAATATTAATATCACAAAATTTAATAGAGCATTTTGTGTCCATGCAGAAGAAGGCAAAGGAGGAGTCGAAGAACACCAAAGTATTCCAAAGATGAAAAAGCTTCCTTTCGCAAGAAATGTAGAAAAAGAGAACGTGTTCGTGATTGTTTCCTGTTATAAGTTCCAAATTATTTCCTTTTATGTACCTGTATAAGTTGGCTGATCCACTAAAACCGTCGGAACGAATTTAAATACCAATCGGGGATATACTAACGATGCTTAAATACAAAAGAAAATCCAGATCTCAGGTTGAGTGACGCGTGTCCCCTGTGTATGCAGATCCGCCCCTACTTGTAACACATTTTCTTGTTTTGCAGTCTCTATGTATAACACTCATCTATATGGTTTTAGAAAAGATAGAAGAAAAATAAATGATATTTACAAGAGTAATTTTCATAATAGCATTATGCACATACAAGGTCCATAAAAAGCGTAGACTCCCACGATGAGTTTATCTCGTGTTCTTTTAAAACATAAAACCAGGGGCGGAACCACCTTTGTAATGGGGTGGTCTCAAGCCCACCCCAAATTTTGAAATTGTTTTTAGTAGTAGTGTTAATATTAGTATGTTATGTGTCTTTTTCTTGATGTTATCAAGACCAAGACCACCCCGAAATTTCAATATACCAAGACCACCCCGAAAATTTTACACCAAGACCACCCCAAAATTTTTTCCTGGTTCCGCCACTGCATAAAACACATTTTATCTCTCGTTTTTACAGGGAATAACTCGTCAATAGGAAGTTTTTGCAACAAAATTTTCACCCGAAAAAAAGAGTTAATGGCATTTAGGCTTTTATTGGAGGCATAGAGAGATTAATACAACATGCAACTTAATATACATTTAAGGAATTTGATTAAGTATATATATACAGGAAAGAGTATAGCTAATATAGGAACAGTACTAGAACCAAAGTAGACGAATTAGGGTCACCTCTTAAGTGGCTTGTATAGGACAACGGACACGTACTTGGATTGAAACCGATGAGACAGGCCAAGAGCAACCACGGATTGAGACGACCAACCTTTTTCCATGAACACGTGGTTAAGCACAACGTGTTGAGGACGTGTTGAAGAAGAAGAGGACGGAGCGGTTTTATCTGAGTGTTGAGTACCGAGAGGAGTTGAGAGATGGAGTTGAGGAGGAACTAAAAGTGGATCCTTAGCGAAATCATCGTCTGATACGAAAGATTGATCGTAGCTCGATTCGGGTGATGGAGGGGCTTCGAACTCCTTTGAGGTATCGAAGTTCTCTGGGACATACTCCTGGAAAAAGCACCACACCAAAATCAGGATATTTTCAAAGGTGTAATCGAGTCGAGTCGAGCTGAGCACAGCCGAGTCAATATTCATCATGGCTCGAGCTTGGCGTGACGGAAAAACTCAAGCTCAAAACTCGACTCTAACTCAACTCGAACGAGTTATATATATTAGAAACTAAAGGTGGCTCACACGACGACACTCATTTCATGTGCAACAGTAACTAGGGGCAGCTCCACCCTTGTGACGGGTGGGGAGGCCGACCCCCTAACTAGAATGATGATTTTGAGATGCAAGAAAATATCGACTCACATGGACATCAAGAAGATTAACCGCATTCCCAATCTCATCAGTCTCATATGGAAGATCTGGAATGTGTCTAATTGCTCCATCCACGATGAACCGGTAGTGATATATACCCGAAGGAAGCACCAAAAGAATCGTATGATCCGTACCAGAACTTTGAAGTGGCCTCCTGCAAGTGACTTCAATTAAAAATACTTGTGACTTGAAAACACTAAGCACTAATCGAAGTTTGAGTATATAAAGCACACAGATACTTTAGTTAGTTCGAAATTTCCCATACTCACCTAGACCTCCAGCTGTCCCAGGATCCTTCAACTGCCACGTCATTACCGCCATAACTCCATGATATGAGAGTTGGTACACAGACCTCTGCAGGTTGACGAATTGCACTTCCCGGTGTTTCATTTCTTCGGTTTTGATTGAGGATGGTTGGTCCATTACCTAGTAAAGGACGAACCGGCGTCTGCAACATTGAAGGAAAAACCGGAGATAAAGGCCAATTATTGAAGTAAATTTAAAGCTAATGGAGTAATGGGCATCAATCATGTAAAGGACATGACATGACAAAAAGGAAAAATAAGTTGCATATACACCACTGAAAGTGGAAGGAGATCTATTCAATCTATAGTGAAGAATCTTGAAAAAATGTAGTACTTCTTTACGGATTTAGACTTGAAACAACACAAGGTCCGGAAAAAACAGGATATCTTAGAATTATATGTACAATACACCATCTATAGAAGGGACATATCAAAAGAAATTTATGAGAAAAATGATCCACTATTCAAGGGCTTCTCATAAAATGATCCATTCTAAAGGTGTATTGACTTTAAAGCAACAACCAAAGCTGGTTTTTGTCCCCCCAAAAAAAAAAAAAAAAAAAAGTAGTTATCCAACTCAATTCTTCGAATATGCAATCCAGCTACAACAAAGGTGATGCAACTTTCAAAACACCAGAATAGGTTGGCTACTCCATATTTGAAGATAGACAATGAGCATCAATCGAGAAAAAGTACAATCATGGTTGCTAAGTTACAGCATCTTACAAGACAAAAAAAAAAAAAACAAAAGTCGAGTTATTCTCCAGATTGAGTAATCCAAAGAAACACACTAAACTCTTTGATTAAACAGCTCAGTGGCAAGCTCAAAACAATGAATCCATAACCACTTTTTTTAAATTTCCTTTAAGAAATTAGTCCTTTTCGTTTTGGAAGGAGTTGTTCTCAGTAAATGTCACAATACATGACTACTTACTTAGGACATTTCGAACTATACCGCTTCAAAATCTACACCAACTCACCAAAACAATGCATTTCTACAACTACGTACTATAATCCTTCACTAACCTACTGCATCAAATTTCGCACTAAAACGAACATTTTACTTAATATTTGTCATCATTCCACACAACTCATGAATGGGTAATAATGCCAGAATTATCTCGCTGTACTTCCATTCCAAAAACAGGCATAGTAGTTCACAATTTACAGTAAAAATATGAATCGCACAAAGTATTGACAAACAAGCAACTACCGAACTGCAGCCTATACAGCAATGATTCTAATGATCAACACCATTTAGTCAATAGAATCTTAAAAGAAAGTTAGATCAAATGAGTTGTCCAGCAAACTAATACTCAACTATTAATTAAAGCTTCATATACATAACATAAGTACTTCCTTTCCTAAAACAGGCATAGTTGCTCACATTTTAATTGTTGGAAAATTTTGATGAATAAGAATTTGACAGACTCAGATTTCTAGTATATAACTAGCTTCCACAGAATACAGATACTCGTGTTAGTAATCTAGTTCACTATTAAACGATATGCTTGGATTTAATATGCATTCTACACAGAAAAAACAATAAACAATAAACAGAAGGAACATGAACACGAAGAAACATACGTACGATACACAGCTTACTATTAGATTAATTCGTAGAAAAAAGCTTTTCTACACAGCTCGTTTAAACTTCAGCAAACAAAACTCGAGCATAAATTCACATAGAAAGAGAAATAAACACCTCCGGAGCCGAAATGTACGGCGGACGACGGTACTGCTGCTGGCTACGAGTACGAGGCGGAGACTGTATCATTAAGTCAGCTGAAGGCACGCGTGGTGACAGCATCTGATTCTCTCTTCCACTTACGTCCTCACCACCGCCGCCGCCGCCAACCGCGACTGCGGATCCGTTACCGTTTTCTCTACCGGTTGCATTTCCCATCACAGATCTAACACATCTTTCATTGAATGTATGAGCGTAAACAAAACGTACATGTAGAGAGTGAATGAGACAAAGCTTTTGCAAGAAAATAGAGTTATGGATATGGCGCAAGATATCTCTATATACACGAAGATATATATATACACATGTTCATAATGCGATGTTTAAATATTGCAGGAGAGAGATAGCAAGCAAGGTGACGGATGAATAATAAATAGGCTTGGTTTATGAGTTTATTTACGATAGTGCCCCGCTATCCAAACTAGGATATTTTGTTTTGGTGGACATCACCTTTTTTGCACTTGGACTTGGATAACACTAGAAAACAAAATTTGATTATCACTATGTTGATGTTAGTGCTATATAGATGTAGTGATAGATTTTGTATGATGCGACCAAAATATCCTATTGTGTGAGGTCCATTGTCATCTGTCATCATTTTACAGTGCCGTAAAGGATAGACAAGTAAATCACAGATGAAGCGGAAAATTGATATTGACCACTTTACGGTGATATGAATGAAATATCTAAATCACGAATGAAACGGAAAATTGATATATGGGTGAGCTAGTAGACTTCTCTCTGGTCACTTTACGGTTTTGTGAATGATAGACATATTTGGGTGAGTTAGTGAATTATATTTATATTGTCGGGTGAACTAAATTAAGATGATTAATTGTATTGGACTGTATTGTATATGTATTTTGAGTGTACCGTACCTCCCAAGCCACCGTCCTTGACGCAAATACATACATACATTGCAAATGCATATTTTTCACAACACCATAAAATGTACTGCAGATTATCCAGACCCATCAATTGTGTACAACCGTACTGTGTTAAACGTTGTGTCACGACCGTTTCATAGGTTCTATAACTAATAAGATAAATGATACAACAGACAACGCTAATGATATATGTGGCTGGATCCCCTACTGTACCGATACAATAAAGAATGTGCTGTGAATGAAGATGGGGGCAACATGAGTATTTCACATGCAGCAACTAAAAAAAAAAAAACTTGAATCCTTATTTTTGCACACACAGTAGACACAACAGACAGACATATATAGTAGAGGATCCAAATTCATGATATATGAATATATAGTGTTATATACTATAATCTTGCATTTGAATTTTCTAGCCTAATTACATAGGTCAATACTAAAGGTTGACTCAAAGGGGTATATTTGGAAAGAAAGAAAAGGTTCACGTGGTCTAACATTAGTATAGCCCAAATAGTAGGTTTGAATGACGTGGCAAGATCCCAGACGTTGGCTATGGATAAGAACTAAAATGAAAGCATAAGTTTTACCTTTGATATTAACGACAAAATATTGAAGACAAGATAGAGATAGATGGCGACATGTTTTTCGTCCAAGTAAAAAAGTAGATAAGGTAGACAGCTTCGTTATCACAGAGATATAGTATTCAGGACGTGTAGCACAAGTCTTTAAATTATTTTGTTTTATTTTGTTTTTGAAACATACTTAAAATTTAAGAATAAATTAAAAAACCATAATAAGAGTATTTGTAGCAGAATTCCTATATGATACCCTAACCTTTAAATAAAATAAAAAACCAGAGTTTACCCTAAATATCTTCCATAACGGTGTCTCTATCCCTGTTTATCTTTAGAGATATGAACAATGCATACCTACATTTGATGATGCACTATTCACGTTCCTAAACATATTTAATTATAAAAAATTATAGGGATAATGATAGGGATATTGCTGGAGTGAAATAATAAATATTTGATGTGTATAAATAGAGTTGTGAAATAGAATGTATATTATTTAATATTATTTGAAATGTTGTAGGAATAAAGATAGAGATGCTGTTGTGAATTTTTTGCATTGAAATGTTTAGAGATATGTATTATCTAATATTATTTTAGGGATAAAATATTGTATTTCTGATGTGAATGTCTAAGCATCCTTATCATTAAAAAGAATAAAAAGAATGGGAGAATAAACTTTTGGGTCTATCGTCTTTTCAGATTTTCTCTTATGTTTAATGAAGTAGTCTTTGAAAATACTATGTGTTTTTGTCACGATACACATTTTTGTTACGATAAACACATACATAGAAACAGTGGTTGATCACGAAAAATTTCTCAATTGGACACCAGAACAAATTCTGGGAACATTGGAGTAGTCAGACAATTGGACCCGGATCCACCGAATGAAGCAGCACATGAAACTAAGTGTCATAATTCATTAGTACCTGATGATGAATCGGGTTCAATTTAATGTCCCTCAAAATCGTTGGCAACCCAATGACAAATATGGGGGTCGTTGGTTGTTATTGTCTTTCTTACCTAAAATTCTGCGTCCGCCACTAACTTAAAACCTTATCGGCTCTTGAAGCAATTTAAACCATCACTATTCCTCCCGAGCATTAAATGCGTGATTTAGATTGATCCACATGTGTTAACTCCACATCCGTGTTGAAGGCCAGAGAAATTGAAACGATACACCCCACAACAATGAAGAAATGCAAGATAAACCCCGAGCTTAAACTCAACTCAAGTGGCAGTGGCTTGAGAATGTCTAGAAGAGGTTGCACGTTTAACTCCCTCCCGAGACGCATTTCTTAAAAGCTAGGGGGCCAAGTCCAAAATCCCTTCCAAGGACCGACTCTAGATTAGTTAGGTCAACTTTGATCCCAGATATCAGAGGCTTACGAAAAAAAGAAATGCAAGATCAAAGACCTTATTGCTCCACACCGTTGTACACATGTCACACGAGGAGCCTTTATTGCACCACATTGTTCTATACATACATCACTTATTCAATGGTAGAACGTGATAAAGACTCTCCACGTAAGAATCTCCCATAATATACTGGCTCAAAGATAGGCTAAATATGACTTAGATCCATGTATCATCATCGTGTTCAGAAACCAATAAAAAGGCTGGTTTCTTTCTATTAATCAAAACAATTACGACTATTAGTATAAGTTACAAACATATGATTTACAATATGTTGGTTTTGTACTAATCAAATCAATTACCATAATTATTAGTACAAACTTACAGAATTTGTGCACAGTTGTTAGAGTCCCATTGACATTAGTAGCCTCTGATCTTTAGCCACAGGAGACGAAGCCGACTCAACAATCTGCTAACCCGAATATACACTCGTGTTGATTAAGCAATTAATACATTAAACAAGATGGATAAAAAACACTTTGCCCTTTTTTTAATTTCATGATTATATGCATTTCTACCCTTAATGTATGTGTGTGTGTGTGTGCATACATGTACATATATAAAGAAAGACGACTACCTTAAAACCAGTTTTATGGTAGAGCTTCTGAGCAGGTACATTATCGGCGTTTACATGAACGAATAACTGTTTCATTCCTGCTTCCACACACAAGAGTTAGTCCAATTAATCAAATAAGGGCATCTTTAGTGGCATCCACGATGCAAGGATACTTCTGTCCTGTATCGTGTCTTGTATCCTATACGTATACGTTTACGATACATATACGCACCGGATACTTAGGATACACATGTTGGGGCAAATTTGTAATTAAAGTTGGATAAAAGAATTCATATATGCATATCCATAACAACATATGTGTAGCGACGAAACATGTTGAAAATCGAGGGGAAACCACCAAATAAAGAATGAAAATCTGTCCAAAATGATGAAAACTACTAAAAGTTGTAATATCTTGTGTTTTAATATTTATTAGTATTTGCTATGTAAAGTTTTATTAGGAAAGATTTGGTAACTATGTATTTAATATTTACTTACATACCCCGCGTATCTGTACTTACGCAACCTAGAATGACAACACACCAAATCTACAGATGGAGCAGCACAGTGGCATTCGACTTTTTTATAGTTGATTCTAGAGCCAAGAATCGACTTTCCGCCAGTCGGTCGTTACAATCGACTGGGTGAAAGTTGGTTCTCAGCTCTAGAAAACGTCGATAATTTCTAATGTAGTGACACGGTAACTATGAAGAGTTGAATTAAGTATGAGAGATGGAAACCTGCTGATGAAGCTACATCTGTAGCCAAATATAGCATGTTTGAGGCAATACCCTGACGCCTGGCGAATTTCGCGACGCAGACATTCGCAATGTATGCATACTTGTGTGCATCAAAAGGCTCCTGACTTGCCAAGACAGAGCAAATTCTTTTGATTTCCTGAAAACAATAGAGACAATAGGGGGATATATTGAGAAGACCTCATTTTTTTATGGAATAAAGACCCTTTTGGTCCCTTTTGATCCACGATTTTTGCATTTATATACTCTATGTTTCATCTTGCCCCTTTTAGGCCTCATTTATGCATTTTTTTACCTTTTCAGTCCATTTTTACCATGTGCCAAGTTTTTATTGACCGAAACATGTACCTAACAATTAGATTTTGACATGTGGCATTTTGGACTGAAAATATAAAAAAATGCATAGACGAGGGGTAAAAGTGCCAAGATGAAACAATGGGGATATAAGGGCAAAAATCGTGAAACAAAAGGGATCAAAGGTGTCTTTATCCCCAATCAAAACTAGCAAATAGTAATACTCCCTCTGCCCAAAATATACGTCATTCTAGCTCTTTGGATTTGTCCTATAATATACGTCATTTTAGATTACCAATGAAGCATTTGTTACTATTCTCTATCTTACCTCTAGTCTATTAACCTTCCAACCACTTATCTTTACTCTATAAATATCGCATTAATAATAAACAAATGATTTAGTCATTTCTCCTTAGAAATTATGACACTCACCAACTTTCTTAGTCTGTGTAAAAACACCCAAAATAACTTATATTTTGAGACGGAGGGAGTATCTCGTAATTCCCACAAACAAGTCCTTAGTAAGCTATAACTGCAATTCACAATAAAGAAAGCTATTTCTTAATAAAGATCGTGCAAAATGGCCAAGTAAAAGAAGTGTACCCCGGGATATGTTTCCCCTTTCACAAACTGGCGGATGCTCAAGTCCAGAGTTCCAACAACACTGTTTAGAACAGTCCTTCTGACATTTTTATCCTCCTTTTTAACCTGAAAAATGTGAAAGCATGTTAGTTATGAAATAGGCCCTACAACCGGACATTTGATGGGCTTTCTACTCGAAAAAAATAAAACATATTCACAAAACTGAAAACACAACAAGAATACGTCCAAAAATAACACTGGAAACTTGATTCAAAAACGAGAGGGGAGGTTTAAAACTTATACCAACAATGCTAATCACATAGTAATTGGGTTCTAAAACATTTCCAGTTGGCCCTTTTTCCCCCTTTTTTTGCGGTGGGTGGGTATATTGTGGATGGAGAAACAATTATGGGGATCTTCTTGATAAGGAAGTTTATGATTAAGAATTGAAAAGACAGATGAATCTTATCGGTTGAAGTGTCATGTTTGAACTGAGTGCCTAAAGAAGAAGCCCGTTAAAATTCAGGTCTTTCACACAATCATATTTTAAGAGCAATATGGTTGTGAAAATACTAATCATGGAGCTAATACTAACTCCTCACAAAACAGTGTAAATATGCATCACATACTTGGGTATTGAGATTAAAAAACACCTATGACTAACGATCTATGAAAGCCATCAAACTCAGAATACAGAAAGAAACTAACAAAGCATGTTTTAATTTACCAAAAAAATGAGCAAGCCGCAGTGAGAAATGGGAAATGACAGTTTGAAAAGCATAAACATGCTGAACAATATAAGAACTTACGGAAACAAAACAGTAGCACTTCAATGAATTCCCATCCTGCGCGCAACATCTTCTCTTCAGAGCATAAAATTCCTACAATATAGAACACACACCCCTGATGGTTGGAACATCAAGAATGAAGGACACAAGTCCTACTAAGATTAACCAATTCAAATGACTATTTGAGCAAACCCAATAGGCCTTGTGCTTAGAATCACGGTAGAACAATATAATAACGACAACAACCAGATGCTAAAAACGCATTCAATCTATTACAACAACCAGATGATTCAAGCTATTACTAAGTTCACCAAGCCAAACTACTGAGAGAATATCAAACAGTGCCCATTGATACAGCCTGAAGACTTGTCTTAAATGAAACAAGTCTTTTATGTGCTCTCTTTCATGTTCAGCTGACACGGTTTATGGAAATGATGCATAAAGAAGAAAGACAAAATGAAGGAATCAGAGTAAGCAGATCACACTTGGAGTGAAGCAGGTTAAAAGAAAATAATGATCGGTAGATGCTAATATGGTCAAGATAATGAAACATAAGACGGAATGTTCTATGTTCATGTGTTTTGTAGACCTCAAGGATGAACCATTTTCATTGATATTGGGCAAACTGTGTATAAGCACACACCGGTGCTGAACATAAATTTCACATACGTGTCTATTTCTGTGCTCACCTGTTCGGCATACTTTCTCTTAAAACTGTCAACATGCCTGAAAATATGGAAAAAAAACAATAGCCTTAGCACAAGAAGTGTGAATATTACGTGTATTAAAAAAGAGTTTGGCGAAGAAGTTCAATAAATAGCAGGTTCCGTTTTCTTGTTTCTATCACTTGACCAGAAACACACGGTATGAACTGAGCAGCACTAACCGCATATAACAAACGGATTCCCAATGAGCTTCTGCTCGCAACCAAGCTGCAGTCTATCATCCAAATTCACACAAGAAATTACGGTGAGCTTCGAAAATAAGGCAATAAAAGCATATATATAAGTTGCAGAATAGAGAAAAACAAACCCAATATTCTTCATCCAACAGAGCCTCACGTGCAATGAATCGCCCGAATTCCTGTCTTGGTGCACTGTTTATCTCCTCATCAGTTAGTTGAAGCCTGCTAAAAGAGAGATCAGGCGGCTTCGAGTTCTCGTTCTTGGGAAATGATGAATGACGAATCCTCTGTTCATCATTATTGCAGTGGACTTCCAGATTTTTCCATCTACAGCATAAAGGTTGGAATGTATCCCTAGAAGAATTCGGTCCAAAATTGGAACATAAAGTGAATCATTGATTGCGAAAATCGATAGTGGAGTAATCATTAACATGTTTTTCCCTTGTCGAGCTCAAGCTGCTTATAATCAATATATAGGGTGTCTTTAGTGGCACCACACCGAAAAAAAATCAATTGGCGAAAAGCCGATTCTCAGCTCTATAATCAACTTTCACCCAGTCGATTGTGAAAATCTACAGGTGGAATGTCGATTATCAGCTCTATTATCAACTTTCACCCAGTTGATAGTGAAATTCCACCTGCGGAAAGTTGATTCTCGCCTCTATAATCAGCTTTCACCCGGTCGATTGTGAAAAGACACCGCCGGAAAGTCGATTCTCGTCTCTATAATCAACTTTCACCCGGTCGATTGTGAAAATCCACCGGCGAAAAGTCGATTCTAAGCTCAGCTCTAGAGTGGACTGTGAAAAAGTCGATTGTCAATGTGTTTCCATGACGTACCTCCTTTCTAAAAAAAAAACAAATGATAAAAAGGCATTTTATGTAACACGACATAGTATTTAGCACGGCACCACAGCAAAAACAATCGACTCATAGACGGTTGACAGTCGATTCTAGATGGGAGAATCGACTTCTATTGTGACAATCGACCATCTGAAAGTCGTTTGTCATCTCTATAATCAATTACTAAAGAAGAAACAATCAACTCGTAAAAAGTCGATTCTATTGCTGAAAATCAACTTCTATTGTGACAATCAACCATCGGAAAGTTGTTTGTCACCACTATAATAACAATCGGCTCGCAAAAAATCATTTCTATAGCTGAGAATGGCTTCTATTGTGACAATCGAACATCAGAAAGTCGTTTGTCAGCTCTATAATCAATTACCTATCAGCACTATAATCAATTACCACAGAAAAAAACAATTGACGTGCAAAAAGTCGATTCTAGAACTGAAAATGGGCTTCTATTGTGACAATCGGACCACCAGGAAGTCGTTTGACAGCACTATAATCAATTGCGCAAAAGACGATTGTATCGTGGATCAAACAAAAGCAAGCAATGATGGAAAACAAAAAATTAGCTCATTCTAGATTTCTAGCTCAAAAAATAATCAAAATAACAAGTTCCAGGGAAATCAAAATTCAAATTAAAAGGATGAAGTACAAGTACGAAGCATAAATCAATCATTACCTGTTATTGAACACAGCGACAAAAACTAGCGATTGATTCTTCCAGCTTCTGCTTTGTTTAGAAAAAATCCAGCTGAACTGAGACTGCTGCTGAGGCTGCCGGATTTTAAATTGCGGCAAAAATTTACTTCTTAGCTCCATGGATTTCTACCTCTTTGAACAAAGGATCATCACATAACAAAAATACTCCGACAATTAGCAGATAGCTATGGATTACGATTTCCTTTAGGAGTTTCAGGATCAAAATTCGTCTCCTGAACAGAGAAATTCAGCAACGAGGAGAAACGTCGACGTGTTTTGCTGACATTTTCCTCTTTTTTTTTTTTTCTTTCCAAATGCCGACAATTTCTCTCCTCTTTTTAGAAGTTTGTCATATCTTTTATTGGATATTTTTCCGGATAATTCAAATTTTCTTTCGGTTAAATAATTCAATGTTTGGTCCTCTGTGTTTTGAGAAAAGTTATGGACTTATGGCAGGGGAGTGATTTGTGAGAGAACGTGGGAGGATTAATCACAACTCTTCATTTAGGTTTTTTTTTTTTTTTTTTTTTGCTGCACTAGGACGAAAGCTTGGCCAAGGCCTTATTTATTGGGGAGGGATTCAACCTGGGACCTTTCACCTGGAGGCCAGAGTGGCAGGGTGCATATACTGCACCACTGGATGACTCCAACTCTTCATTTAGTATACCTTATATAATTCTATAAAATTTTCTGCTGAGTTTCTTTTTTTAATTTTTAAAATTAACGTGTCATCTTATCTTCTCTCTTCCTATCTATGATACGTGATGGATACTTTTTTTTAAAATTTTTTTTTTTTTAACAGCAGATTTTTTTTTCCTTCAGAAAAATCGAATTTGCTAATAAGTTATCGATTCTCTTTACATAAACCGAAACGCGTGTATATTTCGATATTGTTTCATTTTATTACTTCCAACAGATAAAATATATAGCTTTGATTTTAAGTTTGTCAATGAGACATGGCATACTTTCTTTTTTAATTTTTTTTAACAGCAATTTTTCTTTTCCTTCGGTAAAAACTAGAATTTCGGTTAGCGCTATATAGAAAACGATTTTTTTTTTCGATTCTCCGTTACATAAACCGAACCAAAGTTTATATTTCGATCTGATTGCTCATTTTATTACCTCCAATGAGACAATGCGGTTTTCGATTTTAAGTTTCAATCAACCAAATTTTTCGGTTCGATTTCGTACAACAATTGAATAAAACCGCAGGTGTACTTTTTTATCAAACGTGTACAGTTAATAGTTTGTGCGAAAAAGGAAAAAAAAAAAAAAAAAAGACTGATGATTTGAAGTTCTCAGATAGCGTTTATGGAAGATTAATGTTTTTTAACTATCAAATACAACAACAAAAAAAAATAAGGGCAAACAAATATCCGCGCAGAAGGTGTGCGCGTGACCACGACACCACATTAAATGTTTAATGTTGATTTTTTTCTTTTTAGGTTAAGCGTTATATGAAACCGAATTTTTTTATTCGATTCTCCGTTGCATAAACCGAACCAAAGTGTATATTTCGATACGGTTCATTTTTATTACATCCAATAGCGGTTTCATTTTTAAGTTTCAATCAACCGAAAATTTTCGATTCGATTTCAGCATAACAATTAATAAACCGTGTACTTTTTTTTTTTTATCAAACGCGTGTGCTTGCTAGCTTTGTTGTGCGAAAAGGAAAAAAAGACCGACGGATTTGAAGTTCTACTGTGTAGTGTATGATGGAAGATTAGTCAAGTTTAGCTATAAAATACAACAACAAAAAAATAAGTGCAAACAAATATCCGCACCAAGAAGGTGTGCCCACATGTGACCATGTGGACACCACATTAAATGTTTTTATTATTTTGAACAATATAACGTCGGTGGAACCGATGGTCATTGAATTGACGTTGAAATATCAAATCACTTTTTATATCCTTCAGATCGTATAGAAAATGAGTGAAACGCATTTTAAACATATTAATGATCTGGAAGCTAAGACGACCCGAGAGATTTGACCGTATAGTATGGTCCGTTTATTGTATTTCTATAATATTTCATTATGTAAAATCGTTTCAAAGGATCGACTTTATGACATTGTTTTCCGATACATCATATTGTGGTTTATTTTGTAGGTGAAAACTCCTGATAGGGCTAGAAGAGAAGTGATTCACAATCTTCACGTCTCTACGAAAGAGCTAACTCTTGCAGAAAATGTGATATGTTTTTTGTTGCTCTCTTTGTCGTGTGTCTTAAATTTGTTACGGTTTAAGCTTACGCGATTTATTTCACTTTGGGGATCTATTCTTTTATATTATTATTGGTAACGATTTATATTGGGTCCGTCGTGCCTTGCACGGCTCTCGTTCACTAGTAATACTGATAAAAATAAATTCAGGAAGGACACCAAACTAAATTTAATATTGCATTTAGAGTATCTCACTAAATACTTATTTATTTAAATAAATAAATATTGTCAAATTTTGTTGTGGTGTGTTATATAGATTTAGCGTGGTGTTATCAAACGTCATTTTTTCCCTTTATGTATATTTTTGTTATCATACTTGAATTTTTTAAATTAATTCTTATAAACTTATATATATGTGCCTATTTCTATGTTAACATGTTCAATATACGTTTTTGATCCTTAACCCGTATCACAGAATTCCTGCTGTTGGTGGCATGCCATGGCATTTCTTCCATTGATGGCACTCTAGCTTTTGTCTTTTCATGTTGATATTTTCTTCCTATGAGATTTTTTTTCCCCACAAACTTCATTTTATTTCCATATGGCTCTCTCTTCCTAGTATTCATTGATTTATGAACTGTATTTTGTCTTTATAACGTGTAGGTAAAGATTTTTTTTTCCTTTTTATTTCCCACGGAGACGAAAAGATTTTATTAACGAAAACTTTTACAATAAAAGCTTAAATGTGTTTAGACTAAAGCTAAAGCTAGCAATGAAAGATGTTTGATTTATCTTTTGTTGGTCGATATTTACGTCTAGGGATAAAAAGGTATTTTTGTCCTTTCGTATCATAATTTTTATGTCTATCCGGAATGTTTTATTCTGAGACTTTTATCACTAATGTACTATATTCGTCCTAATGTAAATCCATTTAGATAACCAATAAAACATTTATTACATTTTTTCTTATTTTATACTTTATTTATTATTTATCCACTCACTTTTCATTATCTTGCATTTTATACTTCATTTATTATTTACTCACTTTTCACTAGCAGTCAAAAGTCATTTTAGACTTTTTTTTTTATCAAAATTAATGACACATAATCAATTTAACCAATCTTCTTAATCTGTGTGAAAAATCCCAAACAGAATTACATTTTGGGACGGAGGTGTAGAGAATAGAGAGAAATGAGCTGGCCCTTTGGAATATTGTGATTGGTTGGAATGGCATCACTCTATCCAATCATATATTTGGTATTCCATATATGTAATAAGTCAAAGAGTATATATAGACTAGATACCAAAATATCTAAAGTAAGAAAATCAAGTTGAATATTCTAGAATAAGATCTGCAAATTCTCTGTAATGATTCCTATTCCATTTTCCAGTATTGAATTCAATTTTCTTCAATTCTCTTTAGTTTGATGTTCTTCTTCATGGTATCGGAGCTCAAATCTGTTGCTCATCTCTGATTTCAGTTTTCTTCGTGTTCTTAGCTTGATTCTGCTCAGAAATGAATCAGAGGCAAGGTCAGAATCAAATCGGTGATATCACACCGTCTCATCCTTTGTATCTGCATCCAAATGAAAATCCGTCGATTGTACTGGTTCAACCACCACTTTGTGAGAAGAATTACCATGGTTGGAGCAGAGCTATGCATATGGCGTTGTTATCGAAGAACAAGTTTGGATTGGTTGACGGAACAGTTCCAATGCCTGTAGATGATGATCGCTTGCTAGGCATTTGGACTCAGGTCAATAATATGGTGCTCTCATGGATTTTGAACTCTGTAATTCCGCCCGATTAGCAAAGTGTAATGTGGTCAAACACAGCCAGAGAGGTTTGGAATGAATTGCGTGTTCGCTTCTCTACTGGAGACTCATTTCGTGTAGCAGATATTCAAGAGGATATATTTGCTCTTAAACAAGGTACTAACACTGTCACTGAATTTTACACCAAATTGAAGATCCTTTGGGAGGAATCCACTATGATTAGACCTATACCTATGTGTCCTTGTGGCCTCAATAATCAAGTTTTTCGTAACTACATAGAAGCTGACGATTCATTTTATAAGAGGTCTTAATGATGCTTTTGAGCCTGTTAAGTCTAAGGTTTTTCTGATGCAACCGCTTCCTGACATAAATGAAGCATTTTCCATTGCTGTTAAGTTTGAGAGACAGATCAAGCATGGAAATGAGCACACTGTTGTTCCTATGGCTATGCAACAATCCTATCAGGGTAACTATGTTAAACAACAACCTCCTAGACGCTCTATGATCACTTAAAATGCTGCACCTACTGGTTATATGCAGGACAATGAGAATAGGAAGTTCATGCAATGCACTTATTGCAATAGGCAAGGCCACACAGAAGACAAGTGTTACAGAAAGCATGGATTTCCGTCAAACTTTAGGCCAAAGAGACAGGCTAACTTGGTTCAAAATGACTATGAGGATCCAGAGGCTTCTGTTGTTGTTCCATCTACAGATCCTTTTGAGGGAGGATCTTCTGTTTTTACTCCTGAGCAGTGTAAAGAAATGATGAAATTGTTCCAGTCATTTCAAATGCAGGGTGCAGGACCATCAAATACTCAAATACATGGAAACAGCAGCTCCTCACACCAGGTTTCAGCTGCTATTTTGAATACTGATTTCTCTCAGAAGGATAAAGGTACCGTTTCTCAGTCATGTTTAATAGATTGGATTCTGGAACAATTGGACATTAACAATGCTTTTCTTCATGGGGATCTTAATGAAGAAGTATACATGGTGGCACCCCCAGGCTTTCCTACTTCTAAGGTCTGCAAACTCCAAAAATCCCTCAATGGTTTGAAGCAGGCTAGTAGACAGTGGAACATCAAGCTCACTGCTGCCCTTATTCATCAGGGATACATACAATCTCCTCATGATCACAGCTTATTCATCAAGCATTCACCCACTTCCTTCACTTCCCTACTAGTGTATGTTGATGATGTGGTCATAGCTGGTAATGATAGAAATGAAGTTACTTCCATTAAAAGGTTTCTGGATGACACTTTCCAGATCAAAGATCTTGGACCCTTTAAATATTTCTTGGGTATTGAAGTGGCCAGGTCCAAGGAGGGCTCATTCTGAATCAAAGGAAGTATGCTCTAGAACTATTGGAACAAAAAGGCCTTTTGGGATCCAAACCAGCCACTAGTCCCATGGATTTTTCTAAAAAACTGACACATCAAGACTCAGAATTACTCCCAAGCAACACTTTGTATAGAAGCCTTGTTGGAAAATTGCTGTACTTAACAATAACAAGACCAGATATCCCCTTTGCAGCTCAACAACTTAGCCAATTTTTGGATGCACCAACTGTCAACCATATGAAAGCTGCACAAAGACTGTTCAGATACGTAAAAGGAAGCCCATGACAAGGCATCAAGTTTCCTACAAACAATGAGTTGACCTTGAAAGCTTTTTCTGATTCTGATTGGGCAGGGTGTGAAGAGACAAGAAGGTCTGTGATTGGATTCTGCATCTTTCTTGGGCAGTCCCTAATCTCTTGGAAGTCAAAAAAACAGACTACTGTGTCTAAAAGCAGTTCAGAAGCAGAGTATAGATCAATGGCTGCAACAACTTGTGAAGTGCAGTGGATTATGTATTTGTTAAATGATTTGCAGGTTCAACATGACAAAGCTGTACCACTGTTTTGTGACAACAACATTGCTGTGTATATAGCAGAAAACCCTGTGTTTCATGAAAGAACAAAACAAATAGAGATAGATTGTCACATTGTGAGGGAGAAGTTCTTAAAAGGGATCATCAAGCCATTGCCTATAAGATCAGAGTTGCAGCTAGCTGATATGTTTACCAAGGCATTGGAGAGCATTAAATTGAGATAGTTGATGGCCAATCTTGGACTGCACAACATTTATGCAAGATCAGGTTTGAGGGGGGATGTAGAGAATAGAGAGAAATGAGCTGACACTTTGGAATATTGTGATTGGTTGGAATGACATCACTCTATCCAATCATATCTTTGGTATTCCATATATGTAATAAGTCAAAGGGTATATATAGACTAGATACCAAAATATCTAAAGTAAGAAAATCAAGTTGAATATTCTAGAATAAGATCGGCAAATTCTCTGTAATGATTCCTATTCCATTTTCCAGTATTGAATTCAATTTTCTTCAATTCTCTTTAGTTTGATGTTCTTCTTCAGGAGGTAGTATGTATTATTCCCTTGAACTCTCAGTTCAAAATGTTACTTATCGAAAATCTACCGTTAAATGTATGACTTGGATTAACCTACGAAATTTGACACGCATAATGGACTGGAAATATTCAACAACAACAACAAAAGAAAATGGTTCCGTTGGAATAGTGGAATTACTTTTGGCATAATTTCTTGATTTTTAAAACATGATACCACACAAAAATTTCTGCACCACATATATTAAAATGTCGTTGCTCAGTGACCTGGTATAAACGTTATTGTCACCGACGTTCGTTATGAACATGGAATGTCAGTATCGATGACGTTGCTCACCATTGTCTATGTTCTATAAAAATAAAAATAAAAGTCAATTCCGTTGATGTTCGAATGAAAATGTAACGTCCGTAGCATTATATTCATTGTGCCAATAGAATTCCCCTGAAAAAAATGTTTAAGCAAGGGATAAAAATGTCAGACAATAGTAAAAGAAATAAAGAGAAAAGAGAAAAACAAAGGCTTTCGTCTTATTAAACTTGACAAGGACTGATTACAATTTATAGGCCAAGGGCCACACTCAAAGAAACAAAATAATCCCAACTCACATTTATCTATTAGGCTCCCATTTGACCTAAACAAGTACACATTGGATAAGCCTAATCACAAGTATGTTATAGTTTGTTACAATATCGTTCATCCTATTCTCTTTGAGATTCAATCTTCTAAATATATATTTTAGGGGCTAAAAGAGAGTTTATTTGTTGCAATCCGCAAAACAAAAGGCAATTAATTAATTGAGAGACGAGAGACGAGTCTCTTTCTACACAGTCAACTAAGTTAAAGCCTTCATCTGCGAAAAATAAAAGGAAATCAGGTTTTTGTAGGGACCGATTATTTTTTTCAGGTCGTGTTCAACTTGACATTTTTTCCAGGTAGCACGTGCAAATTACACGGTTTGGATCAGCCCGTGCAAATTTGCAGGGCTGAATACACGCCACGTGAGAATTGAATTGAGAAATTTTCGCCTTATGGTGATCAGCCCGTGTGAATTTCCACCTTCTGGATATATAGTGCCCGAAAAGCAATATTGTATTGTTTTTAATTAAATAAAATGACATTTGTTATTAATCCTTTTATTTGTATATTTGTATATATTTAAATGTACATCACAGAAAATCCCAAAGGGTTCATAATGTAACCATAATACTCAGTGAATAAGAGTTATATACAAGATGATTGAGATTATGGTGATACTATTTAAATGTTAAGTCCATGGTGAAATTAATTAAAGTTGGGATCTTTTAATTAAGACACCATTAGTGCCTTAGAACACTTCATGTGTGACCGTCTGATCCGGGCCGTCGATGTTGGACATCTTAGTGGCAGCACTTATACATGATTTGATCATGTACGACTTGGACTGATTTAATATGACGATCTCATGATAATTCCATAATGAGAGAATCTAATTAAATCACAAGACGACCATCTATGGATTAATCTTAATCCTAATGTGATTATAGACTCATGCCTATTTCGAGGTGGTGTTTGATGTGGCGTTAAAGTTAGCTCAGTTAAGCTTTCTCAAACACGTCCATGTTGGCATCATTCAGGGATAGGTAGCCGGGAATGTAAGTCACAAAGATGGAGTCCATCCCTTCTTGTGGGAAGTAGAAAGACGGTTCCCTCGTTTGTTAATTTTGGAACTGATCAATCGGCCGAATTTATGATCTTAGATTATAAATATCGATCACTAGTGAATTAATAGCAGTCGAGGATAAGATGCTATGAAGGGGTTAAACGGAAAATGCCTGGCTTCATATACGAATCGTCTATGGATGGTTATCCATAGGTAATGGTTATATCAAGAGACACTGAATATATATATATATATATATATATATATATATATATATATATATATATATATATATATATATATATATATATATATTGATCCTATATGCGCAATATATATCCTAGAGGGGGGGGGGGGGGTGAATAGGATATTACGGCTTTTTAAAATTTTATTAAGCCTATTGGAATTTAAATTAATTAACCTAATATTGATAATAAACTAGGCGGAAGATCTAGCTAAAATCAACGTGTATAGGTTAATGTTCTTGTGATCAAATATTGATTAAAGATTTTAACAGGTTAAAACCTAATCAATTAGCATGCAGAGTTTTTAAGTGTGTTTCTAATTTGATTCCAAATCACATACACTGATTTTAATAGTTGTTTAAACTATCATACAGTCCTATGTGTCAATATCAAACACACATCCACAGATTTCACTATATGCTTTTCTGTTACAGATTACACCAGATTTTTCAGAGCTGAAAATAAAACTCAAGATGATTAAGTTTGTTCTAACTTATTGAGCTTTCAGATCACACTGTAGTGTATGAATCCCAAACACAACAGTGACACAGTCACAGGGATTCAAACACAGTTATGTTCCTGAAATTCAATACAATAGAACTGATACAACCTTTACTTACTTTTCTAACAGAGTTCTATAATTCTACACACAGAGAAAAATAGCAACTAGAAAGCAAAAGTAACACGTGAACTTACTGATATGAACACACAGTTCAGGATGTGAGATGCCTTCCTCTTGGCAATACCCTTGTGCCACCAGTCGGGCCTTATTCCGAACGACTACCCCATTTTCATCCATTTTATTCCTAAAGGCCCATCTTGTTCCTATAGTGTGTGTCTTGGGAGGTAAAGGGACTAGTTCCCTTACATCATTTCTTTCTAATTGATGTAACTCCTCTTGCATGGCTATCACTCAATCCGTGTCTACTAGTGATTCTTTTATATTTTTAGGTTCAATTAAAGAAACTAAAGCAGTAAAATGAGGGGGAAGTGTGGACCGACGAGTGGATACACCAGCAGTGGGATCTCCAATGATAAGATCTGGAGTGTGATCACGATCCCATGTGTGTTGTCGTGACGAAGCAGGTTGCTCATTTTGTTCAGTATGTTGTTCACCATGGGGTTCACCATTTGCTAAGGTTTCATCACCCATGGGTCTGTTTTCAGCGATAGGAGCCTCAGGAGTAGGAGTTTCAGGAATCTCCGGGCTTACTTCATTTGTGGCCGGATGAAGAAACTCAAACTCAGAATAATCTGCAAGCTTAGCCTTTTCTAATAATTCTTTAATTCCTTCCACATTAATACACGCATTAGTCATGGATAATTATTTTTCTAATAATTCATTAAATGAGACATGTATGGACTCACAAACGCGTCGTGAAACCGGATCATAACATCTATATGCCTGTGAGGTTTCCGAATAACCCACGAATATGCATTCGGTGGACTTAGATGCAAATTTATCCAAGTTTCCCTTATCGTTTAAGACAAAACATTTTGACCCGAAAACATGGAAATAATTTATTTTGGGTGGTCGGTTCCTAAGGATTTCGCAGGGAGTCTTGTGCAAAGTCTTTCGAATAGATAATCTGTTAATATTATAACAGGCACAAGAGACCGCTTAGGCCCATAGTAAATGAGGCACATTGAACTCGTTTAGCATTGTTCGTGCCGACTCCTGGAGAGAGCGATTTTTCTGCTCAACAACCCCATTTTGTTGTGGAGTTCTAGGAGCAGAGAACTCATGTCGAATACCGGAGTATTCACAGAACTCAATGAGTTCTGCATCAATGAATTCTCCGCCTCTATCGCTCCGGACAGTCACAACTGATATATCAAAAGTATTCTGTAATTGCTTTACCAGAGTTTCAAATGACGTAGCACTGTCACTCTTTTGAGTCAAGAACAGAACCCATGTGTATCGGGAGTAATCATCTACAACTACGAGGGCATACGACTTCCCTCCAAGGCTTCGAACACGACTTAGGCCAAACAGATCGATATGCAAGAGTTCAAGTGTGCGTGTAGTGGTGATGTCTTGTTTGGATTTGAAAGAAGTCTTTGTTTGTTTTCCTTTGATGCAAGGCTCACAAAACTTGAAGTCTTTCAAGTCAAACTTTGGTAGTCCACGAATTAGATTTTGGCTAACCAATTTCTGCATGGTGGAGATACCAACGTGTCCTAGGCGTCGATGCCAGAGATTAACATTGTCATTCTCAGAGACAAGACAAGATATTGGACAATCTGGAAGCTTATCAAGTTCGATCGTATATATATTGTCCTCATGATGACCGGACAAAAGAAGCTTACCAGACATATCTTTTATCTTGCATGTCTTTTTGTCGAATGTAATCTCTAGATCGGAATCACTAAGTTGGGAGATGCTCAAAAGATTATGAGTTAAATTGTTTATGAAATACACATTGTTTATGATGAGCGATTCAGGGTTACCAATGGATCCTTCACCAAGGATCTTTCCTTTGGAGCTATCACCGAAAGTGACAGAGCCTCCTTTGGATTTGGGTTCGTATGATCGAAAAAGTGTGAAGTTTCCAGTCATGTGCCTAGAGCAGCCGCTGTCTAGCACCCATTTATTAGGATTCTTCATGGTCTTAGTTTAGGGAAATCCTGTAACCAAAGAGTAGTTGAGGCCCCCTTTAGTCTTTTGGATCCTTAAGGGTTAGTATTGGTGGAAACCATTCTCACCCATACTTGTTTAACTTTGGGTACCCATATCTTCTTAATCTTGGGTTTATGTGCAGGTCTAGATCTATAAGAACTAGAGGGCTGATCATAAAAGCCAAAATAAGACCCATATGGATAGTGGGGCTGGTCATAGTGATATTGTGGTTGAAAATTATTATGTGAATTATAAGACACTCGTGTTTTAACAAAGGTGTAGTTAGGTGCTTGATGTATCCTATAATCATGGTGCATACGTGGAGCATAGTTCGTTTGGCGAGAGGTAGTCTGTCGAGTTGGACTCCTTGAGTACCTCTGGTCATACTTGTATGCGTGTTTGGGTGTTTTTGTGTGTTGTTTATAAAAACGTTTGGGGGAAAGGGGTTTGGTGTTTTTTTTAAGGCAATTGGCCTTGGTTCCAAAATCTTTTCTTTGAGTTTCAAGTCCTTGAGAAGTGTCTCCTTGTAAGAAGTCTCATACCCACTGACTATTGGCCCCTTCTCTAACCCTTGAATGGTTTTCTTGAGTGTAATAGACTCAGTTTTCAGAGAAGCGTTTTCCAACTCAAAATCTTGGTACTTCAGCTCAAGTGCACTTAAAAAGTTAATTAATTGGAGGATTTGATCCTCATTTCGCAAAATAATATCTTATAAGTGTTCATTTTTGCTTTTAACATTTAAGTTTTTGATAGCCAAATTTTCGTTTATTTCATATAGTTCATCATTTGTGAAAGATGGATTAGACAAAATATCATCCGTGTCATTAGTGGTCTGAGAGTATGCCATAAGAGCAACATTTGCTTTCTCACTCTTTTCAGAGTCAGATTTAGCAGTGTCGTTGTCCGAACTATCGGACCAAGCGGCTAAAGCAGGTTTTACTTTCTTTTTATTATCAAAAACAGGTTTGGATTTCTTTTCAGTTTTAGACTTACGATTTGGACATTCATTGACAATATGCCCCTTTTGCTTACATTCGTAGCAACGGACATCGGAACCCCTTTTGGCTTTGCCTTTTTGGGATTTAGGTTCAAATTTCGAACCCTTATTAAACTTAAAAAATTTCTTGAAGTTGCGAACCATAAGTGCGTGATCTTCATTATCACTCTCAGTTTCGGTAGTCTCAGGTTCAGTGGGCTGGGATTTAGCCTTGAATGCCACTCCCTTAGTCTCGGGCTTATTATGCTTGCGAGAGGACAACATGCTGTCGTGCACAAGCAATGAGCCAATAAGTTCATCCTTTTTCAGAGTGTTCAGATCCTTAGCCTGTTGTATAGCCGTAACCATGGCGTCCCATTCTTGGGGCAGGCTTCTAAGGATCTTTTGCACAATCTTTTTGGATTTAAAGGTTTTACCTAATGCAGAAAGTGTAGTGATAATATCGGTGAATCTGGTATCCATGTCACTGATTGTCTCGTTTGAACCCATCCTAAATGATTCATATGCAAACATGAGTTGGTTAATTTTATTATCCTTAACTTGATTATTACCCTCATGACGCATTTCTAGATGATCCCATATTTCCTTAGCAGTCATGAGGGTAATAATCAAGTTAAGGACTTAGAGCATTAACAAGGATAGCTGTAGCCTTAGAATTCAGGGTCATCTTTCGATAGTCCTCATCATCTAATTCTTCTATTTCCTTCTTAACTAGCACTAACACACCATCATCTCTACCTTCCTTAGTAGGGACAAAGGGTCCATCCACTATAATGAACCATAGTCAGATGTCCATTGCCTCTACATGGAGTTGCATAGCCCTCTTCCACTGAATATACCCAGTATAATCAAACTAGGGAGGTCTTACCAATGATAAGACCTCTCGTGGTGGTGCCTGGTTATAGTTCATGGAAGCCATTCAATTCTTTTCTAGGCGTTTAAATGATAATGAGATGCAATACAATGCAGATCAATGTACTTAGCACTAATGTAGTGATACAATGCAGATTACAATGCAGTCTTGGACGGATTCAAATAAGATGTGACAGAAATCTCAGATTCGATATTCGTGTTGCAAGTGGTGTGTGAGTAGTCTTAGTACTTAAACGTTTGCAGAAAATAAAATGCGGTCAGAAAAGAAAGACTGAATCTAAGATTCAGTCCAAATCGAGACTTAGCAGATTTATTTTTCAAAACTAAACCACAGATACAACACCTGCAAGTATCACAGTTCAGTAGACAGTAATTCAGCAAGTATAAGCAAACACATAACAAATATGCAGCACTTAATCATAGAAACATGTTACAGCAGTTTATCAAATATCAGTTATCAACACAGTAATTCACCAAGCTGAATATCAGGATTTGATTCAGAAGAAACCAAGCTCTGATTCCACTTGTTGGATCATATATGCGCAATATATATCCTAGAGAGGGGGGGGGGGTGAATAGGTTATTACGGCTTTTTAAAATTTTATTAAGCCTTTTGGAGTTAAAATTAATTAACCTAATATTGATAATAAACTAGGCAGAAGATCTAGCTAAAATCAACGTGTATAGGTTAATGTTCTTGTGAACAAATATTGATTAAAGATTTTAACAGGTTAAAACCTAATCAATTAGCATGCAGAGTTTTTAAGTGTGTTCCTAATTTGATTCCAAATCACATACACTGATTTTAATAGTTGTTTAAATTATCATACAGTTAGGCCTGTAAACGAGCCGAACCCTACCGAACCCTGGAGTAGTTCGGCTCGGCTTGAACATGTTCGAATACATGGCTCGATTCGGCTCAAAATTTTCGAGCCAAAAATATCAGGATTCGGTTCGGCTCGAACTTAAAAAAAAGGGAAAAATATTCGGTACTATTCGAACAGTCGAATAGTTCGAACATGTTCGGTCCAAAAATTCAAAAATACCCAATAAATAATTCTAGTTAAAAAATACATGTCCAAAACCAAAATAATACATTACATGTCCCAAAATATAACATAACATATCCAAAATGTTCAAGGCCCTATTCCAAAATATAACATAACATGTCCAAAAATACCCTGCAACTCTACGAGCCGAACATGTTCGAACATGTTCGGCTCGTTTGTCCGAATACCAATTTCCAAGGCCCTATTCTACGTTTGATGATACGAGCCGAGCCCCGAACCGAACTTTTTCGAGCCGAACACGCCGAATCGAATTGAATTTTAAGGCTCACTTACAGGCTTACATACAGTCCTATGTGTCAATATCAAACACACATCCACAGATTTCACTATATGCTTTTCTGTTACAGATTACACCAGATTTTTCAGAGCTGAAAATAAAATACAAGATGATTAAGTTTCTTCTAACTTATTGAGCTTTCAGATCACACTGTAGTGTATGAATCCCAAACACAACAGTGACACAGTCACAGGGATTCAAACACAGTTCTGTTTCTGAAATTCAATACAATAGAACTGATACAACCTTTACTTACTTTTCTAACAGAGTTCTATAATTCTACACACAGAAAAAAAAAATAGCAACTAGAAAGCAAAAGTAACACGTGAACTTACTGATATGAACACACAGTTCAGGATGTGAGATGACTGGTTCCAAAAACAAGCTTTAGTGCAATCCTAAAGCTCAAGCTGGATCCCCAGAGAAATCACCACAGCCCAGTCTCAACCCAGATTGCTCAGATAAATCTGAATCAAGACACAATCTTACAACTCAGAATAGATGTAAACTGAGGAGTAAGACTAGTAAACAATTTTCGTAGATACAAGGAAATTTTTAGTAAATATGAAAATGTTTGATCAGCTTAGTTGCTAATAAGTTTGGTGTCACTGAGAATATATAGGCAGGAAAATGGTAGAATCATTTACTTTATTATTTTTGAAATATGAAACGCAATGAATGCAGTGTATTGAAAGGTCTGCCATTAAGTTGAAAGTATGTATAGTTGCTGTATTCGAAATATGACTATTGAGTTTAAAATAAAAAGACTTTTCATATACAGCCAGTCAACATTGAAACAATAAACTAGCAATAAATAGTGTATAAAAGAAATCAACAGTTTTCTTGACTTGTACATCTTAGAATTTCGAACTTATAATAATACAACAACATACTTGTTTATTTTAACAGTATATATATATATATATATATATATATATATATATATATATATATATATATATATATATATATATATATATATATATGGACATAGATGAGTGAACAATTTAGAGCACAAATTTCACATAGACACTAAATATAAAGATATGTGTGTATATATATATATATATATACTCGCTATATTCAGAATCATAGCAGATTAGCATAGAGTACATCATTTCATAAGATCAATACTTAGGATTTGAATCATAAATCATAGGATTTCATCAAATCTTTAACCGTATGGGACATGCAATTGATGCAAGTGCTTAATGAATCATTAATCAGGATTTTAACAACAAAATCATAAACCAGATAGAACATAGAACTTGATTTCATCAGACTAATGTTTTTAGAGTAATTAATTAAATGACTAAGTTAACAAGTCTGAATGTATTAACTCATAAATCGTGGTGACTCAGTAAGACTCATTATTTCTTGAATTAGAACTTTATTTTGACATTTAATCAAATTAAAATCAGCTTTCAGATAATTGATTAAGTCGAAAAACCAATTTTGATTTCATTAATAATTTGACTTAACAACATCAGAGATTTCAGCCATTTTACTTGAGCCAAATTCGGAACGAATCTGGACCATACCTGAGACAAGATGAATATTTTGAGACCGATTAAAGTGCAAGGACAACATTTTTTTTGTCTGAACATCGATTTAGGTAGCGTCCAGTCAGACAGAGTTATTTCGACTGTATGAAGATAAATCGTCATTATGAGTTAATGAACCATGCCAGACGAACGAGTTGCAGCAAGAACGAGCAACGATTGAGTCGTAATTGACCAAAAGGTTTGAACTTTTTCATCATCGGACTATGAACAGGCTTCATCGATGACTGAATAGTCATCTCTGCAGTTTAAACTAGGTCAAGATGGAAGAGTTCGAGTAATAGATTCAAGGTATTGAAAGCTGTATCGAAATAGCAGAGGGCGTGCAGATTTTGGAGGAGCTATTGCCATGGAGAAGAGAGGAAATTGAGACAAGGGATTTGGGGAGTTGAGAGGGAAAGAGTTGTCTGAAGGAGAAGGAGGCGGCTGAGGGTTTTTGTTTGAAGAAGTGTTTAGGGTTATGAGAAGATTTGGCTTTATATAGTAGGGAAAATTAGGTTGTATGAATGTGGGCCGGGTAAGAGATGTGTAAGAGAGCCCATGATATATATTTAAATGGAACTAAGATGATGTAGGCCGAATTCTGGAATCTATTAAGCCCAAATCCATTTTAGTGTATTGTCTAACACATAGTGTCACACCATATCATATACAAAAGGTGATGATAAAATATATCACTCAAACCTTAATAATTTTTTTAATCATTTATGGTGTATTTCAAGGTACCTGCAAAATAAATAAATGCCGTTGTAAGTCCTACGACTTCTTGGCAGAGTTAGTGACAGTTAAATAATATATGGCACATAATTAAGGTACTGTAAAATTAATCAAACCATATACGGATTATTGTGGGCACAACAATATCCCAACATATATATACTATAATATAAGGAGGAGCAGTTTTAACCCAATTACCCGTAATTTGACCCAAAATCCTTTTTTGACCCGGCTTATACCCGGGAAGAACACTCTCTCCCTCGATGCCGTTCTTTTTTGCTAGAATAACGCAAAACCTTAACAAATTCCGGATCTTTCTCCTTAACAAACTCTTCCACCATCAATTCAAAATTCGTCAGATCCCATATATCATAATACTCCTTAACCACTTCCATCTCCGATCTATTCATTTCAAATCTGTTCTGATATGGATGTAGATAAAGTTCACTACCTTCCGTTTAAATCCATTCAAACTTCCAAATTGTAGTAGCAAGGTCAATTCGTCTGATAATGTATAAATTTTACGATCTCGGAATTTCAAACACCGATCTCGATATGCAAAATCAATGTTGTTAGCATTGTTTTTCGTATTAAGTCGACATTTTGATATTTCGTTTCAATGGAGGCCCAAGTTTACCCTGCTGATTTTTGAAGACTTTCGTCTGTTTTTTTTTTTTGAGTAAAACTACTTCTTTTGATTTTTCTCATCTTTTTGCTGTTTTATTATAGATTTGCAATGAAGTTTGATGTATCTCATTTTTTTTTTCAGTTTGTAGTTTCTTTTCCAGAGTGATATGAAGCTGTGGACATCTGAGGTGGACATTTAACGTAGTTGCTGCTGCACGCCTCAACAATGGTAATTTTTGTTGTTCAGATAATTTTTTTTCAGAGTTCAAGTACATGTTAAATTTCTCTTCTTTTGCACTTTCTATGTTCATTCTTTTGTCTTTACTTTGATGGATAAGTTTCTTCTTTATGTTATGTGTACATGGATTTGTGCTTACTCTGTACACTGTGGTTACTTTGGGTAGAAAGTCTACTGTAGTTGAGAGAACTCGGCAAAATATGGCATCAATACGAACCCATATTTTATTTTGCCGAGTTCTCTCAACTACAATAGACTTTTCTACCCAAAGTAACCACATTGTACAGAGTAAGCACAAATCCATGTACACATAACATAAAGGAGAAACTTAGTAAAGACAAAAGAATGAACATAGAAAGTGCAAAAGAAGAGAAATTTAACCTGTACTTGAACTCTGCGAAAAAAAATTATCTGAACAAAAAAAATTACCATTGTTGAGGCGTGTGGCAGCAACTACGTTAAATGTCCACCTCAGATGTCCACAGCTTCATATCACTCTGGAAAAGAAACTACAAACTGAAAAAAAAAATGAGATACATCAAACTTCATTACAAATCTATAACAAAGCAGCAAAAAGATGAGAAACGTCAAAAGAAGTAGTTTTACTCAACAAAAAAAAACAAAAAAAAAAAAAAAAACAGACGAAAGTCTTTAAAAATCAACAGGGTAAACTTGGGCCTCCATTGAAACGAAAAATCAAAATGTTGACTTAATACAAAAAACAATGCTGACAACATTGATTTTGCATATCGAGATCGGTGTTTCAAATCTGAGATCGTAAAATTTATACATTATCGGATGAATTGACCTTGCTACCGCAATTTGGAAGTTTGAATGGATTTAAACTGAAGATAGTGAACTTTATCTGCAACCATATTAGGACATATTTGAAATGAATAGATCGGAGATGGAAGTGGTTAAGGAGTATCATGATATATGCGATTTGACGAATTTTGAATTGATGGTGGAAGAGTTTGTTAAGCAGAAAGATCCGGAATTCGCTAAGGGTTTGCGCTATTCTAGCAAAAAAGAATGGCATCGAGGGAGAGAGTGTTCTTCCCGGGTATAAGCCGGGTCAAAAACGGATTTTGGGTCAAAATTACGGGTAATTGGGTTAAAACCGCTCCTCCTTATATTATAGTATAGATTTCATATTCCAAAAAAGCAATTACTATTTGATAAGGGTATATATGTCCATCGCCGCTTAAATACAACACATTAATTGTTTTTTTAAATGTGTGAACCACAAAAAGTGAACGAAAGTTTACACCTTTTATTTGCACCCCACTGTAACTACACGTGCACTACACTAATTTAAAAACACATAGTCAACCTTTATAAGGTTTATTCTTGAGTAAAAATCGACTTCATGAAAGTCGTGCAAAGATAGTGTGGTGTATCGATACAATCACGGCGGTGCAAACAAATACCCCTTTATCATAGGTTTGTATTTTTGTTTGTTTTCATAAATTTTTGTTGTTCAGTTTGCCCGTGCATCATGCACGGGTTAGTGTCTAGTATATATATATATATATATATATATATATATATATATATATATATATATATATATATATATATATATATATATATATATATATATATATATATATATAATATAATAAGTAATTCTGTGATCGAAAAAGAGTACAATCCTGAATTTATGGTGGCATAATATCGGGATTAATAATGAAAATAATGTGATTATAGAGTTTGATCAATTATTCTATTTATAGGAGCTTTTGGTTATTGGTCTATAGTCCCCAGATCGGCTCCCGATATACGAGTTGAAATCAATTCTAATTAATTGTCTGATTCAATAGAAAATAGGTTTCTATTTAATAAAATATGCTTTGATTATTTATTTGATAAATTATTAAAATAGAAAATAGTTTTCTGTATTACAAGTGAGTGTGTGCGCATGATGATATGTTGATTAAGTGGGAAAGTGTTTTCCGATTAGTCATGTGGGTAAATTATGTACAGGTTTTTTTTTTTTTTTTTTTTTTTTTTTTTTTTTTTTTTTTTTTGATAAAACTCAGATTTTTATTAAGAAGGAAAACTGAAGTTTTACAAGTGTCATCCTGACTAATCTCCCAAAAAAATTAACGTCATCAACACATGTTCACCACCTCCTCAAAACCTTAGTCCGGCAAACCCAGGGAGGGAAAATCCGGGTCTTGAGGAAAGAGTATGGCTTTGTGTGTTGGAAAAATAACTCTAAGATCTCAAAAGTATATGACATGTACAACTGCAAGAAGAAACAAAGGAAAATCCCCAGCCAGAACGGTATCTCTTCCTGCAGCAGCTCTAAAATAGGGTGCAACAGTTCCAAGCAATAATCCACATCCATCTGATTTTTCCCCTATTGACAAAAAGATCACTCCTGCAAAGATGTTGAGGATGATGCAGCAACCAAAACAGTGTATACAACCAGGGAACAAGAAAAAAGGGGTACGACCTGTTTGCACCCTTCACATCAATGAAGGGTGCTTCCCAGTTTTGGATGCCAGGATAGAAAGGCTCAACAGAGAGGGCATGAAAACAACCATTCCTGCAAAAAGTAGAGATTCCCAGGAGCAAAAGGAAGCAAAAAACAGTGATAAACCAGCATGGATGATTGTACAAAGATAAATACCACCTGCTTGCACCCTTCAAAGTTATGAAGGGTGCTTCCAAAGAGATATTGCCAAGGTTTATCATCTTGTTCTTGTTCTGATAATGGGGAGTTGAAGGATATCCCGGTTGATGAGAAAGCCAATGTCCCCCTCAAGTTGGTGACCTGCACACATATAAGAGCTTTGAGTAGTACTCGCCTTTTTTGCAAAGCAATCTGCAGGGGAGTTAGCTTCTCTGAAGATATGCTGAAGCTGGTAGTGATGCTCTGCAATGAGATGTTTGATTTGTTCAATTTCCAGTTCATATTTCCAGGGAGCTTGAGTTGTGCCTGTTACCATGTTATCCAGAATTTGAGAATCTGTTTCCAAAAGGACATTTTGGAGGTTAAGTTTGATACACTGATGGATTCCAGAAAGCAGAGCTTGAATTTCTGCCATCACGATTGTATTGACACCATAAGCTTCATAACCAGCAACAAGAATATGTCCATAGTGATTCCTGATGATGAAACAACCCCCTGCAATGCCTGGATTACCAAGAGCTGAGCTATCAGAATTCATTTTATAACCATTTAGCTCAGGGAACTGCCACTTCACCGGTATATGCTGTAAGACTGGCTTGGAGGAAAAACCATGGATTATGCCATGCTGGATAAAAAGATCATCATGTACTGATCTTCTAGTCAACTTGAGAGAAGTACAAGAAAGCCTCAGATTATCAAGGATAGCAAAGATAATAGTGGCCTCAGTGACTGTCACATCTTCATAAAGAGTCTTGTTCCTGGCTTTCCAAAGCTCCCAGCATATAAAAATAGGAATAAGAGGTAACACAGTATTCAAGGCTCCTTGGTTATCAGGATGGAGCCAGATGCTCATGGCTTGCTGCAGATTGTCACAAGGATGATGCCCCCAATGAAAGAAGATCTGAAAGTGCCCCTATATTTGTTGGGATTTAGTGCAGTGCCAAAAGACATGGTCAATAGTTTCTTCATTGTTACAAGATAAGCATTTAAAAGGCCCATGTATGCCAAAATTTTGAAGCTGAGCTGCAAAAGGAAGTAGACCATTTCTCAGTCTCCATATAAAGAAAGATATCTTACCAGGTATGTAGGGCTTCCAGATTTCTTTTAAATCATGAAGAGACTGTCTCATTTTCCTAAGAATACTATAAACAGATTTAATAGTGAAATTGCCATTGGAGGTTGGAGACCATATCCACTTATTATGACCAACATAATGCATGTGTTCATCAGCAATTTCTTGGACAGGACTAAGAAGCTTCCAGGCATATAATTTGTAAAGAGGGTAGTTGCCTCTCATAATAGTGTTGGCCCAAAGACCTTGACCTTGCCTCAGTTTCCACCAGAGCTTGCAAGAGAAAGCTTGCTGAAGTACTTTCAGATTTCTAGTTCCAAGACCATTTTCATTGGTGGGAAAGCAAACTTCCTCCCAACATCTCCAGATATGCCTCTTAGATTTATCAGTGTCTAACCAAAGAAAATGAGAAAGAATATGTTCTATTCTTTTGAACACAATGGCAGGCATTTTAAAAGCAGCAAGGATGTGTATAGGAATAGAAGACAAAACATGTTTAATGAGGATAAGTCTACCCCCATTGGAGAGAAATCTAGCATACCAACCTTGAAGCTTGTGTTCTAGTTTTTGAATAAGAGGGATAAAGTAACAATGCTTAGGTCTACCCACATAAATAGGACACCCAAGATAAGTAAAGGGAAAATAGTCTTTTTTCATACCAGTAACAGTCTTAACCATGTCAACAGTGAGAGAATTTGCATGTTTTGATATGAAAAAGGAGCTTTTATTTGCATTTATTTGTTGGCCAGAGGCAAGCTCATAGTGGTGTAAAAAAATAAAAAGATTTTTGAGAGATTTCTTATTGGCCCTAGCAAAGACAATAAGGTCATCAGAATACATGCAGTGGGTGATTGGAGTGAAGCCTCTGGGGACAGCATAATGTTCAACATGAATGTGGAAAATATGTTTAAGGCCCCTAGTAAGGGCTTGAAACTGTAATGAATGAGCAGGGGAAATTGGATCTTCTTGCCTAATCCCCTAGTGTTACAAATAAACCAAAGAGGGGTGCCATTAATGAGAACAGAAAACCAGCTGAAGGTAAGGTTATTCATAATGAGTTTAACAAAAGCCTTAGAAAAACCAAATTTAAGTAAAAGAGCTTTGAGAAAAAAGCCAGGACACTCTGTCAAAGTCTTTAGTAACATCAAACTTAAAAATGATATTGTGACCCCTGGCTTTTCTGTGCACAAACTGAACCAACTCTTGGACAAAAAGGACATTATCAGCAATATCCTTACCTTTCAAAAAAGCAGATTGCTCAACAGAGATAAGGAGAGGAAGGACCAATTGTAATCTGGTGCAGATAATCTTGGTAAAGATCTTGTTAGCAAAAGTACTAAGAGCAATGGGCCTGAAATCAGCAAAAGTTTTTAGGGCCTCCTTTTTGGGGATCAGAGTAATCACAGTGGCCCCAATAGCTTGAGGAATATAACCACTAGAGAAAAAGTGTTTAACAGCTTCATGAACATCAACAGCAATTATGTCCCAACATGCTCTATAAAAAGACCCTGTGAAACCATCCATACCAGCTGCACTACTAGGATCAAGATCAAAAACAGCCTTCTTAACTTCCTCCATAGAGGCTTGTCTGATAAGAGAGGTATTATGGCCTTCAGTGAGGATTGTGGGGATGAAATGGAGGAGGTCATGTATGGCTTGGGTATCCACACAAAAATCACCCCTGAAAAGGTTACTATAGTAATCCACTGCTGCTTTTGCAATATCCTGCTGTGAAGTACACCACTGTCCAGAAGTATCTTGGATCTTATGGATTGCAAGCCGTCTAATTTTCTCTTTGGCAGTGGCATGAAAGAAAGCTGTGTTTTTATCAACTTCCTTGAACCATTTAAATCTAGTTTTCTATCTCCAAAAATCCTCCTGTTGAGCAAGATACAGGTTATAGTGAGCTGTAGCTTTTGAAAGGGCCTCCCTGTTATCACCAGTTGGAGATTGGTCATAAATATTTTCAAGGTGTCTGATCTCATCTTCACTATCCTTGACCCTTTGGTTGATATCCCAAAAAGTATTCTTATTCCAAATTCTGAGATCTTTTTTGAGCCTTTTAAGTTTAAACACAAGATCTGTCATACCATCCACTACAAGGCAATGATGATCCCAACTATTTTTGACGGCTTGCTGGAAATCCTTATGTAGAGTCCACATATTTTGAAATTTGAACGAAGTTGGACCTCTGATTTGATCCGTTTGAGCATAGAGAATGGGAGCATGATCAGACCCTACTCTATTCAGAATATACACTTGACTATTATAACCAGCATTAATCTAGAGAGAGTTGAATAGAAGTCTATCCAATTTTTCCTGCACATAACCATTGTGTCTCCGGCCCACCCAGGTAAAAAGAGAGCCAATAGCATGAAGCCCTTGTAAACCAGTGTGAGCAATCCACTCATTGAAGTCTTGCATAGATCCCACATTAGGGTGAGAAGGACCATGATATTCCTCCAGGCTACGAATAGCATTGAAATCCCCACCAATCATCCATGGCAAGTGGAGAGAATCCATGGATTCTAAGTTGGACCATAGAATAGTTCTAAGAGCCCTTGTGCATTTGCCATACACACATGAGACCAGAAAAGGACTACTTCCATGGAACTTAAGAGTAACTGCCTGCTCAAAACTATTAACCACATCAACATTTGCAGAGTGGGACCAGAAAACCCACAATTTATCCTGAGGAGCAGCAATGCAATTTGAGAAACCAAGCTTGACCTTATAACTATCAAGAAGAGTTGAAGAAAGCATAGGTTCTGAAATAGAGAGTAAGGAAATTTTATGAAGTTTTAGTAATTTTTTGAGCCTTCTAAAGGATGCTTTACCCTTGAGGCCCTTTATATTCCAGAAAAGGCAGTTCATCATGGTGGTTGGTTATTTTTAAGAGCTGAAGATATGGTAGTAACATTTGGCTTTGTAGTTGCATAAATTCTTCTTCTCCTTCTTCTGGGATGTACAATTTGGAAACCATCATTATCAGGCATACTAGATTTTCCATGGTCCAAATTGACTGTTTTCTGAAATCTCTTTGTAATTTCCTCAGAAGCTGCTTTCAAACTCTCTATTTGAGCATGCTTAGTCTGGATATCATATAATGGCTCATCACTGTCAGATACATTTTCCTGCCCGGGAGCATCCTCTTCCATAGTCAAAATATTGACATCATCAAGAGCACATTCCTTATTTGGGGGATGTAGATGTTGTGTATGTTCTTCCCTTAAGGCTCTCATATCATCTTGTGGTGCAACTTCTTGGGTGGGATTTAAAGAGGAGGTTCCAATTTCCTGCACAGTTTTCTGACCAATATCATGTATAAGCTGTTGTGGTCTAGGTTGTTGATTAAGGTCAGGAATGTCTGGTTCAGGCTGCTGGTTCAAGTCTGGAACTGCTATAACAGGCTGCTTATGTACAAGTTTATTATTTATATGATAAATAATAATTATGTGAACAAAATATTATTTATTTGATATAAATAATATAATGAGTAGATTCACTTTATTATTTATTGGATAAAGAATAAAGAAATAAGCTAGTTTTCTTGACTGCAATCGGCTATAATACTTCTGCTTCTACTTCGCTATTTGGCTCAAATCTGCTTTCTTGAAAACTCTGCTCAAATGGTTCAAATTTCAGATAGGTCGGGTAAGGGACTGAATGAAGACTCTGCTGCTGCATCGAAGAAGCTGAAAGTCGAGCTCTCGGCAAGGGTGACGGCCAAATCCAAAGAGGAATGTAAGCGGAGCCTAGTTGTAAAAATAATTTCTGAAAAAAACATTGGATATGGAGCTCTTTTGGGGACTCTCTCCCACATCTGGAAATGTAAGAAAGGTTATACTATAATTGGTCTGAGCACAAATTTGTATCAAATCCAATTCGATTTGGAATTAGATGCGGACAGGGTACTCATGGGGTGTCCCTGGTACCATGACTCTCAGCTTTTGATAATCAAGAAATGGAGGCTAGGTATAGAAAAGGAGGAAGAAGCCTTCAACTTAGCTCCGGTTTGGGTTCAAATTTGGGGTCTTTTGCTAGAATGGGTCTCAGAGGCAGCGGGCGAAGAGATTTGCGAGCAGCTAGGAACGGTCCTGAAGAAATAGGTGGTCTTTGGAGGAAGTAAGTATGGTAAATTTGTGAGATGCCTAGTTGTTATTGATGTTTCACAGCCCCTTCAGCAGGGTATGTTAGTGAGCCAAGACGGAGTTGAAAAATGGGTTAATTTTAAGTACGAAAATGTGTCTCTATTCTGTGCATATTGTGGAATCATTGGGCATAAGTCCTCATGTTGCTACGCGAAGGTGATAGACCAGAATGCATGCATCTATAAGGAAGAGACTTATGGACCTGATCTCCTAGGTACCCCTATAAAGCCTGTCACTGAATCACCTCTAATACCAGGGAAGTCCCAGTTACAATCTATGAGAGGAGCTGCACCGACTGAGCTGCCGCTGGAGAAGGATGATCCTGAGGAGGAGAATCAACAACAGAGACAAGTTCTCCCCAACCTAAACACTCCCCGGAACTCTGATGCAGGGAACACTAGGAGCCAAAATGAAAACGTGGTGGAGAAGCTAGACAGGGGAAAAGCCAAGGTAACTTATTATGGTGAATCTTCGAATATGCAAAGCTCATCTAGTGTTATGATTGTTGAAGAAGAGCTTTCCCCTCCGAATATGGAAACTCCTTTGCTTGAATGGCATACAGAGGACTTGGACAGACCCCAAAATGCCCTGAATTCGGGAATACTCATAGAAGATGTTACATACACCTTGGGGAGAATCAGAGCTCCACAGTCGGGGCAGCTGACCGAGAGTGGTAAAAAAAGAAAATTTACTACAGGAAGAGCCCCTATCATTTGCTGCCCACAGCAGAATTCCTTTTAACAGACAACGTTGAGGTTGATAAAGCATGGGAAGATTTTGGCTTGTCTGAACCGTTTCTGAAGAAGCTTAAAATAAAGGGTGCTCCAACGGTAGACTCGGATTTTGAGGGGGTGGAGGCAGCCAGCCCAGAGTGGCTCCCACCATCACAATGAGGATCATGGTGTGGAATTGTCAAGGGGTGGGGAGCTCCTTGACAATATCCCAGGCTGAGGAGATTTGCAAACTCCACTCCCCGGATATGTTTTTTCTTTCAGAAACAAAAAACCAATCCCCACTCATTTTGAAGCTTTGTAAAATGCTAAATTTTGACTATGTACATACAGTCGATCCAGTGGGGCTATCCGGAGGCTTAGCTTTGTTTTGGAAAAAAGAATCTAATATTGTGTCTGTTACCTCTACAGTGTGCACCATTGAAGCGCGTATTAAAGGTAACCTTCCCAACTCTTTTTGGTGGTTTATAGGTGTCTATGCTAGTCCCAACTATAATACTAGAAGAGACCAGTGGTTTTTCTGCATAATAGGATGTCTCTCTGGGATAACCAATTTATTATTGCTGGGGATTTCAATGATATATGTTCAAATGAGGAAAAAGTGGGGGGCAAGATTAGATGTCAATCCTCATTTAGTGATTTTAATAATTTTATCTCTGCTAACGGTCTTATAGATATTGGTTTTCATGGTCATTTTTGGACATGGAGCCGCAATTGGGATGGGGAAGAACGCATCTTAGAAAGATTGGATCGGGCTCTTGTATCTCAGGGTTGGTTTAATCTTTTTAAGAATGCCACCGTATCTCACGTTGATATGGCCTCCTCAGACCATTGTCTTTTGGACATAGTTTGTTTTGGTAAAGGCTTGAATAAGAGTCAAAAGTTCTTTTTTGATGACAGATGGGTTAGTAAGCCAGGTTTTCATAATGCGGTAAGAGAAGGTTGGAACACTAAGATAAAAGGAACGAAATTGTTCCAATTAGTTAACAAAATAAAACAGGTTCGTTTGAAACTTATTTTCTGGAAAAGAAAGAACATGCCTAATTTTGCTTCTAGAATAAAGTCCTTAAAGGACAAAATTAGCGCTGGGGTTGAGTCGGGTTTACCAGCAGCTCCTTTAAGGGAGCTGAAAGCTGAGCTTAAGGATGCTTACCTTGAAGAAGAAAAATATTGGAAGATGGCTTCCAGGGTGAGGTGGCTTAAAGAAGGAGATAAGAATACTCGCTACTTTCATGCAGTAGCTAATGGGAGAAAGCGAAGAAAAGCTATTACTGGAATTCTTAGCCCTTCTGATCACTCCTGGAAATGCTCCCCAGTTGACATAGATTTTGACGATTTGGAAGCTTGCGTCACCAAGGAGATGAATGATAATATTTTGAAAGCAGTAGACGAGCAAGAGTTAAAGGCCGCAATTTTTCAGATGCATTCTAACACGGCCCCGGGGCCGGATGGTATGTCTCCTGGCTTCTTCAAAAGCTGTTTTCATATTATAAAACGTGATGTTTTAAGTGCGGTTAATGATTTCTGGGTTAAAGCTAAGCTTCCGAAAGAGCTGAACCATACCTGCATTGCTCTTATACCTAAAAAAGATATCCCCTCGGAGCCTTCTCATTTTAGACCTATCAGCTTATGTAATGTTCTATATAAAATTATTTCAAAAATTTTGGCTAACAGGTTAAAGTCTTGCCTCCCTGGCTGTATTAGTGAAAGCCAAAATGCTTTTGTTCCGAATAGACAAATTTTGGACAGTTATATTATCGCCCATGAGACGTTGCATTATATGATGAATAAAAGAAAAGGTAAAGACACTTATATGGCACTAAAATTGGATGTATCGAAGGCTTTTGATCGTGTTGAATGAAATTTTCTTTTTTATATTCTAGCTAAGATGGGATTTTGTGATAAAGTGATAGAGCTTCTTCGAGAGTGCATTACTTCGGTCTCCTTTTCTTTCATTATCAATGGAGAAAGGGCGGGGTTTGTTAAACCGAAACGAGGAATTAGACAAGGAGACCCTCTATCACCTTATCTCTTTATAATATGTGCTCAAGGTTTGAGTCATTTGCTTCATAAAGCTAATAGTAGCGGGGAGGTACCGGGTATACGTATTTCTAGGTATAACCCAAGAATTAATCATTTATTTTTTGCGGATGATTCTTTGTTAATGACTAATGCTAATGTTGGCTCTGCTTCTCGCTTAACTGCCATACTCTCTAAGTATGAATTGGTCTCGGGTCAGTCAATTAATTTGGAGAAATCAGCGGTCTTTTTCAGTCGTAATACACCCTCTCATGCTAAGGATGAAATTATGGTCCTTCTTCAGGGTCTCTCAGAGGTAAGTCACTCAAAATACTTGGGGCTACCCTTAGTTATCAGTAGATCTAAAAGACAAATTTTCACTTATGTGTTAGATAGATGTAAGGCTAAGCTGGAAAGTTGGAAATATAAATCTCTTAGCCAAGGTGGTAAGGCTATCCTTTTGTCCTCAACTCTTTTTGCTATACCCAATTTGGTTATGTCGGTAGCTAAACTTCCCAAAAGTATTATCAATAATCTTCATTCTCTAATGGCCAATTTTTGGTGGGGTGACTCTAACAAAAAAATTTCCGGCTATCATTGGGTAAAATGGGACACTTTGTGTCTACCAAAAGGTAGAGGGGGTCTAGGCTTTAAAAACTTAGAAGTTGCGAACATAGTGGCCCTTGCGAAAACACTTTGGAGAATTAATTCTAACCCCAACCTTTTGGTCTCTAAAGTTCTAAAAGGGAAATATTTCCAAAAAACTTTTGTTTCGATTGTAAAGTCCGTCCTTCATCCTCTTTTGTTTGGAAGAGTCTAATGTCTTCCCAGGACTTTTTGAAAAAGAGCACATGTTTTTCAATAGGTGACGGAAAGTCTATTAATGTTTGGAATGATCCTTGGATATCAAATAACTACAAAAGTTTGCCAATAACCCCTAAGGGTAACAGTCCTAATGACCTGAGAGTTAGTGATTTTCTGAGCAATAAATCTTGGAACCGGGACAAGCTTGCAAAATATTTTTGGCCGGTTGATGTTAATCAAATCCTTAAGATTCCGGTTAGTATTACTAATGTTCCGGATAAACGTGTTTGTATGTTTTCAAATAATGGTAACTTCATACACAAAGCAGTTTATGATTTTTGCCTACAAAGCAAGTTTAACTTAGAGAATAGTTCGAATAGCCTTTAGAATAATAACTTAAATGAGAAATTTTGGAAAAGGATTTGGGCTCTCAAACTACCCCCTAAAATAAAAATATTCATGTGGAAGCTCCTGAAGCGAGTTTTGCCTACGTCGGAGGTGCTTCGTGGAAGGTTCGGTCTTCATGATTTCTTTTGTTACTTTTGTGGACAAGAAAAAGAATCGATTGAGCATATTTTCTTGGAATGTCCTTTTGCGGAAAACGTTTGGAAGCTTGTGGGGTTATCCTGGAACTCCTTTCAAGCTCAGAACAAATCGTTATGGCTTTGGTGGAATGAAATCTCGAAAGAAAAGCCTACTAGTAATCTCACAGACCGAATATCTTTATCTTGTTTTAGTCTTTGGTATATTTGGAAAGCCCGTTGTAATCGTGTTTTTAATAACTTGTTTTGGTCCTTTGAGGAAACTGCAAAATACGCCAGCGTGGCTTGGTCTGAATTCTTACAGGTACATGATGAGGAGAGGGCTAATTCTAATAATTTTCCTTCCTCTCCTGACTTGCAGCGCGAGGACTCACATTCTGTCGAGGTGCGTGCCTTTGTCGATGCAGCCTGGAAATCGGACTCTAGCCTTGCAGGTTTTGGAGCAGTTCTTCTACAGGAGAATGGAGCTATTTTGGAGGCTTGGGCTTCACCAAAGTCGCAATGTAAAACGGCCTTAGTTGCGGAAGCACAAGCTTTAAGATGGTGCATTGCTAGGTGTTTAGCACTGGGGATTAAGCGGATAGTTTGCTACTCGGACTGTTTAATTTTGGTTAATTTATGCAATGATTCTAACCTCCCCAGCTTGATGTTTCATTATTATTGATGACATTAAATTGCTAGCTACAAACTTTGACTTTTGTTAAATTGCATTCACTTTGGCGTGAAGGCAACAAGATGGCCCATAATCTAGCTGCCTTCTCGTTCGGTTCAGATGTTGGTATTTACTGGCATAACTCCGTACCTGTATGGCTCTGTAACGCTTAATTTTATAATGAAAGCTTTCGTTTCCTGTGGAAAAAAAAAAAAGGAAATTGATTTAAGATAAACTATTAATTATTATGTTTGACCTAATGATTACAATATAAATTAGAAGAGTTAGCCATATCCAAGTATATCAGGAAAACCAACGTGGTTTATCCTCTGGCATAGGTCGCATATCACAAAATTAGAAGAGGAAAAATTAGTTTTTTTCACACCCTAAAATTAGAGGAAAAATAGTAGATTTTTTTCTTGATGCAGATGCATATACAAGCAATTCAAGAACAGTGATTTAGACGTCCACCCGTCTTCGTGGGAGATACAATCTTGAAGATCTTGGCATCTACATAGTTATTCAAGATTAGTAACAATTTATATTCTTCTTTTGCATAGTAGATTAATTAAATTTAATTCATGATAATCATTTTTCGTATTTAATGGATTTTGAATCCGATTCCGCTGCGTGATTCAATAAGATTAAATAATTGATGATCCGATCCGGTGAGCTGAAGTAAGATGTCTGTAATTGGATTATATAGGTTTTTTGGTGTAAATATTTTTTTCCGCCGGATGGGCTCAACTCCCTTAACCCTTAACATAGTTATGCCCTTGATTACAACCTATAGCTAACAAATCGTGTCGTAACTCGTAAGCTTTTGATAAATATGTAAAGAGTTCCTTAAAATCATTTTAAAAAAAAAAGTATAGACAAACCGTGTCGTAACTCGTAAGCCTTTGATAAAAGGAAATAAGTAAAGAGTTCCTGAGACTCTTATTTATTTTGGTTCTTTCATTTATGCTATTTCATAGACTTGGATTAGTTGGATGTAATAGTTATCTTAAAATCATTTGGGTTTCGTTGGTTTCTTTGAATGTAAATATATACTATATATATATATATATATTTTTTTCTTCCTTAATGTTTGGAAAAAATTTTGCAGTCTTTGCTTCCGTTTGCTTTTATTTGATACGACGTAGTAGAGGCTTGCGTGTAATATTATTTATTTAATGTTATCGCGTGCGAGCGTTTCGATTTCAGGATAAGGACTGGTGTCCGGGAAGCTAATTACAGTTGGTATCGCGGAGAAAAGCGTCTTTTAGGCTTTTATTCTTTTAAGATAAGTTTTCTGGAGGATGCGTTAGTAACGCTTACGGTTTCTTTGATCATCGAGGATGGTGTTCCACGAGAACCGAGCGGTGCGAGAATCGTCGTGAGTTCGAGCGGGGAGAGTCCAACACCCGGTCGTAGGAGGAGGTGTTGTGAGGCCAAGTCATCCACCTCGCCGAGTTTGTCACCACCACCACATCGACAACCCCTCACCGGGTTTCTTCAGTGGAATTCGCCACCACGACCTCAAAGAACCCCACGGTGGCATGTGGGAAGTTCACGATTCCATTTTCTCGGTCGGTGAAGTTCCGATAAGTTCGATACCACCGCCCGTGAGCTACCCTCCACATCGCGAATCTTTTACCTCCACCGATGAGCCACACCTCACCCATTGTGTTCCACCAAAACAACAGTCCCTATCCACCTCCATAGTCGATCCTACTTACACGACCTCTAACGACACCACCGTCACCCGCTACGACTTTGGCAGAAGGTTTTGGCTACCCACCCTACGGTTTCGGAGCAACCCAGATCACCGGCAAGTTGCCTTACGCGCACCCTCCAATTTATCCAGCGATACCTTGAGTTAGACCGGTTTCGAGCAAGCACCATCGCTTAGTTGGTACACCAGGTTGAGAAGGAACAAAGTCGTGGATTTCTTTGGAAATGTTGAGCACTCGAAGGTCAAGAATGGATTAGGAGTTTTGAGAAGGCATGTAGAACATACATGTCCCTGAGGCGAGATAGCACGATTGGCGGTCGGTTTTCTTTGGGTGCGCGAAGCTTGGATTGATTCGATCAGAGTAGCAGTGGTAAGGTGACAGATTAGGAAGGTTTCAAGACCATGTTCTACAATGAGTACTTCCGGCTACAGATCTGACGAGATATGGCAAAGACGGTTTTAAAGCTTACAGCAGGGTTTGACTATAGCCGGTTTCACAAGTACACCAACAAGTTTAACGAGTTGGGAAGATTCTATCCTGAGCTAATGAAGGTAGAAGAGAGGAAAATGGCCCTATACAAAGAGGGTTAGCATATCATATACTGATGCAGCATGCTAGGTTTCACGGCTAAGAATATGGCGGAGTTGTTGAATAAAGCTTTGGAAGTTGAGACCTTCGGAGAGCAGGCGCCACCGTGGTTGTTGGGAATAAGAGGAGCTTTGGAACGAGCCAGAGTAATAACGGGAGCACCACATCGAGTTTCAAGAAGACCACGGCCCTAGCGGCAAGTAAACCACTACCGGAGCACCCATTTGCCACTAAGTGCGCAGGAATCACTCAGGTGAGTGCCGAGTTCATACAAGCGGATGTTATCTCTGTGGAGAAACGGGACACTTGCCAAGCTATCGACCAAAGGGTCCAACGGGTAACGGAAGCAAGGAAGTGGTAAAGCGGCCCGCAAGTCGCCAATTCGTGTTTTTGGTGATGCTAGAGAGGCGGGAACCTGAGGATGACGTTATATCGTACTTATGGTTAATTTGTTCTTTTAAGTTATGTTTATAGCATGTTTATTCATGTTGTGGTATGAAGTTAATTGAATAAATGTGCATCGTAGTCTACGATAATGTTAAATAATTTTATGGTCGAGCTTTGTTCGATCACGGGAGCGTCCTAATACTTTCGTGTCGGACTAAAGTAGCGGCAAGAAATTGAGTACCTTTGGAACCTTTAAGAATACCTTGGAGATAACCACACCGTTAGGGAATGTAACGAAAGTAACTAAGATGATACCACAAGTGGAAGTCCAAGTTGGATCTTATCGATGCAAAAAGCGACTTCACGGTTTTAGACTTTTCGATTTCGATGTGATTCTTGGAATAGATTGGCTATCCGAGAACTTCGATCCATCTAGATTGCCGAAAGAAAGTGATCTTTAAGGTACAGGAAATCACGATAAGACTTATCAAGGCAATGTGTACAAGCCTAGCAAGCGACATCCGATAATATCAGCGGTTAAGTGCTATAAAGGGCTTGTCGAAAGGCGTGAAGGCTACTTGTTGTGCATGCAGTGGATGTGGAACAAGTAAAGCCCGAGTTAAGAGACCCACCCCTGTGGTCAAGGTATCCTGAAGTGTTTCGGAAGAGTTACCGGAACATGCGGATAAGATCGAATTCGAGATCAAGTTGATACCGGAGCGACACCGGCTGCCAAGGCACGCTTCACGAATGGCGCCGGTGAGTTGAAAGAGTTGAAAGCTCGGCAAGGACATGCTCGAGAGGAATATAATTCAACCTAGTACTTCACCTCGGAGAGCCCGGTGTTGTTTGTCAAGAAGAAAGGCGGTGGCATGAGGATGTGCATCCGACTTGCTATGAGCGTTGAATAATCTCACCATCAAGAACAAATATCCTTTGCCAAGAATTGATGACTTGTTTAATCATTTGCAAGGAAGGAGCGTGTTCTCTAAGATTGATCTTAGGTTCGGGATATCACGATTGAAAATCAAGGTAGCGAGATATACCGAAGGCGGCTTTCGATCTGAGGTATGGACATTATGAGTTCTTAGTTATGCCTTTTGGACTCACTAATGCTCCATCTGCATTTATGGACTTAATGCGGCGTGTTTTCATGCCATACTTAGATAAGTTTGTGATAGTCTTCATGAAACGATATCTAGTATATTCAAGGATGAAAAGAACATGAAGAACACTTAAGGATAGTGTTGGAGACTTTGAAGAGGAATCGGTTGTATGCTAAGTTTTCCAAATGTGACTTTTGGTTGAATCAAGTGAGTTTCTTGGGTGCATCATTTACGGAGATGGCATTAAAGTTGACCCTCGAAGGTTGAAGCGGTTGAGAAGTGGTCGAGACCGACTCTGATTTGAGAGGTTAAAGTTTCCTTGGTCCGGCCGGCTATTATAGGAAGTTTGTTCAAGACTTCTCAAGGATAGCTACACCACTCACCGGCTCACTCGAGAAGAATGTGAAGTTTAGTGGACCCGTGAGTGTGAAAGAGGCCTTCCAGACGTTGAAAAGAAGTTGACCACACAGCCTGTAGATTTTGGCGGTTCCGAGATCTTTGATAATTATAGCGTTTACGGATGCTTCGAGGACGAGGTTTGGGTTGTGTGTTGATGCAAGAGAGGAAAGGTAATTGCTTATGCATCTAGACAATTGAAGGTGCATGAGAAGAATTACCCAACACATGACTTAGAGTTGGCGGCAGTAGTGTTTGCCTACTAAAGACTTGAGGCAACCTTTACTTATACGGAGTTAAAGCGCAGAGATCTTCACCGATCACAAGAGCTTGAAGTACTTCTTTACCCAAGAATCTGAATATGAGACAAAGAGATGGCTAGAGTTATGTAAAGGATTACGACCTAGATATTCAATATCATCCGGGTAAAGCCAACATAAAAGTGGCAGATGCTTTGAGTAGAAAACCCGTGTTCGCGGTTTCAAGTGTTGAAGTTGTGGCGAAAGGCTGGGCGGGTACGCAAATCCGAAGTTGTGGTCGATTGAAGACCGGCCAGTTGTGGCGCCGTTGTTAGCAAGTGTCCGAGTTGATGGATGATATTCGGAAAAACAAGATGAAGACCGATTTTGGTTGATTTAAAGCGAGTTGCAAGAGAAAAGCCTACAGTGGGTTACGTGCTGAACAAACGAGGAACCTTTGGTACCGAGATCGCGCTGTGTGTGCCTAATATTGGGGTAAAATAGAAAAATGTATAGACAAATCATGTCGTAACTCGTAAGTTTTTGATAAATAAGTAAAGAGTTCCTTAAAAAATAAATGTATAATATTATGTATTGTTAATTGTTAATTATGACATATTTAAAAAGATGTAAGAATTTTAGGACTATAAAAAAACATTTCACTGATGAAGGTGAAAATGATACTGAAGTGCATAATTCACGTAATTCACTTTCAAATTCACAATCATTTTCACTTTCATTAGTGAAATGTCATTTTTTACAAAAATCTTTTTTTATTGTTATTTTTGCCTGACATTTTTTATATTGTGTCATTTAATACATTTATCCCTAATATGTATAAAAAGATAAGGAGCGCGGCTACAGTCCAGTTCAATAATTTAACGGGATGGTCCAGTTTTTAATCATCACCGTTAAAAACGTATCTGAATAATTATATTAGTTGGATTATTTTTTGGTACAACATAACTATTGTGTACTTTAACACATCTAATCCGTTATTCAAACCTGTCAAAAATTTGCACCCATTTTTCAAACGTGTGATTAATCCATTGCACTGCTAAATTGTTCTTGCTCTTTTTATGTCTTTTCCATTTGCTTTTGCCAAAAAAAGAATTAAAAACAGACGATTATGGATAATTTTCCCATTGTTTCTTGAAGTTTTTTTTTTTTTTCAGGCTTCAGTTTTTTTTTTTTTTTTGGTGGAGAGGAATAACAAAAACAGATCAGTCCATTGTTAATTTGTTTAAGTCAAACTCATCACATATTCGTCATCATAAATTTCGGATTGGAAAGGTTCCAACTAAAAGTTGTCTTTGATCATAAACAGATGCGTGAATTGAGGGAGATGAACTTTTAAGTAGTAAAACAATTTGTATGGTACATAATATGTTATGGTGTATCAAATACATATATCCAACAGTCATAATTATTTTAATGTTAATCCAATTCAGAAACTGACTGGCCCGTCAGGTTTTTTTAATAACGACCTGACTGTAGATTTCACAAAGATAAGATAGTACTATTTTATTTTATTTTCGCACGTAGCACTCATTTAATGGTTTTAGGCAATATGGTGTCTCTTTCCAAGAAAAAAACAAATAGAAAGAGAAATATTACACGTCATAGTTGGTAAATAGTCAATCAAATAAACATAATTAGAGTAAAAAATTAGGGATCCATATGTAAACATGGTATATTTCCGCCGTATATTAAGAAATTATTTAATTAGGTTTCATCATATTACGTATTGGCTAACTAATACTGTCACATATACTTAATTTTTGAAATATTATCCAAGTAAAAGAAGGTTGTTATCGACAAACACATCGAGTTTAATTACTTATTGGACACCACAATAAGATTCGACATTTGAAAGTCGAAGATAAGCTAAAACTTAACATACGACGGACGTCTATTTTTTATCTCGGTAAAGTTAAATATTATATGAAGTATAATGTTATCGTAGATTCACTGTGGGATCGGAAACAACACGCGTGTAAAGAAAATGGTCCAAGAATATGATCGTAGAAAACGTAGGAATGTTATTTATGCATATGGAAACGAAATCGAACCTTATGAGAGAGATTTTTTTTTTTTTGAAAAACTTCCGGTATCTGGTATCAATTGGTTTCAGCAGTCCGAGGTTTAGCTTGGATGATTTCCGCAGAGTTTGATTATTATTCTAGGATAAATGTTTGATTCTTGTTCAAGTACAATTTCTCTTGACTAAAAAAAGTATAAAAAAAGAAATGTATCTCGTAAAAAATAATAATAATAATATGGAAATGTAAATATCGTATGAAAATGTGCATAATGTCAATACGAAATACGTGTGAAATACCACAAAAACATATAGTCTAATGTTATTAAAACATAACATATTTAATAGATTCTAAATTTCTTTGGTGCAAAAGGTGATATCTCTTGCCTACATGACTCTTACATCCCGTACCGACAGAATGGTGATGAGTCTATCACGGCGACTTACCAGTCCCTTAGGTGGAGGATTAAGAAGGTCCTGCCCACAAGAAGTCACTCTTTATTCAGGGCTAACACCCCACACTGCATCGGCCTCTGTGTTCTTTGGTGTAGTTAATCTGCCACCCGAAAATCAACTGAGGTACCCGTGCTGGCTAGATGCTCAATTTCTTAAGGATATTTTTTCATGCATCCTTTAAGAATCTTCTATTTAAGTGGATTCTATGAATATATACTCAAAGTCTAGAATAAAGAACACTAGCCAATATAAAATGATAAAATGATATTTGTATGTCTAACACATACACACAAAAACAAACAAACACAAACAAAAGAAAAGCTGGTGGGAAACAAAGAATATTATTTTTGGACAGAAAACGATAACAAAATAAGGATAAAATTATTCAAAGTTGAGTTTCGAGGCACAAATATAAAAGTAAATAAAATTAGTAGTCACCTTCTTTCAATTTAACACAAGGTATATAAATACATAATTATGTAATTGCGTTTTCTCCTTGGTTAATATCATCAATCAAAAAATTACAATAAATATGGATTTAAGCAAAGAAACAAGAGGAAAATATAAATATAAAAAAAAATCATTTTCTGGTGATTTTATGGAAGAAGATTATTACAATCCTCGGACCGCTTACAATGAGGTGAGTTTTGTGCATACACATCAAATTTTGAAAGAAGATTTTTATTCGAGGCAGAGAAAGAGATTTTTATTCGAGACGAAGACAGAAATCTAATTTTGAGTATCAACTGAAAGTCTGAAAGTACAACGGCCTATACACATCACTTCATATATATATATATATATATATATATATATATATATATATATATATATATATATATATATATATATATATATATATAAAATACACACTAATCTATATATAGCTAGTGGGTAGTTTTCTTCCTACATATATATATATATATATATATATATACACTACACTAATCTATGATGTGTACAACTTTTTATTATACATACACAAACTAGCTAGTGGGTAGTTTTCTTCCTACATTGACAACACATGATATATATATATATATATATATATATATATATATATATATATATATATATATAAATAAAGACCATAAAATGTGTAACATATGCAATATCATGATAATAGCATGACTCCACTTTTTCACTATCAGAAATTTTTATGTCACAATAAAATATATACAATATATTTTTACATCATTGATTTTTATAGAACACTTAAAAATCAATACATCTCACGTCATAATCAATGGTCGTGTTTGCAGTGTCACACTATTTTGGGTATATATAAACAGTCCCAATGTACAGAAGCTGCACTTCAAGATTCATTTTCCTTACCTTCCATTAGGAACACATTCTTCATTTCTCTCTCATTATTTTCATCACTTCTTTTAAAGAACACCACCCCTACCCTACCCGCACCCCTCCCTTCCCCACCCCACCCAAGAGATCAAGCAATATGGTTGCAAGGCCTATCATTTCTCTGTACTTTTTTCTTGTTTTTTATTGTACTTGTTGTTTAGTTATAAGTGCAAAAGTAAGGCACTACAGATTCGAAGTAGAGTACATTCATTGGTCTCCAGATTGCTTTGAAAACGTAGCTATAGGTATCAATGGCGGTTTTCCGGGGCCCACGATCCGGGCCGTTGCCGGAGATACCGTACATGTTGATCTTATGAACAAGCTTGATACCGAAGGTGTTGTCATTCACTGGCATGGCATTAGACAGGTTTGTTAAAACATTCTGCTCAGCTTATTGTTCTTACGAGAGATTTTAAGGTACAACGGTTGCACGTAGGTTGTGCCAAATGACGTATATCAGAGCCATTTATTTTTTTCTCTATTTCACATTATACAATTCTATTGAGTGAGAGATTATAAATGAAATATGGTAATATGTGTCATTTGAGACAAACTTCGTACATACAACGGTTGTGCACTTGCTGTAAAATTTACGATACAACTGTTGTATAAACTCTATTTCACGTAATATGTGTGTATGGTCAAAGAGAATATAAATAAAATGATAAGATGCATGCTACTTGGTATGGTATGACTTTCCTACGACAGTTGTATCATAAAACTTATCAACTGCTGAACAAAGAAATTTTACATCACAACTGTTGTATGAAACGTTGTACTGTATAGTATTATTTCATTTTTACTCTCTTTAATATAACATATATGTGTAAAATTAAAGAGAGTATAAACGATATGATACGATGCATATCATAAAACTTCTCATTTTATCGAAGTAAAGGGTCATGAAACAAACAAATTCATAATACAACCGTCATATGAAAGTCATATACTTCATTTCTATTTATTTTTATAGAGCTAGTCAAAATTTGTGTTGTCTCTGTTTTGTTGTTATTTTATTATAGACTTAATATTACTCTTTCTTATAATATTCTTGACATAAAATTTATTTATTTATTTATATTTGTTACAGTTTGGAACACCATGGGCAGATGGTACAGCATCAATTTCCCAATGTGCAATAAATCCTGGAGAAACCTTTGCCTATAGGTTCATTGTTCCAAAGGTCAGTCAAACTATTTTATTTTTTTTAAATATATTTCCAACTAAATTTTATGATACAATTGTTATATAAAAGTTATATTAAATAATATAAATCTTACCTTCTTATATGAATTCTTTTATTATATAAACACTCATACTTTATAAATTAAAGTTGTGCTGTACCAAGGTACATACCCTAGTGGTCGCCACTAAGGTCCATCCGAGCTCCCGAATGGGGAGACCCGAGTTCGATCCCCCACCCCTGTAGTTTAGGTCTTTCGTTTCAGTGAAGAAAAAAAGTTATGCAAACCTAAGTTTTCGACTCGTATTTTAAAATATATGAAATCGCGTCTGATGTGTTGTCGGTATACATACAGGCTGGAACATACTTCTACCATGCACATTATGGAATGCAACGGTCTGCTGGATTGTACGGTTCTTTGATAGTGGAAATGGGAGAAGATCAAAAAGAGCCTTTTCATTATGACGGTGAATTTAACTTGTTGTTAAGTGATTGGTGGCACGAGAATGCTCTCGAACAAGCCGTTGACCTTTCTACGAAACCTTTTCGTTGGATCGGTGAATCCCAGGTAAATAATAGCGTAGCTAAAAAGACTTCACAAATGAATGTGCTACTCCCTGTAATGCTTGGTTCGAGTTTACAGATATTGAAAATGGATATTCGATATCCGTAAATTCGAATGTTATTCGATACATTGCACATAATTTCTTATTACGTACATAAAAGAATCTTCATGGACAAAGAAAAAGAAAGACTAGTCTTTGTCACCTACAAAATGTTGATTTCCTAAGTCCATACATTTTGTGAGAGTACACTTTTTGAACAAAATTATTCGTCTTTCAACATCACCTTTTTTTAGTATACTGCCAACCACACGAGAAAATCGAAAATCAGGTTCGTCGAATTTCATATATTTTGAAAACTTTGTAATGCTTTATGACATCATAAATTACAGATTCCTGTAATATATTCACGAAATTTGTGAAAGTATCACCGAAATTTATATTTCATATTCCACTGAATATCATATATATGGGCCAATGAATAAAAATTACGTCGAAAAATATTTAAAAAGTTGTAGCTGTATATCACGTGAGACAGCTTCTAAATTCACTCAAGCTAATAAGTGTTTGAGGGGATATATCCACAAAATTCGTGTATATATCTTCGGTTTAATTTTATATCTATGAAATTCATGGATATATCGACAAAGTCTATATTTCACAATGTCAGAAAAAAAAAAGATTGAATATTTTTTAGAGTATGATATCCGACAGAACTTGATTTTTAATTTTTTTTCAAAACCAAACTATATTAATTGCAAATCATGTTTATAAGTATGCATGATGATATTAAGTTCATAGAAGTTGATTTATTGATTCTTCTTTTTTTGTATGTAGAGCTTGTTGATCAATGGAAGAGGACAATACAATTGTTCATTGGCAGCACATTTTGATGCCTCCAACTCAACAAAACCTTGCAAATTAAAAGGAGGGGAACAATGTGCACCACAAATCCTTAAAGTACATCCAAACATGACCTATAGGCTAAGGCTTGCTAGCTCTACTTCACTTGCTTCCCTCAATTTTGCCATTCAGGTATGTAAATGTTACTCTCTCTTTCACTCAGATAATATATATACGGGACGAGTCTGTTACACTCACACAATATATAAGCCTCTTGTGTGCTCATTTAATTTCTACGGGGCGAGTCTCTTACATTCAGATATTATTCACATGAAACACCTTTTACGTCGATAATATCAATGTAAGAATCCCCTCACTGTAGAAATTCGAAATCAGGCTTTTCTACTTGTTGAGCTTCCGACCCTTAGATATTACTATCTAATGGTAAGAGCCTCACCATGTAGATAATAATGACTATGAATATCTGCGTGGGTGAAGTCTACATGTATATATATATTATATACGTGAAACAACATTTTCCTGTAAACTTGATTTCCTAATGTCAGAAAAACATAACCTATAAATAAAAAATTGTTAAGGCTCTGACGTTGCCTAGTTTCTAAATATCCAGTGTATTACATACACTGACACTGCACCATTATATATATATATATATATATATATATATATATATATATATATATATATATATATATATATATTATATAGTTTTTTTTTGTCTTTTTTTTTTTTTGTTTTTTTGCACTTAAGTTGAAACACTGATGCCTCAATTAGACATTATACATTATACTACTCACTCAGATAGATCGATACACCTTGTGCACCATTATATATTTTCAATATTATACCGTAATTTTTGGTCTTATGATATTATAATAAAATTTAGGTGGAATCATTATTGTCAATTTTTTTTTCTGCCCCTAACGGGATTCGAACAGTGATTTTCATGTTAGATTATAATTCAGCTCACCACTAGACCGATGCACCTTCTGCCATTATTGTCAAATTAATTACTTCTTTTAGCAATAAAATGAATAATGCATAGCTAGTTGGATTATTTTTTCTTACCCTTTCAAGTAGACTTGAAGAATACACTTTATGAGCAGTCTTCTTTTTATATTATATAATAGTGAATGTGAGCAGTACAAGGCACGGCGAGCCCAACATAAATCGTTACCAACGATAATACCAAAAATAGATCCCCAACGTGAAATAAATCGCGTGAGCTTAACCCCGTGTTTCACTCATTTTCTATACAACATTTATATTTCTTATTATTAATGAATACGTCATTGATCTCGTGTTCATTCATTTGGTGAAAAAAACCACGTGTCAAACAGTATGAAGAATATAAAAATGATTTGGTATTCAAACGTCAATTTTAGTGACGCTCATACTGCAAACGGCCGTCGGTTCAATCGACGTTATGTTGTTCAAAATAATAAAAACATTTAATGTGGTGTCAAGAGTGATTTATAATCCGTCGGTCTTGCATTTTTTCCTTTTCTGCACAAACTACTAACGGTACACGTTTGATAAAAAAAATCACAAAGGTTAAAAAAAATTCAAAAAAAGGACATGTGTCGGCCAAGGAGGGTAGCCACGTGGCCTCCTGAGGGCTCACGAAAATGTGTTTCACTCATTAATATGCTTGAAAACGTGTTTCACTCTTTTTCTATACAGCATTTCTATTTCTTATCATTAATGAATACGTAATTGATCTTGTGTTCATTCATTTGGTGAAAAAAAACCAAGTGTCAAACGGTCTGAAGAATATAAAAAGTGATTTGGTATTCCAACGTCAATTTTGATGACACTCGTATTGCAAAAGGCCGGCGGTTTCAACCTCAAACGGTCAAAATTGACGTTGGAATACCAAATCACAAATGGTCTGAAACATATAAAAAGTGATTCGATATTCCAACGTCAATTTTAGTGAAGCTCGTATTGCAAACGGACGTCGGTTCCACCGACGTTATGTTGTTTAAAATAATAAAAACGTTTAATGTGGTGTGAAGAGTGATTTATAATCTGTCGATCTTACATTTTCTTCCCCTTTTCTTCATAAACTACTAACGGTACACGTTTGATTATAAAAAAAATATTAAAAAAAATGTCATGTGTCAAGCCAAGAGGGTGGCCAACTGTGGGCAAACCCTATTGGCTCCTTATAGATATAAGAAGATTTTGATGATTTTATATTGTTTTGATGCTGTCAAAGCATACCCACCATTGATTTTTTGGTGTAATAATTAATTTCATATATGAGGTTGCTTTCAGTGGAGGTAATTGTCTCTTCTTTTTCTTTTTTGTCAACATGATGATTTTGTGTGTGTATTGTGTAACGAAATCATGAACTTTTTCTTTGCAATTGGGGAAGTTACAAAAAGTAGTGTTGTCAATGTTTATAAAGTTTTTTTTGGTAATTAAAGTGATAAAAAATTCAACTAATAATAATAACTAGAACTACTCACCCTCAAAAAAAAAAAAAAACTAGAACTACCAAAAGTTCTAAGCAAATTAAAGCTGTTTAAAGTACTCTTTTTCTAATAAATTACTGATCAAATCAAATTAGTTAGATAAAAAATTATGATAACAAGTAATAATAATAATGGTCTCTATAACAACAAAAAAAACCTAAAAGTTATCCTTAAAAAAATTACATATTTATCAATACACATATCAATACTTTAAGTCTGACGACGCTACTTGAGACATAATGAATCCAATAACTGGTTAGACCCAACGTCATCGTTTGGCCTAAAATGCTTGTGGCACTTAAATTTGTCTAGTAGTCGGCTCAGATACCATCTGTAACGCCCCGGAACTTGGGTCTCGCGTTGTGACACGTTGATCCCTCTGGTAGTCAGCTCTGATACCACCAGTTGGTGTGGCACTTAGATCCGTTTGGTAGTCGGCTCTGATACCACATGTAACGCCCTAGAACTTGGGTATGACGCTGTGACACTTAGATCCGTCTAGTAGTCGGCTTTGATATCACGCCCCAGATTTGGGTCTGGTGGTGCTACTTATTGTTGGAGAAAATAGTGGAATTGAATTAAAGTGAATAAAAATGATTTTATAATCATTTTATTCGCACGACTTTGCAAGCTTAATTTGATTATATTCTTGTATAGAATATATACAATGTTTTGATAATTCCGAAAACTACGTAAGTCGTAGATGAATTCGTGATTTAGATCATTCAATTCGAGTCATTTGAATGAAAATTAAATTAACGCCAAGTCGGGTGTTTGAAAGAACTTTTGTTGGAAGTGGAAGTTGAAGAGTATTCAACTAAACTGTGTACTACATTGGAAAAAGAGAAAATGTTTTCCAAAGATATATGTGGGAAGAATGTTATATGTGGTATAAGCTCTCCTGAATAAGGAGAGATAGCGGGTTGGTTTTAGCGATCAGACGTTACGCCAAAAATGGCCACACGCTGGCGCCGCCGCCGCCGCCAGCCGCTCGCGTGCCCGTTCGCGTGCCGTGCCCGTGCGTTCACCGTGCGCGCCCGTTGACCGTTGACCGTTGACCTTGGTCTTGGTCTTGGTCTTGGTCTTGGTCTTGGGCTTTGGGCTTTGGGGAATGGGGAATGGGCCTTCTGGGCTTGGTCCAGTTCATATACATTCTGATTGAGCTGAAGATTTTATCCAACATAGTTCGGTTCAGCAATAATTAATGGTTAATTCATTGTCAGAATCGGCGATGAAAGCAATCAGAATGAAGATGAGTTATGGTAATTCATTGTCAGAATCGGATGAAACGGTCAGTAATTAATTCATTCCACCACCTTTCTCCTATATATAGCCTCCATATGGATTGAAGCTAAATACACACATTCAAATACAACACCGTAAAAGCTTCATACATTCATATAGTTACACGTAGTTGCATACGAGTTTGAAGAAAGAGATTCTCGAGCACTAGAAGAGTTCGTTGAAGGTTCGTGTAAGAAGTACTCTATACTGAATCGAGAATCCGAAGTTATCCTTTTAGACAATTGGTTTTAACCTGTACACACACCTGACCAAATTTGTCTTGGGACAGAGTCATTCTACTGCCTCTCGGAGTTATTGTATCCACCTTTATTTTAGTATATTTCATTTTTCATTTGTAATTCGTTTTATTTTCAATAAAATTGTTGTTTAATTCGTGTTAATTATTTTAATTGCGTTCGGGCTCCTACACTTAATGCATAATGGATCCAGTAACAACTTAGAATCAACTTCTTCGTTTTGTCTAAATGGTTAACCCGAATTATCAAATCTATTATATCACAACTTTATATCTTAACAATCTTTCTTTCAATTTTTCAACGTAAGATATTACCAAATGTATGTCATGTAAAGTAGACAAAGAATATGTGTTTTGTGCATCATACCTAGTGTGAACGTTAGATTGTGTTTTACACATTTGAGTAGAGAGTATGATACATATAATTTTTAGTTTTTTGGTGAGAAGTACAGATTTATACAAATATCCGGCTCTAAGTACTCTACAAATTAATTAAGACAAATCAGTTGCAAACTTACCGAAATACCCTTTCTTTTATATACGTATAAACGGCTGAATATTTATGTTCCTTTTTTCACGTCTGTTTATGCGCACAAAACTGATTACCATGAATTTTGCAAGTGTCAGTTACTCAATTATCTTCTCCCTTCTTATCCGTTTATTCATTCAGTTTAGATGCAATCTGAATCGGATCGTAACTGTTTTTGCTGCGAATTATCTTTCCCCTTCTTTTCCCTTTATTTGCAGCAGTTTTTTTTTTTTTTTTTTTTTTTTTTTTTTCAATTTTCTCCCATTTTTTCACAAATGCCACACGATCTTAAGGCCCTCAAATCCCCGTTTGGGGTTCTTCCCATTAGGGTTTAGTTTGGCCTCCAAAACACCTAAAACGCGAATGTTGTTGCATCTGGATGAATGTTACTGTGAATGGGTATTTTTGTCCAAAAAATTTGTTTTTGTCCTTTATAATCTTTGAAAATGGAAAATGTCCTTCCAGACCCATTTCTGTTAATTTTAGTAGATTTGAATAAATTATCTTTTTCATAGTTTATCCTTTTTTTACGCTATATATAATGTAATACTATTATTATTACATAACGAGTAGGGTATACCATAAATAATTGAGTACCATATGTTACTCCACTTGGAAAAGTATTTTGATGCAAAATTATTTATTTAGTGATGTGAAATGAAGCATGCTTTTTTTTTTTTTTGTGAAGGGGATGAAGCATGCTTTAAAAGTTCCAATAATAATGCGTTATATCTTGTATGTAATTTAATTGTTGCTTATCTTGAAAAAAAGTTGGTGCAACTAGCTCCTCCCTTTTCTCAAACACACAAAAAAAAAAAAAAAAAAAAAAGAAGAAGAAAAAAAAACAGCAGCAAAAGATAAAAGAAAAAAAGAATGTTATTTATAGGCCATATAATAAAATTTTCAAAATCTATTTTCTACTTTACGGACACGAAGCATCATTTTTTCTACGTTTTATAGAATATTTATTTAAAATGGTACATATATATAGTGCTGAATTTAGAGATTATGCGGGTGTTGCGCATAGTTTTTAGCGAATTTAAATAATTTGGATATTTATTATTTTTTCTTTTGAAGAAATATTTATTTTCAACTATGCTTTCAAACAAAAAAAAAACATGAGAATCTAAATAAATATATATTTCTTATTTATGTATATTTTACATTTGTAATGCATTGCATGTAGGGCCATAAATTACTAGTGGTTGAAGCTGATGGGAATTACATACAACCTTTTGAAGTGGACAATATGGACATTTACTCAGGTGAAAGCTACTCAATACTCTTCACAACAAATCAAGACCCAAACAACAATTATTGGATTTCAATCAATGTAAGAGGTAGATTACCCAAAACACCCCCAGGCCTAACCCTATTAAACTACTCTCCAAACTCACCTTCAAAACTCCCCATTTCACCCCCACCTACCCCTCCATTATGGAATAATTATACTTATAGCAAATCATACACTAACAAGATATTATCCCTAATGGGATCCCCTAAACCTCCTACGAATTACGATCAACGAATCATGTTTCTCAACACGCAGAATCTGATCAACGGTTATACCAAGTGGGCGGTTAACAACGTGTCGTTAATGTTACCCGCGACGCCCTACTTAGGGTCAATCAAGTATAATCTAAAGCATGCATTTGACCAAAACACCCCACCAAATGATTACCCTAACACTTATGACATCATGAACCCTCCTACGAACCCGAATTCCACATTCGGGAACCGGGTTTACACTTTGAAAGTCAACACCACGATTGACATAATACTACAGAACGCAAATGCGTTGAATCCGAATGCGAGTGAGATTCATCCTTGGCATTTACATGGGCATGATTTCTGGGTTTTGGCTTATGGAGACGGGAAATTCAACAGCAACGAAGACGAGAAAAAGTTCAATTTGAAGAATCCGCCGTTGAAGAACACTGCAGTGATTTTTCCGTACGGATGGACGGCTTTGAGATTCGTTGCGGATAACCCGGGTGTTTGGGCTTTTCATTGTCATATTGAGGCACATTTGCATATGGGTATGGGTGTGGTATTTGCAGAAGGAGTTGAACATATCAAGAATGTACCTAAAGAAGGTATTGCATGTGGTTTGACAGGAAAGATGTTAATGAATATTAACAAGGATAATTAAGGTTAATTAACGTGCGTTATTAGTGGCACTGCCGACGGAAAATCGATTCTTAGCTCGAGAATCATTCGTGATGTCACAACGGTAGATTTTGTATGGTTCTGCTAAAAACGGTCTTAATTATCTAGTTAAAAAATTATTGTTAATTGTGATATGTGCGTAATTTATATGTGATGTAATTAACTATATATATATATTAAAGTCTAGAAGCTATCAATGGTTTTTAACATGAATTGTTATATGAACATATAATTGCAAGATCAAAGGTGACTATTGGCTTTATGGATATAATACAACGTCGTTTTAAATGCAAATTACATACAAAATGCCGTCGTTTTGTGTCTTTTTTTGAGGTGTAGGCACAAAAGCTCAAACATCTAAATACAACCAACTTTTTATTTTTTTTGAACACAAACATCTAAATACAACAAACTTTCTTTCTGTTAAATAAATACAACCAACTTTCAACAGGAAGATCCTTAATTCTCACTGAAAATTATCTGGGCACCATACTGAGGTTGAAGTGTCATAGACTGCATAGGGGCATGAACATATGATGGAGATACGACGAAAGAGTATCGTCGGATTATCATTGCCAAGACAACCTTAGCTTCAACAATAGCCAGATTCTGACCAACACAGATCCTAGGACCTAAACCGAATGGAAAGAACGAAGCCATATGCATTTTATTATCAACACTGCTAGAACAAAAGCGTTGTGGATTGAACTCGTGGGCATCTTCTCCCCATATGTTAGTGTCATGATGGACAGCAGTCATGGCCAAGTAAAACTGTGTTTTAGCTGGGATGTCAAGGTGTCCTCCTAGTTTAACAACATTCTTGGATGCTTGTCTCATCAGCATAACTGCAGGCGGGTAGAGTCTCATTGTCTCGTTTAGTATCGCGTTTACAATCTTAAGGTTTGTTAAATCTTCTGCTGTTGGAGACGACTCGTTACAAATACGCGTTACTTCTTCCCTTGCCTTGCTCTGCCATTCTTGATTCAATGCCAGAAGGACAATAGCCCAAGTCAATGCATTAGCAGTTGTTTCCTTTCCTGCAAAGTAAAACGTCATACACTCGTCTATGATTTCGTCTACGTTCAATCTTGATTCTTCGTTGTTGTCGTGATTCTTGTATGGAGACAGTAATAAAGTGAGTAAAGATGTTGTCTTTTCGGTACTGATCCTGCTTTTTTCTATGACTTTTCTGATTGTGTCTTTGGCTTCTTTTTCTAGCTTCCACCTCATTTTGTTCTTCTTGGTGGGCAGAAACCGAAAACCAGGGATGTAGACACTTCTTAGGGCCTGCAATACAAGCCTCACTTGCTGTTCTTGCAATTCGAAAACACGCCTTCCTTCCTCAAAGCTGCTACCAAAAGCTGTTCTAGATATGATGTCTGCTGTGAGATTGTGGAGTTCTTTAAACACATCCATCTCGAATTCATCTTTTTTCCCGCCGCCTTCGTTTTGGTTTTTTCCCAATTGCTTAGCATATTGCTAGTGCTACTCGCTATTTCCGGAACCCATTCCTTGACTCTCTCCATGTTGAAGGCCTGGCTAGTGATTCTCCTATGGACAGCCCACTTCTCGCCATTTAACCCGACAAGACCAGCTCCAAAGAGATGCTTAGCCAAAGGGTTCATCTCGATTTTCTCGAAAGATCCATTTTTGTTCAACAAGATCTCTTTGATCATGTCTGGATCAGCTACAGCAAGCCTAGCATTCGCCCCGAACCAGTAAAGAAAATTCTTGCCGTAAACCGTGGACCACTGATGGTAATGAGGCATCACTCTATGAACTATGTCATTGGAGAAAGAGATTATTGGCCTTGATTCTGCCTCAGCAATCAACTGTCGTCTGATTTTAGCCGAATTCGTGAAGAAGGGACTGTAATCGGGGCCTCCGATTCCTTGCTTCCTGAAATGGTGTTGGATTTGCAGAGGAACCCAAATGGTCAAGTGTACGAATCTTAAGATCAAGATTAGTGGTGGCACCAATATGAGGATCAGAAGGGATATGTCCATTTTCAGTGAGGTCAAAACCAGTTCCTGAACTTCAAATCCCTGAATTTAACAATTGAAATAAAAAAAACTACAGCAATTAATTAGAAACAAGATTACAAATTTACAACACGTACTTGAGCTGGTTTGAACTTAAGATTCAGTTCAGTGAGCTAAGATCCAGCTCGTTTAAACCAAGTGACAAGCTCAGTTAATGACATTCAAATCCTTTAAAAAAAATTAACTACACAAATCAGTTCCCTGAACTTTAATTAAAAACATGATTAAATAAATAATTAATCGACTTGAAGATTACCAGAGAGAAGAGATGGGGAACAAGCTAAAAGCTCACTGCGATTTACTAGTATTTTCTTGCGGTCGCCATGGGAGTGAGAGCTTCACGAACGCTGAAGGTTTATTTATTTATTTTATTTTATTGTATAGGAAGGGGCGGAGAAAATTGCAAAATTCATCCTATAACTTTTGCGTGGTATCAATTTTGGTCTCATACGTTTTTAAAAATCGAGTTTGGCTCCGTAACTTAAATAAACACATCAATTTTGTTCTAATATATTTTTAATTATTGATTTTGGTTCCATAACTTAAAAAATCATATCAATTTCAGGATACCTACATTTTCCGATGAAATATCTTCGGTTTTCTTTAATATTTCGACCCAAAATTACCCGATTGTCCGATTGAATGTTGTCAACGTCATGCTCAATATTCACACTGAAGCAGAAATTTTGTTGTCTTCTGTTCCAAAGCTCGACTATTTGGAAGAATTATTGTTTTGAGGATGTTCCAAGAGATCTGCATCGTTTAAAGTACTTATTGGTCCAAGCGACGCACCATGTAATGTTTGAGATCTATGGGCTTTTTTTATTTTTAATTGTTACTCTATCCCCTGCAAACGCTCTAATGTCTATATACTTTGATTGCATCCAATTTATTGATATGCTAGCTCTTCCCCCTTCCCCCCAACTCGATCACACACAAGCGTAACAGATCATGTAGTTGCCTCCAACATTTCAAAGTGTTTGGCAACATTAGTATATTCCATCTATATAGATGAAAGGTGATAATTTGGAGAAAAAATTGGTGAAGCTTCCTTGTTTTTCCATAATATTGGATCAAAATATTAAAAAAGTAGCCGTATTGGAGAAAAAATTGGTGAAGCTTCATTGTTTTTCCATAATATTGGATCGAAATATTAAAAAAAAAAAAAAAAGAGATTTCAGTTTATCATGTAGAAAATGCAGCCATGTCTAAAATTGATGTGATATTTTAAATTCACTTTACCAAAATCGATAATTGAAAATGTATGGGACCAAAATTGATGTTTTTTAAGTTACAGGACCAAAATCGATAATTGCAAAACGGATAATAATAGCTTTAAGGCATACGTGTTTAACGTTTTTAGGCAAAATTGACTTATCTTTTGAAATAACAATTTTAGACTTTATGTTTATATTTTTTTTCAGTTTTAGGACAAATTCAAAGATAAGTCCCTAAAATTGTTGAAAACACAAACATAAGGCCCTAAAATTTTTGCATTTTCTCCTAAAAAAAAAAAAAAAAAACACAAACATAAAGTCACCAAAATTGTTATTTCAAAAGATAAGGGTCAATTTTGAAAAAAGTTAAACATAAAAGCCTCAAATCAAGTATTATCCCATTACAAACGTATGAGACCAAAAGTTATGGGACCAATTTTGTAATTTACCCGGAAGGGGCGTGAGCTGGCTAGGAGATGAGAAAATGACCAATTTACCCCCCAATATTTTGTGATTTTTTTTAGCTGTAAATGAGTCAAGTGGCCGAGTTCGTTTCGTCTTTTACTCGAATAGTTTGGTTCGATAAAGCTCGAGTAAATAAGTTTGACTCGGATACTAAATATGCAAATCTCTTATATTTTTGTGGTCGAACCGCCCCCGACGCCCAAGAGCGGATGTTCGTGTAACTTTTTCAGCTTTAGGTAATTCACAAAAACTACAAATTAAATTATACGAAATAAATCATGTTTGATTGTGTTTGTTGAAGAATTTTCACTTAGACGATCATCTATACGATTGGGGCAATAACGTAGCTAGTGCGGTATTAATCGAGGTATGTCTATTGCTAGTTAAAAACACCTGGACGACCGCCTTAACAATTATGAAGAACACAAGAAAGAAAAAAAAAACAGAAGTTTAAGCAATATGGCACAAAATTGCATAAAACAAAGTTGATGGATTATTTTGCATAACATTCAATAGATAAATATATGAAAAAGAATGAGAAATATCAACTTGTGTTGACATTTCCATTTCCACAATCAATCAATCTTCAGTTTGAATGAGCATCTTGTTGACTTCCAAATCCCCATTTTGGACAGCATCCCTAAGGGAAAGAAAACTTTGCACATAAGGAACAGCGATCAAGACCTGGTTATTTGCAGCAATGTCAATCTTGGTTTCAGTACGTCTTTTCTCTTTTGAACAGTATGAGATCAAAGTGCCACCACCGTCTTTAACCCACATTAATATTTCCTCATCTCTCCAACTCATAACCGGAAGAACAACCCTCCGTCTTATCCGCGGATAGGAGATTGAGATTGACTCCCTTGTCCAAGATGCCACCGAACCATAAGTTCTCATCGACCATAATTCCACGACGTTCCGACCTTGAGGTTGTATCACACATACACAAAGACACTCTCCTAAAATTCCAAGACAAGGGTAAAAATACTATTATACTCCATGATGAACATACCTGGAACGGGAGACAATAAACTGAATTTTTCTTCATCAATGTCAAAAGCATATATCATGACTTTTGAATCTCCTTCAGCTATCCAATGGATCGTGTTATTGAAGGGCACATCGCAAAACCGAGCTTTGTTAATATTGTCCGGCCATTTTTAGGCATTCTGAAAGTAGTACCACCACCACCTACTACTACTTGTCTCCAATTCTTGTCAATACCAATAGTGACCACATAGGCTTCAAATTGTCCAGGACGCCGTTTTCTTGTCAATATTCTCAAAACCTTGTAATGTCCGGTCATCGAACTGAATCCAAACCCATATGCTTCATCACGGATTCGTTTTACTCCTTCGGGTCGTGGAAGAATTGCGAATTCTTGCACGACTGGATTGCAGATATAAATATTGTGTGTCTGATGATCAGGGTGGTGGTCATTGAAAACTGATAGACAAACTAGCCCATTACAAGATCCTAAAACTGTGATTTTAGCCATAGATGGTGTTGCAGCTAATAATGGACAGGCTTTCACGTTGTTATTTAAATTCGATTTCAGCTCAAACAAGAACCTAGGAGAAGCTTTGTCACAAAGGATAAGATGAACCGTAGGATCGGATAGAAAATTGCACCAGATTTTACAAACATCTTTGCAACACTTGTTGAAAACTCTTGACAATATGTTCTCCATAATTCTGGCACGACCATTTCCAACTTCTGTTGGTTTAGATTTTTTTTGCGACAATAAACCTAGTTTTCTTGCGGCCGCATCCTGCGAAAGTATTGTTTAAGTACTAGTTACTAAAGCATTCAGAGAGAAAGAAAAAAAAATTGCAATTTCAATTACTGGTGAATGTAAACACAAAAGAAACCAAAAGCAAGTAAGTAACTGAGAACAAGGATTACCAAAGTACTAGGGTTGACGCTCTAAAACCAAGAGGCGTCAGGTTCAAGTGTCAAAAAGCAACGTGTCTTTTTTTTTTTGTCAGCTTCATGTGGTTTCTTGTGCATCTTGTGTGATTAAATTCATGAATTGATTAAGTGGGGTGAGAGAATAAATTATGGTAAGTCGCATCCTAAAAAAGACAATCCACTACGTACCTTTGTGTCTGCTTCTGTTGTTCCAGTTTCCAGATATGAGAAGAAATTGGGAACGAAGCAAACTGCTGCATGATCTAGAGATCTTACAAGCGCTATATCAAGCATGTTGAAATTTTTCTGTTCCAGATCACAAGAAACTATATAGTTACCCTGATAAATCATCAAAATTTCTTCGTAATTCCAAACCGTAACTGGATGAAACTGGGAGTATGTCAAGCATTTTGGAAAGGAAGATTGTGATATGATACGCAAAGTCCAAGAGCCCTGAACCATGTAATCCGTCATGCACCAAAATTCGACCCTTTCTTCATCCTCGTTCATGTGCAGTAGACAAACGCAGCCATGCATAAATAATAAGAGTGTAGACTTATTTCTCTTCTTTAAACCAACAGGGGGTGGGATAGGCACAACCTTTTCTTTATTGATGTCAAAAGAGTACAAATAATCGAGCCTATTTGAGTCATCAACAATCCAATGTAAAGCTCCCTTTCCATTAAGCTCCAAAAACTGGATTATTGGGTATGTCTTATCAAGTCTCTGTTGTATATGCTGAAATGGAGAGTGAATTCTCCTCCAGAATTTGTCAATCCCCACGGTAAAAACATGTACTTCAGTCCTAGAGAATGGGTGGACATAACTAGCAAGTTCAATTACCTTATATTGTTGAGTTTGAGGACAAAATCCAAAACCGTAGGAACTTTTAGAAACGCTATCCAACACCTCCTCCGGAAGCCTAATATGTGTTCCAGACAAAGGATTGCTAACATACAACACATCCTTGTCAGAATAACAAAAAAAACCATTGCAAGATCCTATCAAGAATCTAGTCCGCCACCCACAATATGATAATCCAAACGGGTCAGGCAAAATTTTCGGCTTACTGGATTTAAGTGAATAATTGTAACCAGAGTTCAGTTCAAGCAACGCGAAATACGTCCCGGTGTGGATGATAAGGCTTGTGAAAGGTGGATTCGATTGGTATGATTCAGCAAAATAACGAGACGAGAGGAAAATAAACAAGGATTTACATACTCTTTTGCATTCAAGGATTGTGCTGATTGAGAGTCTTGTAAATATCATCGCCAAAATATCATCATGTAAGTTGAGAAGCGATCTGTTTTTCCTCTTGCGGTAAATCCAATCCATCGGGTTTCCCACTCTTCGTCGGTTGACAAGGCTAAATCAGTAATATCCTATAAAATCAAATAAGAAATCATAGTATCAATGTAATTGCCCCTATACATTCAAACTTGGTATTACACCAAGCCTTCATCGAATAGATTAGAAGGATTGTGCTGATGGTACAAAACTACAAATCGCGTCAATGCATATGTTAGATCACAAGATACAAACTTTACACTACATATTCATGTCCACCAAAAAAGATGAACGAGATTGGCGATCCTACTAAACTTTAGACATCCATTTGCAAAATTGACATACCCGGTTCTAAATAAACATGGTTTGATCACATGACATCGCACAAATCTTCAAGCAAAAAAAAAAAAGCACAAGTCAACCGAAACATTGAGAGAACGAAGAATTCAAAACATATAATTACAACTGAAACACGAATATATAAAATCGGAGCTCAGAAATAACCGCTGATGAAAACAAAATCTTGAAAAGGATCATACACTTATCGGCTACAAAATATCAAATCAATCTTAGGTAGAATCAATGATGCAAAGCATTAGTCTAGTCTAGGCCGTTGGGTCTATTATTGCAGCCTTTTATTATATAGCTTTTATGTATGGACTATGTAGTTATGAGCTTTGTCATTTTGGGCTGGGTTTATTATGTATTAAGTCAAGGTCATTTTCGTCTTTTCTGAACAGGGTATTTAACCAAAAAGAAGGCATCTTATGTTTTTGAACCTTAATCTAAAGTTGCAGAGCTGCTGCTACTGCTGTGTTTCCTTTTTTATTGAATCCATACATCAATAAATAGTGTTTATGGCCACCGAATACTTTGCTTCGAGATAGTGTTGTTGGCCACTGAATACTTTGCTTCGAGGGAGGCTAATGCTATAGAGATCTCATATGTATTTTAGACTTTTAGTTGATCTAAAATCAGCTAGATAAGTCAATCCACTTACTCCCAATTTTAGTAGGATCTTATTTGTTAGGGTTAGGTTGTACATCGGTTCATCTATAAAAGCAGGTTCGCAAACACTTTGCTTCTCAGGGAGGCTAATGCTATAGTGATCACAGTATATGTATGAGATCTCATATGTATTTTAGACTTTTAGTTGATCTAAAATCAGATTAGATAAGTCATAAGTCAACCCTCTTACTCCTAATTTTAGTAGTAGGATCAAACGTATGCAAGTAAGCGCGTGCTCGTTCGTTTAGGAAACGAGCTTATAATCTTGTTCGAGCTTGGTAAGCTAAACAAACGAACAATTACAAACACTAAAAAGTATAAGAATTGGTTGCATGGTGTTGGGCTGGGATTAGTCTTCCTCTTCCAACACTGGAGGTGAGGTTTGAAGTTTGAACGATTAACAGTTTGGGAACAGAGCACTTCCAACGTTGCCAATCCCAATGAGATTGGCGATCCTACTAATGCATAAAAAGATCCATTTGCAAAATTCAAACAATTGAAATACCCAGTTATAATCAATAAAACAAAACATGGTTTGATCACAACACACAAATCTCCAAGCAAAAAAACCACAATTCAACCGAAACATACATAGCATGAAGAATTCGAAACATTTAGTTACAATTGAAACATAAATTTATAAACCTGGAGCTCAGCTGCTCAGAAATCACCGCTGATGATCACTCAAAGCTCAAAATTTAACTCAACGAAGAACAATATCCTATTTTACATATTATATAAGAAATCAAGTTGCAAGCTTTAATAATGGAATAAGGAATAAAAACACAGAGCTAGAATGATAGAACAAAATTAGAATCAAATTCAACTAAAATCGAAGATAACCAACTTACTGAGAGACAGAAGAGTGGCGGGGGCGGCGGAAGAACGCACAGGATGGAATGCAGAGCATAAAAAAAAAAAAAAATATATATATATATATATATATATATATATATATATATCTATCTTATCTCTATTAAAAGCTAAGGGTTTGCTTTATTAATGCGCGTGCGCGCACTCCTCCCTACTGAACGTGACACCTAATTTTTTTTTTTAAACAACAGTTTTTCTTCTTTTTTTCTCCTTTCGGTAAAAATCGAAATTTCGTTTATCGTTATATATAAATCGAAGGAGTCTTTAAAATTCAATCAACCGAAATTTTTTGATTTCTCGATTCGATTTCGACACAACAATTGAATAATATACACAACAAAGTGTATATTTCGATACGACTCATTTTTAGTACCTTCAATTGACAGTGCGGATTCAGTTTTAAATTTCAATCAACCGAAAATTTTCGATTTCGACACAACAATTGAATAAAACCGTGTGGAGACCACATTAACTATTTTTATTATTTTGAACAACATAACGTCGGTGAAACCGACGGTCATTTGCAGTACGAACGTCACTAAAATTGACGTTGGAATACCAATTCGTTTTTTATATTATTCAGACCGTTTGGCACGTGTTTTTTCTACCAATGAATGAACACGAGATCAATGACGTATTCATTAATGATAAGAAAGAGAAATGTCGTATAGAAAATGAGTGAAACACATTTTCAAACATATTAATGATCTGGAAGGTAAGGCGTCCTGGGAGATTTGACCGTGTAGTTATGGTCTGTTTATTGTTTTTCTATAATGTTTCATTGCGTAAAGTTGAAGCTAAAGTGGTCGACTTTATGACATTGTTCTTCGATACATCATATTGTAGTTTATTTTGTAGATGAAAACTATTGATAGGGCTGGAAAAAATGTGATTCACAATCTTCACATGTCTAAGAAAGAGTTACCTCTTGGAGAAAATGTGATATATTCCTCTTGCTCTCTTTGTCATGTGCCTTGAATTTGTTACGGTTTAAGCTTACGCTATTTATTTCACGTTTGGGATCTATTTTTTGATATTATCGTTGGTGACGATTTATGTTGGGCTCGTCGTGCCTTGAACGGCTCACGTTAACTTGTCTATCTTATTAAAGGGATAGGTATTAAAACATCATTTGCAGTACGAACATTTTAAAGGCTCTTTCGGCAATGTGAAGCTATGGTTTTTGTTGCAATTTTTTTTTCCTACTATTGTGCTAATACTAACTAAATTCATAATAAGTTATTATCTTGTCATGTGTGTAAACATGTATATATATATATATATAGTATGGATCCAGATATATTTAATCTCTCTCATTGTGTATGTATATAGTATAGATCCAGATATATTTTGTAATGCCCCGTTCCCGGACACCGAGTCCTTATCCGGAAAAATAACGTTCGGCACGTATAATATAAAATAAATCTCATATTATACGTCAGCATTTACTACGTCGTATCGAGTTAAGCAAAACGGAAGCAAAAGACTCGTGTATTTTTCCAACAACCGTTAAGAATAGAAATTCAATATCAAAAGAAAGAAATGTAACATTTATTACATTGGAAAATGAACAACCGAAACTTAAAACATACGAAACCTCCAAAACTAAATGAATTACAAAGTTCCCAAAGAAACAACATGTCTGGAGTATATAATAAATAATGAATAAATAAGTGTTTCAACGTCGGCGTCCTTAAACGTAGTCATCAAAATCTCCCTCGAACTCCAGATCTACTTGTTCATCTTCTCTCCCCAAAACACATAGAAAAACAATGCATTTGAGATAAGTACTAAGTACTCAATAAGAGGTAGAAGCTACAAATTAATTAAGGTTTACAATTAAAGATTATCTTTATGAGACCGACTCAATCTAGGATTCACTTCATACTCATAAACATGTTGTGACTATTGGTTTCTAGCTTAGCTTATCTTATCTTTGTTACATCAGCATTCAAGGGCACTACGCATGGTGCTACTCACCACGAAGTAACTGGGTGCAAAATATTGGTGGATCACACCAATAATCACGGAAGCCTATTCTGGTAGACTCCGATATGGCACACGTTCGGCGAAGTCCCTCCGTACGTGGGGTCTCAGACTTACGGGGTGGTGTTCCTCCGTACGTAGGGTCCAATGACTTACAGAGTTATTCACTTTATCTGAACACCCACACACTGCGATATAGATTTGTGCCTTACCAAGAATGGATTGATGTTTAGTCTTTTAACTACACAAGTACATTTATTATTAATTGTTAACTAGCCAGCTAAGTATTTTCAAGTAAGCTCCCTCACATCTACTATTCTCTTTCCTAGACCATTAGACACAGACAAGTCCTAGCAATTACACAGACATTGATGAATGCTAATTCATCAAAGCACAAGCCCTTTTATGTCCTTCCGATGGTCCCGAACTTCAACTCCCTTGAAGAGTACATCCGGTGCCAGAACTAAACGCATCAGAAGCTCAATCGAGGCTTGTTCATGTTTAATTAGTGTTACTAGATCATGACACAACATTTAACATCTCGTTACATAGCTTAAACAACGTTTTATTAAAACTGGGGGTCAATGCGTGCGCATTCCTTGGACTGTGTGCGCATTCCCTGACCAGAAAACATGCTGGAAGTCACTGTCCAGACAATGCGTGAACATTGCTTGCAAAGCGTGCGCATTGCACATGCTAGGAGCAACCTGAACCATTCTGAAACAACAATGCATGCACATTGCTCATGCTGTGAAAAGGATTTAACATCCTGAATCACGAATGTGTGCGCATTCTACCTGCTGCAACTAAACCAGACAATCTTGTAACAGGAATGCGTGCGCATTGCTAGCCAATGGTACGCATCCAACGTAGAAAACCCTAAACACATGATTTTCTACACTTTGTGATCTCAACTCGATTCCAAACATGTTCTGCACGATTGTAATCAGAAAAAACATCAGAAAACATAACCTTTTCATATCATAACATCTCTAAATCCTTAAACAACATATAGGCCTAAACCTTGATACAAAAACCCATCAAAACACGATTTATCCTCTCTAAACCATAACTAAATTGTAGGAAGAGCCTCTTAACTTTTAAGCAAACAATTCCAACTCAAAAGCCATGAAAAATCTGCAGCAAACTTGATCCTCTCTGCAGAAAACCTTAGGAAAAGCTCCAGCTTTCTGGTATTGAATCGGCGCTCTCTTCACGACGATTCCGCTGCTCTACTCTGATCTGAAAACCGTTAAGATCCGCCTTAAAAAATGGAAGAAATCTCTCAGCCCTAATTTTGTGCTCTTAGCGCCACCTCTCAAAGAACGTAGGAAATTTTCTGATTTCTTTTTAGTTATGGGAACTAATAGGATTTATTTTCATTAAATAGATAATCCCAAAATAATAATTTACCCTTATTATTAAAATCAGATTTTTCTCCAAAATGTATACATATATTTTTGACATACATACATATATTTCCACAAAATACTTAACTCCATAAAAAAGTAAAGAATAATAATATTTCGTTTTCGCAAAATGACACGTCTGCCCTTTTCCGAAAATCGAAATATTACATATTTAATCTCTCCCGCCGTGCATCGCACGGGTAAAAGACTAGTATCTCTATATTTACACTCATTATTATATCAAATACTATCTTTTATGACACGTTTGCTACGCAATAATGAAATGGAATGAAATTAAGTAATATGAAAGGAATGGAATAAATTCGGTTCCATTTGTTTTGGGTTGGAGTTTATTTAGGATGTTTTTTTGGTATGCTGGTGGATAATAAAATAAAATAAAAATGATTGAAGTAATGATTAGAAAGTTAAAATGTTTTTTTGAAATTTGTATAGATAAAGAAATGATTGGTGAGAGAAATTAAAATAAAGTAGTATAATGAATAAAATAATGATAAAAAAAGTAATAAAGTGGATAAAGTGAAATGGTGAAAGATAATTTAATATTTTTAATTTGTAGTTGAAATAACGATTGGTGAGAGAATTGTAAGAAATAATTGATGAAGTAATATAAAAAAACTTCAAAAAAAAAACTCCAACGAAAACAAGCGAATTCATTTCATTAATGCGATTGAGATGTTAAAAAATGGAATAAACTGTACATTATGGTGGAAGTTGTGGGGTGGGGTGGGGTAGCCCTATCCCACACCCCACTGAACCTTACATCTCTATGCACCCTACCTTACCTATCACCCCATCCTACGTACTCCACCATCACCCTATCCTACCTTACGCATCCTACCCACCTTACCCCAACCCCTACTCTACTCCACCATCACCTACCCATACCCTGCCCTACCCTACCCGCCCCTACTCTACCTATCCTACCCATCACCACACCTTACCATACCCTACATTACATACCACCTTACCTTACCCTACATTACCTACCACTTTACTCTACCTACCCTACCTACCACCTTGCCCTACCCTATCTTACCTAACACACTCACCCTACCCTACCCTACTTTACCCCACCATACCTTACCCTACCCTACCTTACCCACCACCCCACCCCAACCTGCCTTAACCACCCTATGCTACTTAACCCTACCCTACCCACCTTACCCTACCCTCGCCTTACCACCCTACACCACCATCCCACCATACCCACCAATGCCCTACCTTACCTACCATCCTACCCTATATTACCCATACCCACCCTACCCTACATTACCCACCAAAACACCCTACTAGACCCTACACATCCCTACCCTTACCCACCACCCCACCCTACCCTACCTTATCCATCTTTACCCTACCCACCATCCCACCATATACCTTACCACCACCTCATCTTATCCTACCCTACCTTATTTCACCCTATCATACCTTACGTATCTTACCTACCTTACCCCACCACCTACTCTACCCAACCCTCTACCCTACCCTACCTACCCAACTTCATCCCCTACCCTAACCTACCCTACCACCCACCCACTCTTACCCCATCACTCACGTGTTTTATCGTTTTATTTTATTCTATCGCATTCTATCCATTTTTAGAAGGAATGAAAATAGATTTTTTTTTTTCATTCCATTAGAATAAAATTTCATTTCATTCAATTTCTTCATAATCATAAACAAACATGGGAATGAAATTAAATCCTAACAAACGTACCTTTATAACCTAAACATATTTTCTTCGGCATAAACAACACCCGCACTCTTCTCCACCAACCTGCAATCATAATCTTGATTTCTAGTGGCGAGTTTGTGAATTTAAAGCATGCAATCACGGGATTTGATCCCCCATGATTATTACTGTTGCCGACTCTTGACCATATCCCGAAGGTTTCAATGATGCATATTGCTGACCTGTGCTATCCGTTGACAAATCCCTAAATTTTCTTCTCACCTGAATTGCTGCATGTCTCCATTCGCTCCCATTGCAGTTGCCGTCTGCATCTCATCGCTGGCGGTCCGTTTTGTATTTCATTGTGTGTTACAATTGAAGCCCAACGGCAACCATGGAGGAAGTCGAAAACATCCTAAATGGCCAAGAACACTATGGTGCAGGTAAGGACATATTATTGACGATCCAAAAACTCGTTTGTATAAACTTTAGGGTTCTTTCTCTCGGTGATAGCCTAAGGAAACTCCTAGAACATAAAGAACGATCAAACAAGGGTTCTTTTTCTCGGTGTAAGTTAGAGTACAAGTGTCGGCCGTCCTGCAGAGGTCGGGATGGGACTCAGGCTCGTCGACTATTCAAAATCCTACGCCCTAATTGATTTAGAGAGGGTGGGATCAGTAGTCGAGCTACCCCAATCAGGCCATTGGGGCATCTTGAATCCCTCTTAGCCCCTAAACTTGAGGTTGGGTCACTGGAGAGGTGCCACGTAAGTTGGTAAGATTCTTGGCATCGTCATAAGCCCTCCAGATCCACCCGATCTTGGGTTAGTCGGCTCGGATCTGTCAGTCGTGGCGACTCGACTTGGATAGTTAACATATAAATTTTGAAATTGCCTTGCCATGTGGATAGGCCAGTTGTGACGCTATTACAGCTGTACCGGGAATCGAGGTGTCGTTGCCCACTAACTTAACTGAGGCTATTTTTTGAGGGAAGCAGGGGCTATAACCCCATCAATTCAAACGTCACTTCACATTTGACTACTCTCCCAGTTACTATTCTGTTGCAACCTCTTACTGCCATCTTCTTCCCTCCTTTTTACATATGTACAATTTTTCTGGAGAGGAACCACTTTCCTCCTGGACTGAAGCACTCATTAGAGAGTCCTGGACCAGACCGGTGGTTTTTGAAGAAATCCCTTGGGTTCCTCCTCAACTGATTTATGTCGCTCCTTCTGGTCCTTCATCAAACACTGTTGAGAGAAAAACACGCCAACTAACTGTTGAGCGAAAAATCTACCCTTCAAAATTTAAATTTATAAAAGACTCGAAAACAACCGTGGGTAAACTAACTCTCTAACCAGCAGAGTACCGGATCAATTGTTAGGATAGCTACAGGAGTACGAGGTCGAATCCAAGAGATAAGTGGTTTGTAAATACCAAAGTGAACAAAGATAATAATTAAAACAACTAAGACGCACCATTGTTCCACCATCCCACCGAAATTAACAAGAAAGACACATTCATTTGTAAGTCTTGGATTAATAATCTGCTAAAGAGGCGGTACTTTCTCTTTCGGATTTAGCGCCCGTTGATTAGTTTACCACAGGGTACAACTAAAGATTTTACGAAACAAAGATTTGGATATAAAATCCTAATCTAACAACATTCTCCCTCAACTTTCGTATGTTCGGAAAATATCATCATTCTCCTTCACGGTAATCGACGAATTCATCAACTTTCGTATCTAAATTCGATTAGCATGCAACACTACATTACACTTTAAACAAGTCTAAACATGAAAGAAGAACAAGAAAGCTTACGAATAAATGCATAAATCCTTATTTAATCTGATGAGGGTGGCTTCACAAGGGTGCTCCTAGCACCGAGCCTTAACCACTCATGACAACGAAATATAAATACATATATAGATACATATATATATATATATATATATATATATATATATATATATATATATATATATATATATATATATATATATATATATATATATATATATATATATATATATATATATATATATATATATATATAAAGATATATAAATATATATATATATATATATATATATATATATATATATATATATATATATATATAATGTATATATATAGATATATAAAGACAATAAAGAAAAGAAACAAAACGAAAATGTAAAATGAAAACGATATATTATAACAACATATATATATTATATATATAAATACATAAATAGATACATATATATATATATGAAATCTAATAATTAATTACATCGACATTATAATCGATATATATATATATATATATATATATATATATATATATATATATATATATATATATATATATATATATATATCTAGGCCCCGAAATATAATAAAATAAATAGAAGAGAAAAGAAGAAATGGGATGGGGAGAAGAAAGGGGCAAGGAAGATCAATGGAGATGGAGGAGTTTATATAGGGAGAGATATATGAGGGAGGTGTATTTGGGGGAGGAATTATCTCCATTTTTAGCATGTGGGATAATCTTGGAGAATATTTGCCATCATGTGGAGGTGGTGAGTCATGTATTAGCATGTGGAGTTTGTTGGGGAGGAATCATTGCCATCATTAGTCTTCACATGGAGTAACATGCAACCATGTGAGCCAAAATATCTCCGATTCGTCCCGAGATATCAGCTGTTCGGTAAAAAATTCATAACTTGAGTTGTAGACCTCCGATTGACGTGATTCAAAATGCGTCGGAAAGCACATTTAAATATCTACGACTTTCGTCAAGAACTCTTCTCCAGAAAATACCTCTAAACTGGGTCAAATTTCCATCGAAAACAGGTTACGGTAGAAGCGCGTAGGAAAATTTGATCCGTTGAACTCGTAAACTTGTGGCATCTTCTTCTTTCCCTCAAAATCCATCTTTTAGGCCTCAAAATATATCGTTACTCGGAATCTTGGTCAACCTATAATTCTGCAATAAAGCACAAAATACCAAGCGTAAATACGACACGACTCTCCGGTTACTAAACCGGTACAAAACTTATAAAAATACGATATTTTACATAATTATTACTACTAACATACTTAGATAAATCTAAGGAATTTATGACTCGAAATGATATAATAATGCTCAAAATGATATCAGAAGTGGGGTAAAAAGTTATAAAAATAACTATGAATTTTTCCCTTAACAACAACCCCCACTTAGCTTTTGATCGTCCTCGAGCAAAACAAGCGATAAAATAAAAATGAATAAGGGACAAATTCATGAAGATAAGATGTAAAGGACAACCAGATGGTGCAACCTTTAGAATTACAACCAGGCGTTAACCTTAATATAAATGTATAACAGAGTGAGTGTGTGACAAGCCTTTTCAATTTCCACTATCCTCTCTTGAATAATTCAAGCAATACGCACAAATATCCATTCAGACAGTCTTAATGACTTTCCTAGGTATAAGCAGTAACAGTTTCACACAAAGTCCTCCCGTGTACTTATTAGGATAATCCCTAAAGCATATCATTTAGTTTATACTGGGGATAGTCAGAAGATAACTAAGTTTTCAACCAACTTTTTCTTTTCTTTTCTATTTTTTCCTTTTCATAGAATACTAATATACCCGAACTCATTGCCAAAATCGACTATCTTGCAAGTGTCATGAGGTGAGATCAAATACATTAATATCTTTTTTTTTTATATGAATAGCATATGCCCTCATTCCCAGCAATAGGATGTTTCGTGATAACACCCTAGCTGGACTACTATCATCAGGCAATCGGGAGCTTTTAAACCTCATAGTGATATAGGACGTTTCGTGATAACACCCTACTGCACTCAAATCATTGGTAGCTACAACCGACATATATATAGTTTATTTTAGTTTGGTATTCTTCCTTTCATTATATCATTTCTATCACATTCAAACTTTCAGATATTCACAGTATACGTTCAAAAGTTAGGTACTAAGTTACTGCTATTATCTCTAGAAAAATCACTAGGATACTGAATGGATACAGTTTAAAATTTTCGCTTCAATATCAAAGGCTTACGTGAAAGAATTCATGTTACACAAATATATTTGGAATTACAATGCACTTACGGTTCACATTGGTTATACATATCCAAATTGATCATTACATCTTCAAATCCATGAAATATATGCCTTATACAATTTATTTTAATCAACGCATTAATGTTCGAAAAAAAAATCAAAAACTAAGGGATTTTCTGATACAAAATGAAACACTTCATGACTTTTCTAGACCAATCCCGACTTCTGCCCCCACTTACGAACCTGCAGTGTCCTAAGTATGTGAATGAGATAGAGAGGAAGACTTAGCTTATAAACCCGCGCAGAAGGTGCTACGAATCCCGTAATGACTATGAGAAAGCACGACCAAATTCCTATATAAAAACAACCAAAACAAAGCAAACACGGGACATGGTCCTCGTGCAAAACATCGAATAGAATATGGGAATAATAAGAAAATGGCCTCACACGTCGAAAAATTCGATAGGCAAATAGAAAGCATCAAACGTACATATATATCATGATCAAGGCATAAATTCATATTGGAAACAGACTATAAAATGAAATGTACGAAAAAGTATTGAGTCTTTATACCCAGATCCTCAAGGGTTTAACAACCTAATTCCAAGAAATGAAGCATTTGAATTTTATCTTTGTTATACCTCGGGATTTTCGGATAACCACCTAATCGTTCCCTTTAAATGATATTCAAACATTCATCATGAGACTTAGTTGTGCTTAGTGTTAATCTTCCATACAGATTCTACATTTCATTAAAACTAGTCTTATCCAAATTATTATTATTATTATTTCACACGATTTTATTAAGGCGGGGTTGCCTCCCCCCAAGCGCTTTTGTTTTACGTCGTTGGCTCGACTAATTACAAATCATCAACCAAAATCCGAACTCAAGAAGATCAATAGCTTAAGAAAATTAACAATGCGAAACCACGAAATTAAATTGTCTAGAAAACGTACCTCTTTTAGTCCTCGATGCCAACTCCTCCCGGCCATAGAGTCTTCTTTTATCAAGTCATCGAACCATCTTTTGACATTCCATAAAGTTCATTCATCGGGGAGTACACAAACAACTCTCCCGGTGGCTCTAGATTTCCAAGCTTATTATAAGGGCTCTGAAGCATCATGGCCTCCCAACAGACAGGGTACCATCTCCTTTGCAAATGGGCATATCACCATGCCTCTTCCTCATTATCTTTCCTACCACCTTGTGGTAATCAGAACTTTCCTTGTCAATCTCTTCTAAAAATTCTATCCACTCCTCATTAGTCCAAGTTGCAGATAGTTTATTGAATTCTTCCTCATCCCAACTACCCATGAACACTTGCTTATCATACTCATCAGTGAAATCGTCCTCAATAGCTAAACAAGTGTCAATGGATGCGTGCTTCATTAACTCTGTCTTATAGGAAATTGAATCATCAACCTCATTCTCATCCTGAACTTATTCAATGAGTACCTCCTCATCCTTAACCACCTCTATTGCACCTGCTCGTTTTTCCTGCTCGAACCCCATTATTTCAATCAACTGCACCACCCTCTCTTGAAGATTTTTTATGGCGGATACAAAGACTTATATTGAACTCTTGCATGTTTTACAAGATTTGATCCAATCGATCTAGTTGTTCCATTTGATTGTTGGTAAAACTTTCTTGTGGCACGGGACAACTCGATCATACTCGACTTGATTCATCGAGGTGAGTAGTAGGCTTCTTACCATTCCGGACATTGATCAAGTGGTGAATATGGGTGAAGCTATCAACGCGTTGAGTATGAACACAGTAATCTTGATAAGTACCAGAGTTTGGACAACCCTCATAATATTGTGGTTCATAACTTGAATAACCATAATTCTGGTCCTGGTATGCACTAAGGCAATTATAGGACCAAGAATCCTGGTTACTCTGCTTTGATATCACGAGGCTCAGGCATATCTTTGTTGTTGATAATATTGCTCAGTGCCTGAGTTTGGTAAGGTATTGTTGTTCGTGAGTAATATTGATTGAAAAATCCATCCATTTAAGTTCAAACTGCAAGATCTCAGAAAACAACAAGAAAACAATAATAATATTTTTTTTCTCTCTCTCGGTAATTACCGATTTTTTTATAACGAAAAACAGAAAACACACACACGATGATATCACAAATAGCACACTTATCCCCGGCAACGGCGCCAAAATTCTGTTGAGAGAAAAACACGCCAACTAACTGTTGAGCGAAAAATCTACCCTTCAAAATTTAAATTTATAAAAGACTCGAAAACAACCGTGGGTAAACTAACTCTCTAACCAGCAGAGTACCGGATCAATTGTTAGGATAGCTACAGGAGTACGAGGTCGAACCCAAGAGATAAGTGGTTTGTAAATACCAAAGTGAACAAAGATAATAATTAAAACAACTAAGACGCACCATTGTTCCACCATCCCACCGAAATTAACAAGAAAGACACATTCATTTGTAAGTCTTGGATTAATAATCTGCTAAAGAGGCGGTACTTTCTCTTTCGGATTTAGCGCCCGTTGATTAGTTTACCACAGGGTCCAACTAAAGATTTTACGAAACAAAGATTTGGATATAAAATCCTAATCTAACAACATTCTCCCTCAACTTTCGTATGTTCGGAAAATATCATCATTCTCCTTCACGGTGTCGAATTCATCAACTTTCGTATCTAAATTTGATTAGCATGCAACACTACATTACACTTTAAACAAGTCTAAACATGAAAGAAGAACAAGAAAGCTTACGAATAAATGCATAAATCCTTATTTAATCTGATGAGGGTGGCTTCACAAGGGTGGTCCTAGCACCGAGCCTTAACCACTCATGACAACGAAAATAACAACGAAATATAAATACATATATAGATACATATATATATATATATATATATATATATATATATATATATATATATATATATATATATATATATATATATATATATATATATATATATATATATATATATATATATATATATATATATATATATATATATATATATATATATATATATATATATATATATAAGTATAATATATATATATATATATATATATATATATATATATATATATATATATATATATATATATAAAAGACAATAAAGAAAAGAAACAAAACGAAAACAGAAATGAAAACGATATTATAACAACATATATATATTATATATATAAATACATAAATAGATACATATATATATATGAAACGATAACTAGTCGTGTTATTACATCGACATTATAACGACATATATATATATATATATATATCTAGGCCCCGAAACATAATAAAATAAATAGAAGAGAAAAGAAGAAATGGGATGGGGAGAAGAAAGGGGCAAGGAAGATCAATGGAGATGGAGGAGTTTATATAGGGAGAGATATATGAGGGAGGTGTATTTGGGGGAGGAATTATCTCCATTTTTAGCATGTGGGATAATCTTGGAGAATATTTGCCATCATGTGGAGGTGGTGGGTCATGTATTAGCATGTGGAGTTTGTTGGGGAGGAATCATTGCCATCATTAGTCTTCACATGGAGTAACATGCAACCATGTGAGCCAAAATATCTCCGATTCGTCCCGAGATATCAGCTGTTCGGTAAAAAATTCATAACTTGAGTTGTAGACCTCCGATTGACGTGATTCAAAATGCGTCGGAAATCACATTTAAATATCTACTACTTTCGTCAAGAACTCTTCTCCAGAAAATGCCTCTAAACTGGGTCAAATTTCCATCGAAAACAGGTTACGGTAGAAGCGCGTAGGAAAATTTGATCCGTTGAACTCGTAAACTTGTGCCATCTTCTTCCTTCCCTCAAAATCCATCTTTTAGGCCTCAAAATATATCGTTACTCGGAATCTTGGTCAACCTATAATTCTGCAATAAAGCACAAAATACCAAGCGTAAATCCGACACGACTCTCCGGTTACTAAACCGGTACAAAACTTATAAAAATACGATATTTTACATAATTATTACTACTAACATACTTAGATAAATCTAAGGAATTTATGACTCGAAATGATATAATAATGCTCAAAATGATATCAGAAGTGGGGTAAAAAGTTATAAAAATAACTATGAATTTTTCCCTTAACAAACACCTTTGATCATCTTTTCAGGTATAAGATTCAAAAGGCTACTCAGGATATCATGGGGAGTCACAGACTGGTTTCTGTTTTGACACAGAGCAGCGTAGAGTACACTTTTTGTGAATATAGGATAAACTTGGAGGACTTCATCCCTCTTTTTCCTGCGGATCCCCATCCATTCGCATCCCACCCTCCGGACGGGTACTTTGCAATCTACGAAGCCCAGTTGAAGGCAGGCCTGAGGTTGTGCTGTGTCCCGCTTTGGTATATGTACTGCGGCATTACGGCTTAGGAGTGGCTCAACTAGCTCCTTCTGGGGTCAGGATAGTGATAGGTTTTGCTATACTGTGCCATGCGGCCGGGGTACGGTTCTCGGCGGGTCTCTTCCGGACCTTCCATCGTATAGCCAAAGTCCTGGGTTGAAAGGATGGTACCACTTCTCCCGTCGGTCGGGGTAAATGAAATGATGCTTGAGGGCCCCAAATATAGCGCGGGGCGAGGGCACTTCTTCTTTGTTCGAGACGGTGGGGATTCCCGGTTGGCGCGTTGGAAGACAAGCTCCTTACAAAAGGACGAATGTCCGACTCTTCCGGACTCTACCCAAGTGGATGATGTCCAGAACGCAGGCATTATTCTGAGGTTGCATGAACTTACTTCCGAGCTGATCACTGCTGCTCGTCTGGCCGAAGCGGGCCCCGATCCTTATCTTCCATTGGACAGCAATGGCCGTGATCTGGGTAAGTGTTGTTTCTTTCTTGTGTGTTTCTAAGTGGCGTAAATAATGCGTGTTCTCCTTTCTTACAGTAAGGGTTCTGGCCGGCCTCCAAGCTCCCGGTCTCAGGGAGGAGGTAGAACGTCCAACTAATAGAGTGGTCGAGACCACAAAACACACAAGTCAACACCAGACGACCAGGATTGCGGGATCGTCCATCGGGCCTGACACAGCTCGTCTGTTAGCCGAAAGGGAGGATGATATCCTAGAGAATCCTCATCTTTCTCAAGGGAACGTGAGTGTTCCCATCATTGTGGTGGACGAGGTGGATGGGGATGAGGAGGAGGAGCCGGAGGCTCCTCTTGTAAGAAAATCTTCTCGCCTTAGATCGGGAGAGATTGATACAGAAGAAAGGTTGGAAAAGAGAGGCAGGATTGATGTGGGGTCGGACATAAAGAGACACAGCGAAGGGACCTCTAGGGTCCAGGAGGATGAGGAGGTTGATACCAATCTCCACGCCTCGCCTCATACGGCTGACCAGACGCATGATGTTTCTCAGATGTCCGACATGGATCTGATCGAAGCGGGTTTCGAAGCCATGAGATATGTAAGTTTCATCCTTTTGTATCTAAAGTATTTTTCCTTGTTGAGTAGCCTTGACCATACGTCGTGCTTTTTCAGGGATCGGTTATGGGTCAAGAGGTCTTCTGCCGACTTGTGCGTTCATCCGTTGATCGAGAGAAGAGGATTTTTGATCTAAAGTCCAAGGATGAATGAATATGGGAGCTCGAAGAGCAGCTGCGATCACAAGTGGAAAAGACAGAGGTTTTAAGGCCTGAGTATGACGTCCATCTCCTAGAGTTTATGGATGAACATCTAGAAAGGGAAGCCGAGCTGGATGGTCATGTTGCAAGACTTCGGGATGAGCTTTCTACTACAGAGGCATCCGTCCGAGCCTTTCCCGCTCGTCTCCAGGAGGCCTCAGCCCAAGCTATTAGAGATTACAAAACATCCCCTGCCTTTATCGAATCTTTGAAGCGACTAGTGAGCCCCGTTGTGAGGTCTAGCTATGTGCTAGGGGTAAATGATTGTAGGGTCCACTATCTGGACCTTACCATCGACAGCCTAGCTCACCTCGACTTGTATGATCCTGGCGCTGAATCAATGTACTCTCTTCAGGTAAAGGAATTTCAAGCGGGGGTAAACCTTGAGGCGAAGTATCCTATGACCGGCGAGCAAAGCCGACCTTCCTTGGGTTCAGCTCCTAATACTTAGTAGGGTGCCGTAACCTTTATGGTTTGTAGTTTTGTGGCTTTTGGTTGTTAATATTAATGAAACTTTTCAAATTGTGTTTCATTATGACTTTTTATTTTTATTTTTATATTCTATGTGTATGATAGTATATGATAGCAGTTGCCCCCTAGTACGTCATGCCTATGATTATTCAGGGATGACATACTAGTATTATTGAGTGTGAGTTGTGCAATTACTAGTAACCGGGATTCAGCCATGTCTCAAAACTTCTCATTACAACGTTACCCGCCAATCCGCGGGTCAGCTCATAGACCTTATAAAAGCATTCGTAATAGCTGCGGGTACCCTCATTGTCCCCCTTCCGTACCTCATGAAGGTCGATATGTGTCTTTTTTGGCCCTCCCACGGACTTGAACTCTGATATGAATTTGTTGATCAGATCATCCCAAGATAATTTGAACCCGGAGGAAGACCGTGGACCCACGACGCCGTTCTATCTTACATCGACCCCATAAATGCTATACACCACGCCATAAGTGTTAGGTGTGATGCCCGAAAGACAATTTTTGTAATTGTTTTATTTAATAAATGAAATGATATTATTATTCATATTTATTATTCTACGCACTTAACTCGGTGCACAACCGATCTTATCGCTCTAATGAAATATGATAGGCGATTTGATCTGAATTCCGTAATTGAGAAGTCGATGAATCAATAGATGATCATATTTATGGATATATCTTAATCTGAGGTGATCACGATCAACCGCTTGAATCGATATGAGGTTTGACTTGACATGGGATCCGTAGCTCCATGATAGTTGGTGAAATTTGGGTAGAGTGCCCTCTTGGAACACTTTCAAGATATTGGGGTGGAGAACACTGCGGTACCCTAAGTTGGATTTACTTTCATTCCCGCAGCTCCCTTTTGCAACTCCTCTAATCTTGGCCCATCTGTTTTTCATTACACCTATCTCATCCCGATTTTAATTGATTTTGTATTAATTATAAAATCCTTTGGAGCTTAAGTTTTATCTCACTATATAAAGAGAGTTCTCCCAAGCCTTGGAAAATTTTGGAGGAAGCGGGGAGTAACTTTCCTCGGCTTGTGACTCTCTTCTCTTCTTCCTCTCCATGAGGATCAAGAGGTGACAACCCCCTTGTAGAATAGATCCTTATCGGGAATTTCCTTAGTCGCCTACAGGGTTGGTGAAATTTGGGTAGAGAGTGCCCTGCTTGGAACTTTCACAATCTTTCGTTCGACCACGGGCCCTTTCCTCGCATTCCTTGTCCTCTATGAGGATCTGAGAGAGCGATCGTCGACCACGGGCCCAGAGCTTTAACTCTCCTCCTCTAGGTTGTGAAGTGGCATGACTATTTCCCTCTCTTTCTGACCACTGAGGTTGAACTGTCATCTGTGGAAAAAGAGTGGGTTGTACTTCCGTGGATGTGGGTAAAATGGAGACAAACTTGCAGATAGGTAGATGAGGTAGACCCTCAGCAATGAGTAGCATGTTACCCGCACTCATTTCCTCTACGTATTCCATGTGAGGTTGTAGAGCCAATGTGTGAGGACTTTGCTGTAACGGGGTTCCTCCCGCAGAGAATGCTCCATGTTCGTTGTTTGGATGGGATGTCCCCGCAATACCTTTCCCGTGATTCTTTGTGACCACTGCCTCGTGAATTTCACGATCTCGGGTCCTTTCTCTAATATAGGCCTGCATATCGGGCGTGATATCTTGTCCGGCGTCAGCCCCAACGGACAGCACTCTCCTACTTGCTTCTGCATGCGACGTGTTCGTCCACGTGGAAGGTACCGGTTGCCCTGCTTTAGTCGGTGTGGCAGGTGTCATGTTTTTCCCACCAGTCATTTTGACCAAGATATTTTGTAGATATTTTGGTAAGATATTTTGGGTAGGATATTTTTGGTTAGTGGCTGGATATTTTTTCTAGCTCAACACATATCAATATGCAAGAGGTGTGATTTCCAGGTGGTTTATAGTCAAGTAACCAAATTCCTTATTACTTGAAGATCCGAAACTGACTGAGGGTGTATATACCAACCTGGGAATTAAAGAGGGACTCTTGTGCGAGTTTGCAAGTGTTGTTGAAGACGTTCCTTTAAGCTAAGCTGATTCTTCTCGCCGGCGACGCCTTGAAATCTTCTTTGCGGCGGAGCAAATGATCCTAAGAAGATGAATAGTGATGATCTTCCTGGTAACGGAGCCAACTGATATTGCGGTGAATACCAGATTTGCGGTAACAGATATATTCATGGATATATGGTTGTGTATGTATGATTTCTCCGGGGAGAACACGGTGGTGTGCAAGAAACAAGCTGTCGGACTATTGCTTAATGAAAGAACAGGCGAATGAGTCGACAAATTGACAAAGTAGCTCTGTGTATATTATTTCTCGGCTACTTTCTATTACATTGTGATCTTATATATATAGGTTGAGACTAAGTCGGTTAGACTAAGTCGGTCTACTGTTCATGACAAGACAATTAAATGGATATAATTAAAGATAATCATACAAATAAATACAAGTGGACCGGCCAGCTGTCTGGATAGGTGGCGGGCAGCGGAATTGTTCGTAGGTCGGACTCATATTTGACTTGTCTTGATGTCAGCCTGAGTACATGGGTTGAAATCACACGGAGTTGAGGAGTTTGACTTACGGCTAGCGAACAGGATCCGGCTTATAGATGGCGGACAGGACCGGCTTACAGACGGCAGGTAGGATCCGGCCTATGAATTGCAGACTAAGAGGATAGAGGCCCAAGATCAGTTATTGGGCCATCTTAATAGGCCCAATTTGGATGAATAGGTCCCCAATCCAGTTTGGGTATATCAATGGCCCCTTACTCTGTGCCTGGCGTGCCCGCCGAGGCGGAGAGTAGAGCTTGAAGAAGCAGTGAAGAGCCGCACCCTTATGTTGTCGTCCGTGACAGAGGTGTGCCGATAGCGATTATCGGGATTGGATAAGTGTTTACATTGCGTTGCAAATTACCGATATGTGCTATGCCTTGTAGCGAGCAGGCTTAGTCGCCGATAACGTTCTATTGGGCTTGAACCAGTGTTAGTATCATGTAGCAAATTACCAGTTATGTGATGCGCATTGTAGCGGACAGGCTTAGGCCGATAACGCTTTATCGGACTTGAAGAGCTGTGCATGAAGCGACGGGCTTAGGTGGCCGTAAGCCATGTCGAGTGGGAACCGTAAGCCGCTTGGGGAAAGAACGCTAGACATAATATTCTAAAGTTGTAGGACATATAAAGTTGAGGCCGCATGTGAGGGTAGGAGCAGTTGGAGCCATTACGGACATGAAACGTCACCCCGGTTGGCGTTAGTGACGTGACGTTTGATATTGGCTGAGGGGTATTGGTAACTGTTCCTAGCAATCATGACGTTTAAATTTTGAATTCCAAGCACCGTTTTCCTCCCGATTTCCAACTATAAATAGAGGGCTCCCCTTCACTTTCACACTTTGCTTTTTCTGAGAAATTTATCCGGCAAGGTTACAAGCGAATTCCGGCAGAGCAAGTAAATTTCTGGCTAAAGGCACTGCCACTCATCTTCATTTCTTCACTCAGGTATTGGTTTTGAATGCTTTCATTGCTTTGTTGCTTCAATTTTAACTTTGCTTGAAAGCTATAATGTTGTAGAATCGTATCTGTAGCTTAGGGTTTCTCGGATGGGCTGTAAATCCACCCCTTATGTTTCAATGCGATTGTTCCCCCATTTCCCCATGTAGATTGATACTTTGATTGTTGCCACTGTCAATGCTTGAATGTTTGGTTTTGCTGGGGTTTTTTCTGGAGTTTGTCTTGGTTTTCCTTTAAGGAGAATGTAGGGGCGAGGTGTCGGAATGTGATTGCTCTCACTTCGGCCCGGTTTTCATGTCTGGGAGATTAAACTGATCCGCCTCGCCCTGTTTGTTTTCCAGAGGATGAGGATTATGTCGAAGTAGTCGGTGAGGGCGTCGCTGGGGGTAAGGTCGAGGATGAAGACCAAGTGTTGCTGAGCGACCTTATCAATCGGATTGAAAAGGTGATAGCCCCCGGTGCCACTAGCCGTAGCACGATGATCAAGGAAGCTGTGGAAGCTGCTCATGTGTCAGAGAGGCCTGTAAAGTCGCACAGAACCACCCCATTTAAGAAAAGGGGAGCATCGGATGAGTCCGGGAAGAAGAAAAGGCCGCCCAAAAAGAGGCTAGCTGAGCAAAAGAGAGCCGACAGCGATCTCATCATTCGATGGAGAGAATTTAAAGATCGAGATGATTATACAATGGCGTTAATGGCTTATGACATTCCGGAGGATTACAGGTTCGCCAGTATGGGTGCGACGATCGTGTCGTGGACCTGTGGTCGGGAGCATGAAGATTACCTGTGGTTGCATTATGACCACTTGGTTGCCGGACTCAGGCCACCCTTTGACCCATTTTTTGTCAAGTTCATGGAGGAGCTGAAAGTGATGCCATGCGACCTCAGCTTAGGGGTAGTCCAGGTGGTGATGTCCTTCATCATAATCAGCCAACTAAACGGACACGAACCGTCGATGTCCGCATTGCTATATTTCTATGGCTTTAATAGAAAAGGTGGGGCTGGACAGTTTCAACCACGCAGTAGGTCGAGCAGCGGTAGGCCTAGGCTTTTGTTCGATCTACCCGATAAGGTGCCGGATTGGGACAAAAGATGTATGAAAGTCGAGTCACGGGTAGGATGGCCGTTCAAGAAACTTCAAGTGAACTCCGTCCAAACCGATCATCTGAAGAACATCAAAACTCAGGTCGCTGATGAGACTTATAGCCGATCTGAAAGAAATACTCAGATACACTCGAAAAGGGGAAGAGCTAGCCCGCGCCTTCAACTGGAGGCTTTTGTTAGACGTAAATGAGCCCTATCTTAGAAGGGCCAGACTTTCTAGAGCCGGTGTTGGCGAACCCTTAGTGGTGGTTGATCCACTACCTACTGATCCCGACTGGTATGGGGAGTGTCACCACGGAAAATGCATGCCGTCTATGTGCATAATCTGTGGAGGCAACCCCTCGATGCGGGCACCGAGTAGGATTTTTACTTGTATTTATATTCCTTTATGTCAGCTACACATTCAATATCGCACTTTCCTTATTCTTATTTTGCTCGCCGTTTGATAAACCAAATTTCTTGCAGGTGCCATGGATGCTTTGGAGCAATGAAGCATGTTGGGGCCCCAAAAGACTGCAAGCGAGGTGAAGAGGGCCGCCGAGCTAAAGGGAGTTAAGACTGCACTCCCTGTGGTCGACATCCGGAAAAGAGCGGTGGAATCTTCGGGATCAAAGGCTGGGAAATGGACACAGCCACCGGCCCATCATACTCCGGACAAGGCCCCAACGGGAAAAACTCTTAAGCAAACCACCCTGTCGAAGCTGTCGGTGGGTGATAAGAAAAAAAAGAACTGTTGTTGTTGAGGCTGACCCTGCTAGGGGTGGTGACGTAGAGCAGGAGGCTCCCCCACCCAAAAGATCCAGGGGCGACGATGCCCCGAAGAAAGATGCTGGTGATAAAGCCGGTGCTGATAAGCAAGATTTCTGACAAAGGCAAGTCTTTGGCCGATAAGACATCTTCTGCGGGCACAACTGCTATGGTGCCCTTCTCTGGCGTACCTGTTGGGCCTGGGGGCCATCCTGCGGTTTGGTTTGACAGGGATTTTATGCGTCAGCAACCCTTTGACATGTCCAAAGCAATCGTGATTTCAAGGGGGATTGCTGATGTGGCCCCGCTGAGGCATCTACGATGGGGTCTTCCCAACCCTGTACAACTGGAGATTGGCCGCGGGATCACGGAAAGAATCGTACTGGCGGATCAGACCGATCCTCGCCGCACCTTCCTTCAAAACATTGAGGATCTGTGGGGTTTATATGGAGCTACAGTGATCATGGTAAACATCTATCCCCTCTATTATTTTAATCCTCTTCCTATTTTGTTTTTGAAGTCGAGTCTGACCCCGCTGATTTTCCTCTTTTTCAGGTCGGCACCGGTTTGGCGCAATTCATAAACGATTATAGGAGCACTATATCGTTGAGCGCTGACGCTAACAAGGAGTTGGTTGACACCAGCAAGGCTCTGAATGCCGCTAAAGAAGTCAGAGCCGATCTGTGTGTCCAATTGAACGCTGTTGAGGCTGAAAATGATAAGTTGAGGCAACAGCTTGCCGAAAATGACCAACTGAAAAAGCAGGTCGCTGAAGCAAAGAAGGCACGGATAGAGGCTCAGGTGAACTCTGAGCGCCTTGAGAAACTTAACCGCAAGCTGGCTGCCAAGGACACAAAGGCCGCTCAGGCTATGATGGATTTGCAAAAGCAGGTCGACCAAGCTCAAAAAGCAAAATGCTGCCCTGAACCAACAACTCGCCGATCTGAATCAAGTTGAAGCTCGGCTAAAAGCTGGTGCGGGCGATAATTTCCTTATGGGATACGACCAAGGATTTTATCATATCACAAGGTGCACCTGGGCTCGCGGTGGCGAGACTCCGGACCTCGAGACCCTACGGGATTGGATTCTCACCCATCCCTTCTCTGATCACTTAAGAGGCTTTCATCCGTAGATTCCTTTTTCTGACGTTGAGTTGCAATGATACATCCCAAGATGTGCTCCAGGTTGGGAGGTGCCCCCAGTCGAAGAAGGAAATCTAAGGGAGCTGGTGCGTCGAGTTACCCAGAGGGGCACCGCAGCTGAAGAAGATGTCGAGCAGGGCGAAGAGGAGGCGGAGCCCACTGAGTCTGAGGCTAATGCTGATCAAATGCTGCATCCCTCTCTCCTCGATGAGAAAATAAACGACGAAGATATGCAGCCTGTAGACTCTTAGTTAGATCTGTTGTTTTTTTTTTGTAACTGTTTTGATATCGCATTGACTTTTCATTTCGCACTTTATCTGTAATAAAATTTCTTTTGTTTTCCCCATGTATGAAGTTTTTGTTCGAATTTCCTGAAGTTTTTGTTTGTGGACATTGCTAAAGGTTTCCTGAAGATCAGCGGCGTGATCGGCCCCCGCAGACTTGACGACTATATCATCTATGTAAGCTTCCATGTTTTTCCCGATCTGTGAATTGAAAACCTTGTTAACCATTTGCTGATAAGTTGAGCCCACGTCTTTTAGCCCAAAGGGCAACATCTCGTAATAGTATAGACCCCCAGCCACTCTTAAGGCCGTTTTTTCTTTGTCGGACTCAGCCATCCGCACCTGATGATACCCCCAATATGCGTCCAGAAAACTAAGGACTTCAAAACCAGAGATGGAATCCACTAACCGGTCGATTCGTGGAAGTTGGTAAGGATCTTTCGGACAGGCTTTGTTGATGTCCGTGAAGTCGACGCACATTCTCCACTTGTTGTTGTGTTTTTTTAACATCACCGTTTTTTCTAACCATGTGGGGTATGCCAGCTCTTTTATTATTCCAGCTTGAAGAAGTTTTCCGGCCTCCACTTTAACCGCAGCCTTCTTTTCAGTTGTAAATTGTCGTGCCGGCTGTTGTATCGGCTTAAAAATGGAGTCGATGTTGAGATGATGGAGGGCGACGTCGGCCTCAACTCCTCTCATGTCTGTGACCACCCAGGCAAATGCATCTAGGTTTTCCTTAAGAAGCTTGATCAAAATTTCTTTCTCAGAGGGACTCAGCCGAGACCCTATCTTGATTTTTTGTTCGGGTATTTGTCGTTAACAACCACCTCAACCAACTCATTTTCCGCTGTGAAGTTGGGCTCATCCCAGACTTGTAAAGTCTCGCACTCAACTTTAACTGGCAAAGGTTCGCCGACCACCCTGATCATCTTGATGTTTTCTATGTACTCAGGCTGTTCGATCCGTGCCCTCTTGTTTCCAGTCCTCATCTCATGGATGCAGGTGAGGACTGTTGCAGGTTCGCTGATCGACGTTCTGATCCTTTCCCCGATGTAAAACTTTGCCCGCTGATAAGGAATAGAGGTGACCATCTGAAACTGTTTCAAGTCCGGCGTTCCAATGATCATGTTGTAGTTGGACTGAAGGTCGACCACCCAAAAGACAACATTTTCTATTCGGAAGGGTGCATAATTCCCCATCTGTACATCCAGGTCGATGGCCCCCTTGACTTGTATTTTGTGATTGGTGAAGCCCTCAAGGGTGCCATTATGCGGCCTAAGGTTGGAGTCATCTAATCCAAGCTCTTTGAAGCAATTGTAATATAAGATGTCTGGACATGCTCCCGTATCGATCATTACCCGATTGACGCATGCCCGATTGACCACCATTGATACACAAAGACACATGTCCTCTATATTTACGGAAGTCACCAGCTCGCTTGAGGTAAACGGAAGGGGTTGCTCGTTCCCACGCAGGACAGCTGGCTTCTCCACATGCTTATTTATAGAGCCGATGCGTCTTTTGATTTGATTGTTGCTGGGAGGAGTTTCCGTGATCATTCATATCTGCTTGTCGTACTGGCGAGCTTGCTGATTTTTCCTGTCCGGACCCCCAGCATCCCTTTTGTACTGATCGTGGTTACCGCGAGCTAGTATCTTTTCAACTGCCCGCTTGAATTGTATGCATTCATCAGTGGTGTGACCCTTGTCTCTGTGATACCCACAATATTTGGTAGTATCGCGGCGTGAATCTGGAACCATAGGGTAAGGCTCAGGAAGCTTGTCCCTTACTTCGTTAAGCATTTGAGTGTAAGATATTCTGAGAGGTGTGAAATGCTTTTCCTTAAACCTCTCTAGTTTCTTAAAATCCCTATACGATTTCTGCGGCTGTCTCTAGGCGGACTACGCTCAGTCCTTTGCTTGACCTTGTTGGACGAAGACGCTCCTTCGTTACCCGCAGTTGCAATATTATTTCTCGTCGAACTCAACATCTCTTGTAAGTTCGCAGGGGGTGTTAGGGCGAAGTAAGATTTTAAGTAACCAGGATTCATCCCTGTCTCAGAACTGCTCATTACAACATTATCTGCCAATCTGCGGGTTAGCTCATAGACCTTATAAAAGCGTTCGTAATAGCTGCGGGTACCCTCATTTTCCCCCTGCTGTACCTCATGCAGGTCGATATGTGTCTTTTTTCGCCCTCCTACAGACTTGAACTCTGATATGAATTTGTTGATCAGATCATCCCAAGATAATTTGAACCCGGAGGAAGACCGCGGACCCACGACGCCGCTCTATCTTGCATCGACCCCACAAAAGCTATACACCATGCCTCACTGCTAGGCGTGCACAAACTGATCATGCTCCGAAAAGCTGACAGCCAATCTAAGGGATCCGTAGCTCCATGATAGTTGGTGAAATTTGGGTAGAGAGTGCCCCCTCTTGGAGCTGCTTTCAAGATGTTGGGGTGGAGAACACTGGTACCCTAAGTCGGATTTACTTTCGTTCCCGCAGCTCCTTTCTGCAACTCCTCTATCTGTTTTCTCATTACACCCATCTCATCCCGATTTTCTGGGATTGCAGGGAGCGGGGTGTAAATTTCCTCGGCCTGTGACTCTCCTTGTCCCTCTATGAGGGTACGGACCTGTCGGGGATTCCTAGGTCGCCCTGGGGCTGCACTGGGATCGTCGACCACGGGCCCTAGACGAACAAGAGCTGATCTCCTCCCTCTAGGTTGTGAAGTGGCATGACTATTTCCCTCTCTTTTTGACCGCTGAGGTTGAACTGTCATCTGTGGAAAAAAAGTGGGTTGTACTTCCGTGGATGCGGGTAAAAGGGAGACAAACTTGCGGATAGGTAGATGAGGTAGACCCTCAGCAATGAGTAGCATGTTACCCGCACGCATTTCATCTACGTATTCCATGTGAGGTTGTAGAGCCAATGTGTGAGGACTTTGCTGTAACAGGGTTCCTCCCACAGAGAATGCTCCTTGGTCGTTGTTTGGATGGGAGGTCCCCGCAATACCTTTCCCGTGATTTTTTCTGACCGCTGCCTCATGAATTTCACGAACTCGGGTCCTTTCTCTAATATAGGCCCGCATATCGGGCGTGATATCTTGTCCGGCGTCAGCCCCAACGGACAGCACTCTCCTACTTGCTTCTCCACGCGATGTGTTTGTTCCACATGGAGGGTACCGGTTGCCCGCTTTAGTTGGTGTGGCAGGTGTCATGTTTTTCCCGCCAGTCATTTTGACCAAGATATTTTGTAGATATTTTGGTAAGATATTTTGGGTAGGATATTATTGGTTAGTGGCTGGATATTTTTTCTATCTCAACAAATATCAATATGCAAGAGGTGTGATTTCTAGGTGGTTTATAGTCAAGTAACCAAATTCCTTATTACTTGAAGATCTGAAATGACTGAGAGTGTATATACCAACCTAGGTATTAAAGAGGGACTCGTGTGCGAGTTTGTAAGTGTTGTTGAAGACGTTCCTTCAAGCTATGCTGGTTCTTCTCGCCGGCGACGCCTTGAAATCTTCTTTGCGGCGGAGCAAATGATCCTAAGAAGCTGAATAGGGATGATCTTCCTGGTAACGGGGCCAACTGATATTGCGGTGAATACCAGATTTGCGGTAACAGATATATTCATGGATATATGGTTGTGTATGTATGATTTCTCCGGGGAGAACATGGTGGTGTGCAAGAAACAAGCTGTCGGACTATTGCTTAATGAAAGAACATGCGAATGAGTCGACAAATTGACAGAGTAGCTCTGTGTATATTATTTCTCGGCTACTTTCTATTACATTGTGATCTCATATATATAGGTTGAGACTAAGTCGGTTAGACTAAGTCGGTCTACTGTTCATGACAAGACAATTAAATGGATATAATTAAAGATAATCATACAAATAAATACAAGTGGACCGGCCAGCTGTCTGGATAGGCACTGCGGGCAGCGGACTCGTTTGTAGGTCGGACTCATATTTGCTTAGTCTGGATGTCAGCCTGAGTACATGGGTTGAAATCACACGGAGTGGTGGAGTTCGACTTACGGTAGCGAACATGATCCGATTTACAGATGTCGGACACGACCCGGCTTACAGACGACGGGTAGGATCCGGCTTATGAATTGCGGACTAAGAGGATGGAGGCCCAAGATCAGTTATTGGGCCATCTTAATAGCCCTAATTTGGATGAATAGGGCCCCAATCCGGTTTGGGCATATCAGCTTCCATAGGCCAAGGAGAAAGGTGTTTCCCTTGTTGCGGAGTTTGGGGTCGTTCGGTACGCCCATAAAATATTCGGCAGATGTTTTACCCAACTTTCCCCTTCTTCTTTGAGTCTCTTCTTCAGGCCGACTTTGATCTGTCGATTGGTTTGTTCGACTTGCCGATTTGCTTGGGGATAGCCTACTGAGGTTAAATATTGGGAAATCCCCAGCTCAGCGCACCAGGATCGGACTCCTTTATCTTCGAACTTTGTGCGGTTGTCCGATATCAATGTCTTCGGAATCCCGTACCGGTACACAATGTTTTTCCAGAGAAACTTTTGTATGGCTTTAGCTATAATCGTAGTGAGGCCCTCGGCCTCTACCCATTTGGTGAAGTAATCTACGGCGACCACTAAAAATTTGAGGTTTCCCGGCGCCCGAGGTAGGGGTCCAACCCGATCGACTCCCCACTGATCGAAAGGCCACGACGCGATCAGGGGGTCATATGCTGAGAAGCTTGATGGTATACATTACTGTGTACCTTGCATGATTTACACCTGCGAATGAGCTCCTCGGCATCTTGCCGCATGGTCGGCCAGTACCTTGCATGAATTACACCTGCGAATGAATAATCGGCATTTTCGTGCTAATGACTGGGCTCTAGGATGGTTTCCAAAAATTCCTAAATAGATTTCCCGGAGTAGATAATTCCCTTCATCATCAGTTGCACACCTGAGCCAGGGCACCAAGAAAGATTTCCTATAGAGTATGTTGTCGAAAAGCGAGTAGTGGGTAGCTCGGAATTTCATCTTTCTTGCCAATGTTTTGTCTTCAGGTAATATTCCGCTGCGGAGATAGGATACTATGGGATACATCCAAGTATCCTTCTGGGTGATGGGTTGGACCTCTTGGGTGTCGTAACTTCTTTCCTGTAATAGTTTTACCATCACTTTTTTGTTAGAGACGAAATTAGACGCTAACTTGGAGAGGGCATAGGCCCGTCGGTTCTGGGATCGGGGAACCTGCTCAATGAGGACAGTGTAGAAGGCCTTTAGCCGATCACTGGCTACGGATAAGTATTTCTTCATAGGCTCATCTTTAGCTTCGTACTCGCCTTTTACGTGATTAACGATCAACTAGGAATCGTTGTATACCCGCAGGCTCTTCGCCCCCAACTTAGCTGCTAAAGTGAGTCTGGTGATCAGTGCTTCATATTCGGCTTCATTGTTGGTGGCCGAAAAGCTGAATCGGAGAGCGTATGGAAACTCTTCACCTTTTGGGCTGATGATCAGGAGTCCTGCTCCGGCCCCGTCCTTGTTAGAGGCTCCATCGACATACATCGTCTAGTATTCGACCTTGGCGCTCGGTTGACTCTGATCAGCAGTTATGGCCGTTTCTTCTGCTAGGAAATCTGCTAGTGCTTGGGCTTTAACCGTGGTTTGAGGACGAAAAATCCAAGTCGTACTCGGCTAACTCTACTACCCATTTTGTCAATCATCCTGATGTTTCTGGCCGTGCTAATATTTTCCGAAGAGGCTGGTCGGTAATCACGACTATCGGATAAGCCTGAAAATAGGGTCTTAGTATTCTGGAGGCATGTACCAAAGCCAAGGCCAACTTCTCGGCGTTTGAGTACCTGACCTCTGGGCCGCGAAGGGATTTACTGATGTAGAAAACCGGCTTCTACACATTGCCCTGTTCCTTGACGAGGACGGCGCTTATGGCCTCGCCACATACTGCCAAGTAGGCGAACAAAGTATCCCCCTGCTATGGTGAAGTTAATGTGGGCAGCTTGTCTAAGTAGGCTTTCTAGTCTTCGAAGGCTTGCTAGCATTCTTCGTCCCACTTGAACGGGTTAGCTTGTTTTAGGATTCTAAAGAATGGGAGAGCTCGCTGAGCTGATTTGGATAAAAATCGTCCAAGTGCGGCCATTCTACCTGTTAACCTTTGAACTTCTTTGATGCTTTTTGGTGTCGGCATAGTTCTGAGTGCTTCCACTTTGTCCGGGTTAGCTCTGATGCCTTCCTGCGATATCTTATACCCCAAGAATTTCCCGGTTCGAACTCCAAATGTGAACTTTTTAGGATTAAGCTTCATCAGTGAGGTTCTGAGTACTTCGAAGACTTCCCTCACGTCAATTAGGTATTGCTCTAGTGACTTACTTTTGATTAGGAGGTCATCTACATATACCTCCATACACCTTCCTATCTGATTTTTTAATATTTTATTGATGCCCTTTGATAGGTCACTCCAGCATTTTTGAGGCCAAACAGCATAATCTTGTAACAGTATGTGCCAAACTCAGTGATGAACGAGGTTTTTTCGGCGTCCCAGGGGTCCATGGAAATCTGATGGTAACCCTTATAAGCGTCCAGGTAACCAAAAATGCCAAAGCCTATGGTCGAATCCACCATTCGATCTATGTTGGGTAAAGGATAACAGTCCTTGGGGCAAGCTTGGTTAAGGTCGGTAAAGTCTACACACATCCTCCAACTGCCGTCCGGCTTCTTCACTAGGACAGGGTTCGCCATCCAGTCGGAGTAATTCACTTCCTGAATGATGTTGGCTTGGAGTAGCTTAGTTACTTTCTTCTTAGCGGCATCCATTCGTTCTTGGGTGAAATGCCTCTTCTTCTGATGGATGGGCTTCCGGCTCGGGTCGACGTTTAGCTGATGCATAGCTAGGGCTGGGGACAAACCAGGCATCTCTTCTGTAGTCCAGGCGAACACGTCCTTAAATTCCTTCAACAAGGATATTAACAGTTCTTTGTGTAAGTCGGGGATCCACAATCCTACTGCGACGGTCCAGTCATCTCGATCTTCCCACAGGCAAATTTCTTCTGCTTTGTCGTCAGAGGACCAGGTTTCCTCGCCCTCGGGTAGCAACTCTTCAATAGGGACTGGTTAAAACCTGACGCCTTCATTCGTCTCGGACGCATAGCAGCTCCTCGCTTGATCCTTGTTGCCCACGATCTTCACGAGGCCCCCACCGGCCAAGAATCTTAAGATATTATGCGCGAGTGACACGATTGCCCGTAAACTGATCAGCGGAGGTCATCCTAGAATTATATTGTAAGGGGACGGAGCCTTAACCACCACGTATTCAACTAGAAGAGTTCGGCCTAGTGAAGGTCGGCCGAAGGTGGTGGGGAGGACGATGGTGCCTTCTGGATAAACTGGCAACTCGGCAAAACTGAACAAAAGGGTAGTTCTCGGGGCTAACTAAAAGCTATCTAAGTGCATCAAATGTAAAGTAGAATGGTACAAGATACTAACCTTGCTTCCTGTGTCAATGCAAATACGTCTTACCAGATTTCGATCCACCGTGGCTTCGATCATGAGACCATCGTTGTTAGTTACCGAGGGGATAGGATCTCCAGTGTTGTAAGCCACTTCCTCGAGAAATCTTCGTTTTTTCTGGGGCGGTGTGGTCCCGGAGTGTTGATCATCTTCTTGTATTAGGACCTGGCCGCCATATTTACCGGTGATTGTGTTCACGCTCTTCATCTTCAGGCAATTTCCACAAACAGATTAATCACGAAAAAGATGGCCCTCCTTCTAACGCCAGTTGACGATCCAAAAAATCCGTCTGTATAAACTTTAGGGTTCTTTCTCTCGGTGATAGCCTAAGGAAACTCCTAGAACATAAAGAACGATCAAACGAGGGGGTGATTTGGGATGTTTTTAGACTGCACTTGATGATGATCAAGCTGCCTACGTATCCAATGCTGGGATTGGAATCAAGTCTCTGTAGTTCCTTAGGGATTGTTTATATAGAGGGGCTTGTGCCCTAGAGTTAGCGTGTGGCGTGTCTGTGATGGACACTGATTGGCGTGTTCCCTAAGGAAATGGATTATGACTAGTTAATCTCCTTGATTCTAGAAGATAATTATAGTATTCAAATATTCGTATTAAGTGATAAATATTGGAGTCTTTATGACTCAGGATTCTTTCCATAGTTATCTGAATTACTACCCACGTGGGAAATACGATTAGATATTAACTCTGGCTGATTTAGACGGTCCAAGCTAAACTATCCGACTGTGAAGGCCGAGCTAGTATTAGCTCGGACTCTTAGGTAGATGGAATGGTAGGTCTGAAGGAGACTTAGTCCGACCAAAGAGGTCGGGCAGGTGTAGGTTATAGAGTACAAGTGTCAGCCGTCCTACAGAGGTCGGGATGGGACTCAGGCTCGTTGGCTATTCAAAGTCCTATGCCCTAATTGATTTAGAGAGGGTGGGATCAGTAGTCGAGCTACCCCAATCAGGCCATTGGGGCATCTTGAATCCCTCTTAGCCCCTAAACTTGAGGACCGAGGTTGGGTCACTGGAGAGGTGCCACGTAAGTTGGTAAGATTCTTGGCATCGTCAATTATGTGTCTTACAAATACGATTCTCTGAAAGTATTCTGCTTTCTTCGTACTGATGAACTCAAAAGAGCACATTCACTATATTGTAGTAATATTTCCTCTAAATCATGTCACTGCTACATGGGATCCCCAGGGTTGCAAATTCACTTCATAGTATACATGTTAGTCAGTAATGTAATCACATCAATGTTTGCTTAAATTTTTTAATTATTTGTGGTATTCCGTGATTAGGCATATGTAATGAGTTTCAGGAAGATCTTTAAGTTGAATACTCTGTGATTTGAATTTCGTTTAATTATTTGATTTGTGGTTCTCGGTATTTTGTTAAATATCAGATTTGTTGTGCTCTTCAAATGAGGATAATGTTTGTGTTTAAGCAAAGAACGTTATAAGTGTTCAGACGAATGCATCAATGTCTTGGAACAAAGGCTACATAAGGCCACTGCTAATGATGAATTTGAGGCTCACCATTTGTATTGTGAAGAAGGGTTTCACTGTACGTAAAGGCAAACATGAATACTTCTCTGGTACTACAAAAATAAGATCAAAATTGTTTACATGTTCAAAAGAAGGATTTAAGGAATTGGAAATTGGTAAAAACGGAAATGGTTCATATACAAAGACTAATGGGAGAACCGGTTATCCAGCCCGAATCCGGTTTACTCGGGAAAAGAATGGAAATTTTAGAGTGACAAAATGGGTAAAAGATGATAATCATAAAATGGTTGAACCTGAATATAGGTATTTGCTTAGGTCGTCTAGATCAATAGACCCAATCAGAGGGAACTTAATAGAGAAACATTTGAATGATGGTTTGCGTCCTATTGATTAATACAGGTTGGGTTTGAGGGATTGTGGAGGTGTTGAAAATATGGAAAATTAGGGATAAGGGACACAATCTCTAATATTTTTAAGAATGCAGGACAAATTCATATTTTTTTATAGGAAGAAGACAATCGCATAATTTTATAGCGAGAAGGACAAACAGTGAATCCTAAAATCGAATGATCTCTCCAGGTGAATCCCAAATCATGAATTTCGACGATGAATTTTGATGATGAATCCCAAAATCGGTGAATCTCGACAATGAATTTTGAAAATTAGTGAATTCGAGAGTGAATTTCGGCAGATGAATTTAAATAATGAATTTCGAACACAAGTGAATTTCGACAAATGAATAAATAGTTTTGTCTTTTATGCAAAAGTTTCAAAAATCTGCCCTTCTACTCAATCGATTGATAAATATTTCTGTCATTCCTCATCATTCCCTAAATATTGGGTATACTGCAAAAGATGTTTATAATTTTGTTAACCCATTGAAGGTGTCCAAAGAAGCTGGTGATGCTCAATCTGTTATTAATCATTTCAAGAAAAAAAAAAACAATACAAGAGGGCTTATTTTATTGGGATGTTTAGCTTGATGATGAAGGCAGGCTAGCCAATATTTTTTGGAGGGATAGTAGAGCTAGAATTGATTATGAATCCTTTGGAGACGTCGTTACATTTGATACTACGTATCGAACTAACAAATATGGTTTAATTTGTGCTTGTGGGTGTGAATCATCATCACCGAAATTTGATGTTTGCTTGTGCATTCTTATCTGATGAGATGGCCGTCACATTTAAATGGTTGTTTAGACTTTCTTACACTCGATGGATGGGGAAAACAACGTAAAACCTTGTTCACAGATCAAGATGTTGCGATGTTGAATGCTATCCCACAAGTTTTTCCCGAGACTTGGCATCGTTTGTGTACGTGGCACATATCTCAAAAAGCCCCTTCCCATTTGGCTAGTTTTCAGTGTCAAGATGGGTTCATGCCACTTTGTAATAAGTGTAAGAATGGTTGTGATTCAGAAGAAGAATTTCAACAGACTTGGTGTCAATACAATGCTTTTGACAATTCATGGTTGAAGCACATGCATAATATATATACGGCTTAAATTGAGTTCAGCATTCAACAAAGATACCTTTTATGGTGGGCTTAAGACTACTTCTCGCAGCGAGAGCACAAATCGTGCACTTAATGGCATTGCCAATAAGGCCACGTGTTTGTATGCATTTGTGGAGTCTTTTGAAGAACTTGTGGTGGGTGGGTGGAGAAAGAGTGAGGGGGGAGGAAGACGCTGAGTGTAGTCAAGGTGTTATAAACACAGACAGAAAGCTTGCAGTTTTAAGAAAGAAACAAACACAGAAGCAATGCAAACGTAACGAATGGCGGAATTGATAAACACAGAAACAAGAAGAACACAATGATTTAATGTGGTTTCCGGCGTAGTGCCGACTACTCCACGGACAGAAAATGAGATATTTATTATGCACAGAATTACAAGGTTTTCACAAGTGTGTAAATAAAACTTTGAATGACACACATTGCATTGATTACAACATTGATATATATAGACACAAGTCCCAAACCCTAACCGCCATAGATCTTTGTCGGAACTACCATAAATACCCCATATGTGGACCCTGACTCACTGTTATCCACTGCATTTAATACTCGACTCAAACTGACTTCCCAGACTTGTAACCAACTGCCCAGATGTAGAACTCAACTATACTCAGTAAAACTCAAGAGCCGAATCGATCACCGACTTCTTGAAGAAACTCGGTTGCTTCATCAAACCGACTTTCACAGAATCGAATATACTTAATCGAATCGACCATCATTCTCAATCTTCAGTATCTCAGATTAGTTCCACCAGATCATTTATCAGTTTAGAGTTCAAGTCACCAAAACTGACAAATCTCCACCTTGACTTGAACTCTCATTCAACGTCACCAGATTGCATAATCAGACGTACTTGTACCAGATGCATTCGTCAATGCCAGGATGTACAGTACCAGACTTCTCCTCAAAATCCACTCAAGTTGATTTGCCCTCAACTGAGTATCCAGAGTTCAGTTTACAAGCTTTGAATATTTAGCAGGTCCAGACACAACTGAAACTTGCTCTGCTGAACTAGTTTAGTGAACATATCAGCAGGATTATCCTTGGTGCTGATCTTTTTCACTACAACCCTCTTCTCATTTCTCAGAAAATGATACCTCACATCAATATGCTTGGTTCTCTCATGATGTGTGATAAGCGGATTTTCTACGGTCCGGTCGATCAAGTAAAAACTCTAAACCTTAGCAAAATCTACTTTCTAACTGGCAGTGGACCGGGTTGATTGTGGGATAGTGCTTGAGGAGTCCGAGGTCGAACCCACGAGATTGGTTTTTGAGTACCACAGCTTGACTTAGCACTTCGCCTCGAGTCAAACAGATAGGTGTGAAGTTATACTATCACGTAAAAGAAAGATTACACTACTCGAATTCTAAACAATTAAAAGAGGTATGGCCAAACTACGTTTCAAATGGATTACTTTACCCTCAGAAAGATTGCCCTGGGAGTGTGCCTTACTCTACCTTGCCGTCTAACGATAACTCATAGGACAAACCCCGTATTGGAGATGGACTCGATGACTAGGGCGTCAATCTAGTACACGGGTAGGTGTCAGACTACCTTTCAAGCCCAAAACTTCTACGGTCCCGAAACCCCGTTCCCATACGTCGCCGCAACATACATTTATAAGCTACGTGTGTGCAACAATGAACAATGTTGTCAATCACATTCAAAGCTATTAAAACAATCAAACCAAGTTTCGTGATGTGGATTATCGATTAGAACGTTAAATTACGCGCTACACTACCTCCCGGTTCATCTCTCTAATGGTGTTTCACCCGCATTCACGTGGTTCGACCATACGACAAATCTAGCTACTCATAATCGAATCTAAACAACAAACAAGGTAGAAAAACATAGCAATAACCATAAAAGAACAAGAGAATAAACTTACTTGATTAAGAAATTAAGAGTACCAAATTCGTGCTCCAAAAGATCGAATTTTGACAATCGAAATGTAACAAATCGATGTTCTAAGTTAGATAATCAAAGAGAGGATCGAAAGACGATTCTAATGATATATAGCACTAATTCTAACTCCTAAGGATGAAGAAAATCGCCCAAAAGAGGCCCAAAGTCGCCTAAAACCTCCTCCTGCTTTTCTTTGCGATGTTTGAGGTGTTTATATAGTTCAGGGTACTTGTCCGTACGGATAAAAGGCTATCCGTACGGATAGTTCATCATTTTCCAGTCATCCGTACGGACAAAATGTGTCATCCGTACGGACAACTCTCTGGTTTTGCCTCCAGATTGCTCCATTTCTGACAGCTCTGCAGTAAACACTTCATAACTTCTTCATCCGACCTCTGATTGGTGTGATTCAAAAACCATTAGAAATATCTTTGAATTATATACAACTTTCATGAAGACACCATGACCAGAAAATGCCTCCATAATCGGTCAAAATGCTGATGAAGTGAACATATGGTGAGAGCAACAACTATTTCTCTTCCTTTTCTTATTCTTTCTTCTTCCTTGGCTCATTCTTGCACCTTGATCACACTTATCATCATAAATCTTCGTCTTCCGGGTTCTCGAGACACCCTAGTCCTGCATGTTAGGTGTGATGCCCGAAAGACAATTTTGTAATTGTTTTATTTAATAAATGAATTGACATTATTATTCATATTTATTATTCTCATATTCACTGATGTGACAATAGTATTTACACTACAAAAAACCCTAAAGTATATCGTTTATGTAATCACTTAACTCAGTGTATGGTATATACACGGGAGGATTGAGTTAGTGAAGATGTACTTAAAATACAATTAGCCCGTAGTGAAGTTAATCGAGTAGTATCGGGTCTCTCCTTTAACGTGCTATTAATGCGCCTGAACACAATAGGTGTGATTGTCTTATCCGGACTTTCGGTTAAGAGAACCTAGTGGGGCATTTATATATGATAGATATATCATATAGTATTTGGACCGATTTGATTAGAGTTCACGATATAATTCCGTAATCGAGAATTCTTATCGAATCAATGGATGATCATATTTATGGATATATCTTAATCTGAGGTGATCACGATCCAACCGCTTGAATCGATGTGAAGTTTGACTTGACGGTTAAGGATTACACTGAGTCTGTGATCTGAATTACCCCATCTTGGCATTGTACTGGATTGAGTGAGTAGTCTATGTTGTCATAGATACGGAATCCATTCTTTCCATTTCTGGAAGTAGATAGACAGTTCCCTTATTTGTTAATCCTAGAAACTGATCGATCCATGGAGTTCATATTACACTGATTAGCTACCAGTGAGTTGTATGAATTAATTGATCACTAGGGGGTTAATGGTAAATAAGGATAAGAGGTTCTAGAAAGGGTTAACGGTAACTTCCCGATTTAGAATGAACCGTCTATGGAGGATTAATCCATATGTAATGATTATATCAATGGACGCTTATTATTATTCTCGTGAGGAGATAAATATAATCTCATAATCGGAGGAGTGCAGTCACGGGATTATGGTGGCATATTCCTGTGATTGATTTATCGAATATAATTATTCTGTTCGTAAGATAATTATTTATTTGATATATCGGAGCCACGGATTATTAGTCCATGGTCCCCGACGTGCCTCCTAATATAGCATAGCTATTCTCGGACGTCGAATCCTAATAATATTAATTTAGTTCTTGTTGGACTTTATTAAAACGATATGTGAATTAATTGTTTAGTGGACTATTAAATTAGTTGGGCTAAATAATTAAATACACTAAAAGAGCATTTTTAATGGACTCTACCCAAATTAATATGTTGACAATTTTGACCCAATTGGTCAAATATGGAAATTGCGTGTGACCTTTTATTTGATCAAAGGTGGCGCAAGTTTGATTAAATATTTGTTAAGAAATTAGCTTTCTTGGATAATTATTTGACATGTGATTTATCTTTTATTTGTTAAATGATAATTCATGGAATATTAGATAATAATATGATTTATCCTAATTTGTTTGGGATAATTATTTTATTTATCTTTTATTTGGAAAAAGGATTAATGTAATAATTATCTCTTAATTATTTAATCCTTGGAGGCTCGCTTTTACTCTCCTATATAAAGAGAGTTCTCCCAAGCCTTAACACACAGAGATACATATTTCGACTTCTCCTATAGTAGAGAGAAGAAAATATTTCGCCAAGGAGAGTGGGAGAAATCTTGGAGATTTTTCCGGTAGCATATCGGAAGGGTTTGAGTCGAGAATTCCTTCCACCGGGAATTGCTTGGATCACACGATCGGAAGACTGTGGTGCTCTTCACACCTTCACATTCATCCTTTTGCGGTTCCTCAACTTGAATTTTGAGATTCAAGAGGTATGATCTACATCCCCCTTGTAGAATAGATCTAGTTGTTTTATTACGTGTATTATATAGATCTAGATCCTAAAATCGCTTCCGCTGCGGATGATATTACTAACACTGCATCCATATGAAAACAACAAGCAAACGCATAACCCCGTAAACTACGGGTGCTCGGAAAAAACGAGTATAAAATGCTAAAATAAGGTCGAGTTTACGGAAAACCGGATCACTACCGCACAATAAAACCTCATTTAATACTCAAAATAGGGTCTAAACTCACTCGAAACATGCCGTAAATGTGATAATCGTGGGTTTGATCAGACAAAATGTACTGTAAAGTTGGTTCCTATCACCACCCCACACTTAGCCTTTACTCGCCCCTCGAGTAAATTAGGCGTTCAAACAATACCAAGGAATCAACTTTACGATACATGCATGCATTTTAAAATATCGAGGTGAAAAGAACTTAGTTAAGTGAATGCATTACTTTGACTCTATTGGATCATGACACGGAGTGAGTGTGTGTTGAATGACGACGACTTTTGCTTAATACGATTTCGGGCTTGGAATACCGGACAAATGACTTTACACAATCCTGCCCTTCCTAGAATCTCCACTAATCGGGACTAACCAAGGTTAAACACGGTCCAAATAGGACTTGAATGGTTATAACGTTAGGCTAGGTAAATTCGTGAATCGAAAAGGGTAATTTGGGAAACTGGAGAAAAGAAGTACGAGTGAACATAATCCAAACACGTACCACGTCTTCTTTACTATACAAACCAACCAAACTCCTTTTTGATCATTTTCGACACTTTGGGAACTATAGGATACTGAAATACCCGAACTCATTGCCAAACTCGACTATGTTTCAAGTGTCGTGAGGTGAGCTCGAATACTTAGTACCTATCTGACTATCCCAACCCTAACATCATCATTGCTTTAAGCTCATTGCCTTTTTCAACCCTTTATTTCTATATACAACACAATTATTTGATTTGAATTTTTTTTTTTTTTTGAAATGAAACCCGAGCATCTAGCCCCACTGAGCTCCTCATCTCCTTATAGCTCTAAAACTGAGGAAACAACAACCCGACTCAAAAACAACATCTCCCCCCACCCCACACTTGCCTTGGCAAGTGTGGTTTAACAAAAGACTAAGTCCACTCGTAGGGTCAAATGAAGGGAATGTGACCAAAATAAGGCTCAAGGGTATGTTTCTGACTAAGTAACGAAACGGCTATAAAGCGAATGGTGGTCGGACCATTCTATCAAGGCTGAGAGGGGCTACGAAGGTCAAACATTCGGCTCAGGCTTATTTGGCTAAAGTAGGGTAAAAAAGAATGCCAAAACTGTCATCCCGTGTTCCTACCAAGGCCAATCCTTCTATTTCGCCTCGAAACTAGGGGTACAAGTGTGTAAAGTAATCGTGATAAGCATAACCGTCGTCAAACGTGTACTAAAAAGTGTTCCGTATCATGACAATATAGACTCACTGTGGGACATTCACAAAACTAAAGACCTTTCACCACTCAATTGTGAACAACATGCATATAACGTGGTGTTAAAATCTTGGAAAATTTTAAAAAACGGCCTAAAAATCGACTCGAAAAGCAGTAAAACCAAGTTTATCACATCACGGCATAATACTTTTAAGAACAAGCGAATAAGCTAAGTCGTCCCCCCACTTAAGTGAAGCACCGTCCTCGTGTGTGAACGAAGGAAAAAGAAAGACTTAGCTTATGAGCCCGGCAAACGGCGCGATCAAGTCCCGTAACGGTCGTGAAAGTAGTCCATCCCGAATCCCTAGTCATTGAAAAACATCCAAGAAATACATGCACGGGACATGGTCCGCGTGCCAAAGCATATAATATGGGAGAATCCGGGGTGATAAAATAAACGACCTCGCCACGCCGAAGACTTGAACATATGGCATAGAGATAGTCAAAATACGAATCAACCATACAATAAACAACCAACACGCTTTAAACGTGCTCAAAATAAAATCTTAACCCAAGTCAAAACCCGGTGATATATCCGGACGGATGGGTATGTTTGTCCGTCCGGACAAGTGAATGCCAAGATCATTGTAAAATTCGAGATCCATCCGGACGGATGGGTGTGTGTGTCCGTCCGGACAAGGATAAAAACAGAGAAAAAGTGAATTTTAAGCATGAAGGCCCTCGGGATCATCCGATTCAATCCTCAACACCAAACACAAAGAAACGAATTCAAAACCAAAGAAACACAGAAATGATGGGTTGCCTCCCACCGAGCGCCTTTGTTTTATGTCGTTGGCTCGACATAGTGACACCAAAACGGACTCAAACCATAAAAGACTCAAAACAACAATTCAATTATTTCATTTCAAACAAGTATCATCAAAACCATCAACCAAAATCCGAACTCAAAAGATCAACAACTCAAAAAGAATACAAATAGCAAGCATCATGAAAACCGAGTTCGTTAGAAACTTACCTCTCATAGCCCTCGATGCAACCTCCTCCCAACTCGGGAATCCTCTTCACAAAACCTCTCATCATCTTCTTCTTTGGAATCACCCCACCACCGTGGTCTTTCCTCTCTATCACCTCTACGTGTGTCTTCCACCCGGGACCCTTCGAACTTAACCTCGTAGAACTCATCTGCACAGAATGGAAGGGAGTAATAATCCGGGACCGGTATATCAAATATGACCAATCTATCCGGGGGTGTCAACATAATGGGCTCATCCACATGACCTCGAACCACTAGCGAGCTAGGCGGCAGAATGAGCTGTCCCATCTTCTTCTCCGTTTCTAATTCCACCGGATCGACGACCTCAAATAAATCAATCGCACCTCTCGTCAAGGTGTCATGATGGTCATCGCCGGGATGTGGTATGATAGACAACAGCCTCCACCTCCCTTACTTTACAATCATGGGTATCCTCCATGTCCCAGAGCATGGCAATACCAAAAGCTTCCGGCTCACCCAAAACTGAGGTAGGCTCCACCACAAGTGGCTTGGCATCCTCATAAAAATTCTCCACCGACTCGAATGGTACATCATCAACTAATGGAGTGATGGGCGATCCCATATCAATCTCTTGCATCTCAATCTCTGGCTCGGAAATCTCCTCATAGAAAGCCGATTTATCAACCTCACTCTCCACCTGAACCTCTTCACTGACGACTTTCTCTGGCCCTATTTCCATCGTGAGTTCTCTCTTAACAGTAGCTAACTCCCTTTTCTTAGCTTCCAACTCAGTTTGCATCACGGATTCTACCAAAACATCATCATTTTTCAGCTCACTATTCGGGAGTTCACTCGGGAGGACTTGGAAACTTATATAATCAAATACTACAATGGGGGGTGGCGGTGATAAAGCCAACTCAATCACTGAATCCTCCGGGACGAGCACCTCATTATAGCAACTTGACTCGTCAATATCACTGTCTACCCGGACCGTTTGTGTGCAAGACTTTTCATTTTGATCCGGCATCCAGGCCGTCATGAGAGACACGATATCCTGAGACATCCAACATAGCCTGTATCTCATATGGGGCCAATCTTCATTAGCTAGGCAGGTCCTATACTCCCCACTGGAAAACTTGTCTTGCATCTCCCGACCCGCTTCAAAGCATCCTCGGCCTCTTTATATAACACGAGCATCCGGTTCAACCAATCGATCAATTGATGTGCCGACACTTCCTCATCCATAGCCATAGAAACCCTTTCCATCAGCTCCTGAATAATACCTACTTCTCATTCCTCTTCGGCATAGGCAAGGTCAATCTGCTTTGTAAGTCTTGATTTTGAGAGCTCCAATTCCAAGGGTTGTTCGAGTCATAATTACGATTATTCCTTGTCCTTGATTTGGGCTCCAATTGTAGTCATGCCGGCTTTGATTGCCTCCCGCTTCGTTAGAAATCACTAGTTTAACGCAATGAATTTAAAATTTGATTTCCTTTTCTAGATCGTTCTTCGTTTAATGCAATAAACACGTTAAGTAGTTTGACGGTTATACCTTAGATGATCTACAAGATCGTCGCTTTGACCGCCAACGGAGAGTAGTTCAATGTGCAAGCCGTCCACGCGTCCGGCCTCTATCGCTAATCCACACGAACCCCTCGAAATCCTCCTTGGATTGCTATCGGAAAAACTCCGGCCGCTAGATCGACCTTTTCTTCCTCACAAACTCACTATGGAGAGCTCTCTATTTTACACAAGAATTATGAACTCTTGCAATTGTGTTGTACAAAAGAGCTTGACACCCACTTCCTTTTATGTATGAGGAGGTGGCGCCTACAATACTAGTGTGGAGGAGAAGAAAACCTTTTTCCAATAAAATAAGGAAAATCAATTAGATTGATTTATCTCTTTAATTATAATATTTTGTCAATATCATATATTGATTATAATTATCTTATTACCATAAATCTATTTTGCAAAATCAATTAATATCCTATATTAATATTATGGCAATATTTATTAATTAAAGTGCACAATCCAAGTGTATCTCATACACCCAAAAGTGGCGCCCTTTTTAGTCAATAAATTGACTTCCGGAATATTCTTTAATTAATATAATTTATATATAATTAATATCTTGTATTTTATTTATTCATAATAAATAAATAACACCATATTAATTTACCACTATAACCTTTATAGTCTGTAGATAAACTTTCCTTATTTGGTTATCAACTATAACCGCATTTTAATCCGACTCGATGTTCATATGTGTGTGACCCGATAGGCTTCCGAATATGTTGGCCGTAGACACAAAGTGCAATTTACTAAAATGCCCTTCATACCTAACGATCACGGGATAGCGTCTAGCAACACACCGTGACCCCCAATTATCGGAAGAGTCAAAAGCAATGACTACTACCTTTCATGTGAAGCGCTTTACGTGTAACTTACAATCCTATCGCTATAATAATATCCATACGATCGTATCTCGAGTGTCAATACATTGACGATCGTATCTTATAATCTGGATATCATGCTCTCTCGAATAACACATTTACTCCCACTTTGCAAAGATTCTCGAGAGCTAGACATTCCTTATAAGAAGGCCATTTCGGATATTCAATCCCAATCATAGGATACGCGATTCCCGGACGACCAATCATGTATACTCCGCGATGCTTCAATATCATACCCAATCACTACCGCATGATCGCCCGTGGTTAGGAGAAATCTCAATAGTGTCAAAGCATGACAATCCACACCGTGATGCCATGAAGACTCCGGTCAAAAGGATAATTACACAACCGCCACATAGTGTGACACTTAATGTAAGTGGGTCACCTAACGCACGCATTCTCTAATACACGCCCACGCATACCCAAAGTGTCCCTACACTTCGATAGACGAGATCTATCCCTACCTTCTAAAAGATAGAAGACATCCAATACGTGTTAGTCCGATTATATCATCAATGTCCCATTTGATAATATGTAAGACTAGAGACATTTAAGTACCAACCTTGTTATAGTGATTAGAGATCTCATCAACCATAATCACTATCATGGTTTCTCTATCACATTTGATACTAGGGACGTTACTATATATATACAACAAATAATATGAAGATAAACAATATATAATAACATAAGTGCTTTTATTAATCATAATAAAGTTATTACATGAACTAAATAGATCAGAAATGACCCGACCGGTCGGATCCGGTCCAACCCGATTGGGTTTAGGACACCTTTCCAACAATCTCCCACTTGGCCTAAAGCCAATCACCCATATGCCTAAGCCCGTGCAAGTGAACATGTTTCTCATGCTTAGCTTGAGACAATGCCTTGGTTAACGGATCACCTATGTTATCATCCGTGTGGACTTTCTCTATCTTTACATCTCCTCTATCTACTATCTCTAATCAAGTGATAGCGCCAGTAGCACATGTTTGGACTTCGATGAGACCTTGGTTCCTTTGATCGAGATATCGCCTCCATTATTATCACAAGATGCAGGTACTGGACCTTCAATGGAGGAACCACACCAAGTTCGATGAATGAACTTCTTCATCCAAATCGCTTCCTTTGCCGCCTCCGAGGTCGCTATGTATTCGGCTTCCGTTGTAGAGTCCGCAGTAGTCTCCTCGCTGAACTCTTCCACCACCGCCTCCGCCGTTAAGCGTGAAAACAAATCCAGATTGTGACTTGTAGTCGCCCTTGTCGGGCTTGGAAACCGGCATCCGTGTAACCTCGCAATCATCGCTCCCGAAAACCAGGAACATATCCCTAGTGACGCCCTCAAGTACTTAAGGATATTCTTGACAAAGAATCCAGTGACCATCACCTGGATTGGACTGGTACCTACTAGTCATACTAAGAGGGTACGAGACGTCTGGTCTTGTGCATAACATGGCATACATGATAGACCCAATTGCCGAAGCATAATGGACTTTACTCATTTGTGCCCTTTCCTCCTCTGTCTTAGGACTCATTCCTTTTGATGTAGACCCATGTGTGACATGGGCAAAGAATCCTTTCTTGATCGCTCCATGCCGAATCTCTTCAAGATCTTGTCTATATAGGTGGATTGCGACATGACATCAGCAACCTTTTAGATCTATCTCTATAGATCTTAATTCCTAGAATATAGGCTGCCTCACCCAAGTCCTTCATTGAGAAGTTCTTGGATAACCAAGCTTTGACTGATTGTAACATGGGCACATCATTCCCTATGAGCAGTATGTCATCCACATAAAGCACTAAGAACACAATGGCACTCTCACTAACCTTCTTGTAAACACAGGGCTCATCTTCGCTTCTTGATGAAATCAAACTGCTTTGATTATCTCATCAAAGCGAAGATTCCAACTCCGAGAAGCTTGCTTTAATCCATAAATGGATCTTTGCGCTTACACCATCCTGGCGTCATTGGTTGTGAAACCTCAGTCGTGTCATATACACTTCCTCAGACGTGTTCCCCGTTAAGGAAAGCTGTTTTCACATCCATCCGCCAGATTTCGTAATCATGGTATGCTTGCAATAGCAAGCAAAATTCTAATGGATTTTAACATGGCAACAAAGTAGAAGGTTTCATCATAGTCAACTCCTTGTCTTTGCTTATAACCTTTGCCACCAACCTAGCCTTGTAGGTGGTCACGTTACCAGTCCATGTCGGTCTTTCTCTTAAAGACCCATTTACACCCTATGGGAACTATTCCCTCAAAGCGGATCAACTAAGTTCCAAACTTGGTTGTCCTTCATGGATTCCATCTCGTAATTCATGGTTTCGAGCCATTTCTCTTTGTCGTGCCTTAACAAAGACACCTCCTCATAAGTTCTAGGTCCTCATCTTCCATGAGATACACGCCGATGTACCTTTCGGGTCCACGGCGCCTCTCGGTGGATCTTCGAGGTGTTATTGTGTCTACGGTAGAGGGTGGCGCCACATTTGTATCGCGGTGTCTCCTCTACTTCCATCAACGGATCATTATCCGTAAGTGGTTCTCGAATTTCTTCGAGATCAATCTTACTCCCACCGACCATATCCGAATAAACTCTTTCTCCGTAAAGTGGCCGATCCCGGCAACAAACACCTTTTGTTCCTCGTGGTGGTAAAATTGGTACCTTTTGGTTTCCCCTAGATAACCCACAAACAGACATTTGTCGATCTAGGTTCCAGCTTTGTCGTGCATGGTTCGTTTCACATAAACCGACATCCCCAAGGCTTCATGTAACCTAGTGTTGGTTTCTTCCTTTGAACACTTCATAGGAGTGGACTCAACCGTCTTTGATGGAACTCGGTTCGAGTGTATAGATGCGGTTTCTAGAGCATACCCCAAAACGATTTTGGAAGAATCAAGATAGCTCATCATGGAACGTATCCATGTCTAACAAAGTACGATTCCTCCTCTCGGATATGCCATTCATTTGAGGCGTCCCTGAGGGGTCCATTCAGTAGAATCCCATTCTCCTTTAAATAACTTTGAAACTCTCCATCTAGGTATTCTCCACCTCGATCGGATCAAGTGTTTTGATTTCTTTACCTAGTTGTTTCTCCACTTCACTTCGAATTCTTTGAACTTTTCAAGGCTTCGACTTATACTTCATTAAGTATATATAACCATAGCGAGAATGGTCATCATGAAAGTGATAAAATAAGAGTATCCTCCTTTGGCTTGAATTGACATTGGGCCACACACATCAAGATGTATAAGCTCAAGCAATTCATTGGATCTTATCCTTTGCCACTAAAAGGTGACTTTGTCATCTTGCCAAGTAAACAAGCTTCAGCATGTATCAAACGATTCGTAATCGAATTGATCCAACATTCCATCTTTATGGAGTTTGGAAATGCGATTCTTATTTATATGGCCAAGTCTACAATGCCATAAGTAGGATTCATTCAAGTCATTTGTTTTGGCTTTCTTGTTATTTATATTAAGTACATCAACATTCATATCTAATATGTATAGACCATTGCTAAGTATGCCAAGACCATAAAAATTCCATCACGTGAAAAGAACAACATTTATTCTCAAACGTAAAAGAAAATCCATCAACATCTAATGCAGAAATAGAAATAATGCTCTTCGTAAAGAGCGGAAACAAAATAACAGCTTATTGAGTTCTAGTACTAGCCCACTCGGGCAATGAAAGAAAATAAACTCCTACGGCCAATGTAGCAAAGAACACTTGCTCCATTTCCAACGCGTGTAGGTCCACCTCTCCTTTCCTCGAGATCTCTAGTTCTTCTTAGTGCCTGCGATATTCAGACAAATATGAGAACCACAACCAGATATCTAATACCCAAAGGGTTAGACTTAGAAGAAGTAATGTTGATCTCAATCATAAATATACTGTCGAAGCATCGTAATGCTTCTTCTTGGTACTCAAGAAGCCCTTGCGCTTCTCCTCCAATGTCCGGTCTCACCGCAATGGAAGCAAGCATCCTTGGATTTGTCTTTTGCTATCTTAGGCGTTGGCTTAGGTGCACCTTCGCCTTCTTGGACTTTTTCGGGCTTTTGCCTTGCCCTTGCTCTCAGTGACCAAAGAACACTTGCTTTCCTTCCTACAAAGGCCTTCATGAGTTTTCAACATGTTCAATAACTCCGCTAGAGAGCAATCTATCTTGTTCATGTGATAGTTCATCACAAACCATGAGAATGAGTCGGTAGAGATTGCAGAATCAAGTCAATACTCAACTCGCTCCAACTTGTGGCCCAAACTTCCCAAGACTCTCTATGTACCCGATCATTTTAAGCACGCGTGACCCCACAAAGCAATCCCCAGATGCCATCTTATAACTAAACAGGGCCTTCGAGACCTGCACTTCCTCTCGGTCAAGGGACCGAGAAGCATAAAGTTCCTTCAGGTGGACCATGATAGAGTAGGCGCCCATGGACTCATGCTTTGTTTCTACGATTCAGTGTCATAGAAGCAAGCATGATACATGTAGCATCGATCATCGTAATCGAGCAATTGCTTGTTATACTTCTCGATTTATATCTGCAAAGCCGAACCCTCGCTTTTCGGGTAGGGCCTCGCCCAAGACATAGCCAATCTTCTCGTGCCTCAAAACGATTTTGAGGTTTCTTTCCCAATCGAGAAAATTAGTTTCGTCAAGCTTGTTTTCGATGATAAAACGAAGGTTCAATTTGTTCGACATTTTCTACAACAATAAAGATAGAATAAGTAAAAGCTCATGTATAAAAACCTAAATTTGCACTAAGAAATTTATAAGGTTTTACTCCCACTAGCCAACTATTCCCTATTGGCTTTCAAGAATTTTAATTAATTCTTTAGTGGTCGACCCTATCTAGTTGCCTTAATCCTCGACGGTGGTCGATCAATCTCGGCAATTTCGAAGGTAGGTACTCTACCAACGCATCGCATCGCGACTCCCAAAGGCTGACTAGTCAACTCTTTGACGCCTCACATCTCTATGTGATAGTCAACCCTTGTCTCTAAAGTCGAGGCGGCCCCGACGGTGGCCAATCACCGAAAGACTTTAGTCGAGTCGTAACTCCAATATTCATGAGATCTCGTGACGATCATATCTCAATAATAACGATATACCCGTGGTAGGTCAACTCCGACGGTGGTCGATCGCTTGATCCGAACAAAGGCTCTTCACCGTCATTATAATATTGGGAGACAATTTTGGCTCGATTTTTGGCGTGGGAATAATTTTAAATTAATTCACTTAATTAATTTGGTTTAATTATGGTCTCATCTACTATGTGCATATTACTACGATATCATATAAAGTAAAACATACACAACATTCCGCGCATAAAATAACCGGTATGATCATGGACTTTTCCTAGGTGCGGTTCGAATACAAATCGACTTAAACCGCGGGTCACAAACTAAGGGTATCTGCAACCGCCAATAGGATCTTTATTGCTGTACGCCAATGGGTTCTTTATCTCTCCTTGGTCTTCAACTTCTTGCTCCATTCTTGTTACATAATAATTAATTACACCCGCCGCACACGGGGGGGAGCTCAGGGAATGGGATAAATGCAAAAAGTAAACTAGGTCACGTTCTTCATAACGGCCTAGGACAAATTTTTTTTTTTTTTTAAAACCAACATAAAAACATTCCCATCTATCCTATTAATTCCAGTCCATGATCAATCGGGTCCATATAATCGATTATATCTACACATTTAATCCATACAATTTTATCTTATGAAAAGATTAAATTCTAATTTTAACTACTACTACTCATGCGTCTTTTATTTTATCACGTCAAATAATTAAATAACTTTTAATTAATTATATGACTTAACCTAAAAAATTAAAATTAACATTTAATTTTAATTGATTTCAATTTTAATTAAATTTGAACTATTCAAAATAAAATTAAAATTATAAAGTCTCCTATTTGTTTCCTTTCCAAAACTAAATTTAGCTTAGGCACTGCACTTTCCAAAATCAAAATTTTGGAAGTGGCTTGCAGCTTGTTTGTTCCAAATCAAATATTTGGAAGGGCTTAGCCTATTCCAAATCAAATATTTGGAAAGGCCAAATTATTTTAGTCTCAGGCTCAGCCACTTTCCAAAATCAAAATTTTGGAAGTGGCTTTGTTTTAGCCTATTCCAAATCAAATATTTGGAAGGGCCTGCGCCTATTCCAAATCAAATATTTGGAAAGGCCAAATGGTTTTAGTTTAGGCACAGCCACTTTCCAAAATCAAAATTTTGGAAGTGCTTGAGCTTGCCTGTCCCAAATCAAATATTTGGAAGGGCTTTAGCCTATTCCAAATCAAAATTTGAAAGGCCAATGTCCCATATGGTTTCCCAATGGTCCAAACTATTTGAACCATTGGTTGGCCATATGACACAACTAAACAAACGAGATATCTATGCACAATAAAATATCACAAAACGAAAGGTTGATCTCCCCATTGGAAGAGGAGAGCCGACGGACGGCAACCCTAGGGTTACACTTGCCACCCGCCGCCGCCGCCCTTGAGAGGAGGCGCCGCCAATCGGCCGACCCCCAAGAACCCTATTTTTATTTATTTTTTTTTTTTTTTTAACGTTTCGTGATTTAAATCTTGCATCTATCGATTAAATACTACGCATTTAAATTATGCTTATTGCTTAAGCTCAAGTCTGCTCTCGATACCACCGTTAGAAATCACTAGTTTAACGCAAATGAATTTAAAATTTGATTTCCTTTTACTAGATCGTTCTTCGTTTAATGCAATAAACACGTTAAGTAGTTTGACGGTTATACCTTAGATGATCTACAAGATCGTCGCTTTGACCGCCAACGGAGAGTAGTTCAATGTGCAAGCCGTCCACGCGTCCGGCCTCTATCGCTAATCCACACGAACCCCTGCCGGAATCCTCCTGGATTGCTATCGGAAAAACTCCGGCCGCTAGATCGACCTTTTCTTCCTCACAAACTCACTATGGAGAGCTCTCTATTTTACACAAGAATTATGAACTCTTGCAATTGTGTTGTACAAAAGAGCTTGACACCCACTTCCTTTTATAGAGGAGGTGGCGCCAAATACTAGTGTGGAGGAGAAAAAACCTTTTTCCAATAAAATAAGGAAAATCAATTAGATTGATTTATCTCTTTAATTATAATATTTTGTCAATATCATATATTGATTATAATTATCTTATTACCATAAATCTATTTTGCAAAATCAATTAATATCATATATTAATATTATGGCAATATTTATTAATTAAAGTGCACAATCCAAGTGTATCTCATACACCCAAAAGTGGCGCCCCTTTAGTCAATAAATTGACTTCCGGAATATTCTTTAATTAATATAATTTATATATAATTAATATCTTGTATTTTATTTATTCATAATAAATAAATAACACCATATTAATTTACCAATATAACCTTTATAGTCTAGAGATAAACTTTCCTTATTTGGTTATCAACTATAACCGCATTTTAATCCGACTCGATGTTCATATGTGTGTGACCCGATAGGCTTCCGAATATGTTGGCCGTAGACACAAAGTGCAATTTACTAAAATGCCCTTCATACCTAACGATCACGGGATAGCGTCTAGCAACACACACGTGACCCCAATTATCGGAAGAGTCAAAAGCAATGACTACTACCTTTCATGTGAAGCGATTTACCGTGTAACTTACAATCCTATCGCTATAATAATATCCATACGATCGTATCTCGAGTGTCAATACATTGACGATCGTATCTTATAATCTGGATATCATGCTCTCTCGGAATAACACATTTACTCCCATTTTGCAAAGATTCTCGAGAGCTAGACATTCCTTATAAGAAGGCCATTTCGGATATTCAATCCCAATCATAGGATACGCGATTCCCGGACGACCAATCATGTATACTCCGCGATGCTTCAATATCATACCCAATCACTACCGCATGATCGCCCGTGGTTGTTGGAGAAATCTCAATAGTGTCAAAGCATGACAATCCACACCGTGATGCCATGAAGACTCCGGTCAAAAGGATAATTACACAACCGCCACATAGTGTGACACTTAATGTAAGTGGGTCGATCTAACGTCACGCATTCTCTAATACACGTCCACGTCATACCCAAGTGTCCCTACACTTCGATGAGACGAGATCTATCCCTACCTTCTAAAAGATAGAAGACATCCAATACGTGCTAGTCCGATTATATCATCAATGTCCCATTTGATAATATGTAAGACTAGAGACATTTAAGTACCAACCTTGTTATAGTGATTAGAGATCTCATCAACCATAATCACTATCATGGTTTCTCTATCATGATTGATACTAGGGACGTTACTATATATATACAACAAATAATATGAAGATAAACAATATATAATAACATAAGTGCTTTTATTAATCATAATAAAGTTATTACATGAACTAAATAGACTGTAAATGACCCGACCCGGTCGGATCCGGTCCAACCCGATTGGGTTTAGGACACCTTTCCAACAGTTTCCCGGTTGATTCTGGTTCCAATTTCCCCCAAATTTCTGTCTATTATAGTTCCCCTCATCATATCGATAATCGTCGTCCATTCCACATCCCATGGACGCACCCTGCTCTTGGTCATAAGGTTGATAATACTGATTTTGACCAAGCTCAGGTGCCTAAGGTTGGTAAGTGGATTTTTCTTCATAAAAGTTGTATTGTTGAGAGTATCAACCCATTTATGCTCAATCTGCAAAATCACAGAAAACAACACGAAAACAATCACAGTGCCTCGTCACCACCACCTCATCAATAGGTGGTGTGGCACTTCAGCTGCAAGTCAAAACAAAGCAACAAGAAAACAATAAAAACGACCTAAGCCCAAGCTTTCGGTCAAATTTTGTGATATCAAAGCATTGCCAATCCCCGGCAACGGCGCCAACTTGATAAGCGGATTTTCTACGGTCCGGTCGATCAAGTAAAAACTCGAAACCTTAGCAAAATCTACTTTCTAACCGGCAGTGGACCGGGTCGATTGTGGGATAGTGCTTGAGGAGTCCGAGGTCGAACCCACAGAGATTGGTTTTTGAGTACCACAGTTGACTTAGCACTCAGTTCAGGTCAAACAGATAGGTGTGAAGTTATACTATTGCGTAAAAGAAAGATTACACTACTCGGAATTCTAAACAATTAAAAGAGGTATGGCGAACTACGTTTCAAATGATTACTTTACCCTCGTAAAGATTGCCCCGGAGTGTGCCTTACTCTACCTTGCCGTCTAACAATAACTCATAGGACAAACCCGTGATTGAGATGGACTCGATGACTAGGGCGTCCAATCTAGTACACGGGTAGGTGTCGACTACCTTTCAAGCCCAAAACTTCTACGGTCCCGAAACCCGCTCCCACACGCCACCGCAACATACATTTATAAGCTACGTGTGTGCAACAATGAACAAGGTTTTCAATCTCATTCAAAGCTATTAAAACAATCAAAACAAGTTTCGTGATGTGGATTATCGATTAGAACGTTAAATTACGCGCTACACTACCTCCCGGTTCATCTCTCTAATGGTGTTTCACCCGCATTCACGTGGTTCGACCGTACGACAAATCTAGCTACTCATAATCGAATCTAAACAACAAACAAGGTAGAAAAACATAGCAATAACCATAAAAGAACAAGAGAATAAACTTACTTGATTAAGAAATTAAGAGTACCAAATTCGTGCTCCAAAAGATCGAATTTTGACAATCGAAATGTAACAAATCGAAGTTATAAGTTAGATAATCAAAGAGAGGATCGAAAGACGATTCTAATGATATATAGCACTAATTCTAACTCCTAAGGATGAAGAAAATCGCCCAAAAGAGGCCCAAAGTCGCCTCAAACCTCCTCCCTGCTGCTGCTGCGATGTTTGAGGTGTTTATATAGTCCAGGGTACTTGTCCGTATGGATAAAAGGCTATCCGTACGGATAGTTCATCATTTTCCAGTCGTCCGTACGGACAAAATGTGTCATCCGTACGGACAACTCTCTGGTTTTGCCTCCAGATTGCTCAATTTCTGACAGCTCTGCAGTAAACACTTCATAAATTCTTCATCCAACCTCTGATTGGGGTGATTCAAAAACCATTAGAAAGATCCTTGAATTATCTACAACTTTCATGAAGACACAATGACCAGAAAATGCCTCCATAATCGGTCAAAATGCTGATGAAGTGAACATATGGTGAGAGCAACAACTATTTCTCTTCCTTTTCTTATTCTTTCTTCTTCCTTGGCTCATTCTTGCACCTTGATCACACTTATCATCATAAATCTTCGCCTTCCGGGTTCTCGAGACACCCTAGTCCTGCATCCATATGAAAACAACAAGCAAACGCATAACCCGCAAACTACGGGTGCTCGGGAAAAACGAGTATAAAATGCTAAAATAAGGTCGAGTTTACGGAAAACCGACAGTCACTCGCCGTACAATAAAACCTCATTTAATACTCAAAATAGGGTCTAAACTCACTCGAAACATGCCAGAAATGTGATAATCGTGGGCTGAACTGTACAGAAATGTACTGTAAAGTTGGTTCCTATCAATGTGCTTGATCCTTAGCTAGACGAATTGCACTTAAACTGTCACAATAAATCTCAGCTTGATCCTGATGTAGCCCCAAATCACTGACTAGTCCCTTCAACCAGACACCCTCCTTGGCTGCTTCAGTAAGAGCCATATATATCAGCAAGTTGATCTTCAGTAGGGATGTAAAGATCCACCACATCTTTCTTTTCAACATGATCTCTTATAAAATGATGTCTCACATCAATATACTTGGTTCTTGAGTGCAAAACATGATTTTCTGTGATTGCAATTGCACCTGTGTTGTCACACATTATAGGAATTTCTCTTTCTTCAATTCCATAATCCCTTAGTTGTTGTCTTAACCAAAGTATTTGTGCACAAAGAACTTCCAAAGAAAAATATATTCAAATTTCAAAGTGGGAAGTTGATATTGAATTTTGTTTCTTACTGAACCAGGAAACCAGTCTATTTCCCATCAACTGACAGGTTCATGTGGTGCTTTTTCTATCAATCTTGCATCCTGCATAATCTAAACCTGAGTAGGATATGACTTTGAAGTTTCCATCTTTTGAATACCATATTCGTACTCCTAAAGTCTCTTTCAGATACTTGAGAATTCTTTTAACTGCAGCTAAGTGACTTTCCTCTGGTTTTGATTGAAATCTTGCACAAACACCTACATCAAAGGATATATCATCAGTCTCATCAAGTAAAGAGGTACAAAGAGACGCCTATCATCCTTCTGTATAAAGTCTGATCAACATATTTGCCTTCTTTATCTTCATCCATTCGTTGTTGGTACTCATAGGAGTTGATACTTTGGTGCTATTTTCCATTCCAAATTTCTTCAGTAGCTCCTTGGTATACTTAGTTTGATGAATGAAGACTTCATCTTTCATTTGTTTGACTTGTAATCCCAGAAAGTAGTTCTTCTCTCCCATCATACTCATTTGGAATTTACTTTTCATGAGATTATAAAACTTTTCACATAGCAATTCATTTTCAGAACCAAAAATTATGTCATCAACATAAATGTACTCAAAGCAGGTGTTGTCCCTTCATTGATTCTGAAAAGAGTCTTGTCAATGGTACCTTTGGTAAAACCATTGTCCATCAAGAATTGAGATAGGGTTTCATACCATGCTCTTGGTGCTTGCTTCAAACCATAAAGTGCCTTGTTAAGTCTGTACACTTTATCTTCTTGATCTTTAACTTCAAAACCAGGAGGTTGCTGAACATAAACCTCTTCTTCCAGAATACCATTCAAAAATGCACTCTTGACATCCATCTGGTATACTTTGAAGTTCTTATAAGCAGCATGTGCCAAGAATAATCTTATGGCCTCCAATCTTGCAACTGGAGCATATGTCTCATCAAAATCTATTCCTTCAGCTTGAGAATAGCCTTTTGCCACTAGTCTGGCCTTATTCCTTACAATGGTACTAGATTCATCCAATTTGTTTTTGTATACCCATTTTGTTCCAAATATATTTGCATGACTAGGCCTTTCCACTAGTGTCCAAACTTGGCTTCTTTCAAATTCATTCAGTTCCTCTTGCATAGCAATTATCCAATCTGGATCATATATAGATTCTTCAACAACTTTAGGCTCCATTTGAGATAGAAAACAGGTAAACATTGCTTCCAATTGTCTTCTAGTCCTTACACCTTGCTGTATGTTGCCAATTACTTGCTCAGCAGGGTGGTCTTTCAACCATTGTAATTCATAATTAGTTTGATTTATAGGAGCTTCATCTTCAGTAGGCTCTGCTGTAGCTTTAGTAGGAGGTTCAGCAGATCCTTGAACTGCTCCAGTTGTTGCATCAGTAGTGTTACCAGCAGGTTCTTCAGCAGGGACAGTGTCGAAACTTTTAAGTCATTTATCCTTTCCAAAACATCAACACATTCTGGATCAGTGACTTGATAATTTTCAGCATGTTCTGAAACTTCATCTTCCAATCCAGTGAACTTTGGTTCATCAAATACAACATGTAATGATTCTTCATGTTTCATGTCCTTTTATTCAGTACCCTGAATGCTTTGCTGACAGAGGAATATCCCAAAAAGATTCCTTCATCTGATTTTGGTTGGAATGTCTTCAATTGCTCCTTATGATTCAAAATAAAACACTTGCTTCCAAATGGATGGAAATAAGATATATTAGGTTTTCTTCCATTCCATATCTCATAAGGTGTCTTCAGCAGCTTCTTGTTCACTGATGTCCTATTTTGTGTATAGCATGCTGTATTGATTGCTTCAGCCCAATATCTTTCAGGTAATAATGCTTCACAAATCATAGTTCTTCCTGCTACTTTCAGTGTTCTGTTTCTTCTCTCAGCAACCCTATTTTGCTGAGGTGTACCAGTAGCAGCTAGTTGATATAGCACACAATTTTGCTCATAATATTCTCTTATGACTTTTTTGAGAAATTCAGTACCCTTGTCTAATCTGATCTTCTACTGTCAAACTTTTCTCATTTTGCAATCTCTTCAAAAGTTCAGGCATCTTTTGAAGCGTTTCACTTTTCTTGTTCATGAATACTACCCAAGTGTATCTTGAATAATCATCCACAACTACCAGTGTAGTGTACTTTCTTTACACACTTGTTGGTGTTCTTGGTCCAAATAAATCCATGTGCATTAGCTCCAAAACTCTTTTTGTTGATTGTTTAGTCTTTGACTTAAAGCTGGACTTGGTTTGTTTACCTTGCTGACATGCATCACATATAGCATCCTTTTTGAATGTGATCTCAGGTAAACCAATCACTAACTTCTTTTTCACCAACTGATTGATATCATCACAGTTAAGATGATTCAACTTTTTATGCCACTGCCAATTCAGTTCTAACTTAGTATGCACAATCAGGCAGGTTTCTGGAACAGCAGTAGACCAATCCACAACATACATGTTTTGTTGTCTCCTTCCAGCCAACACAACTTGTTCACATCTTTCACTAATGACAACACAGTAGCCTTTGTCAAAAGTGACCTTGTAACCCATGTCACAAAATTGTCCAGTGCTCAGTTGGTTGTAGTCCAGTCCTTCCACAAATGCAACATTCCTGATAGTTAATCCATTCCTCACCAATGTGCCAAAACCTCTTGTGTATCCTGGTGTATTCTTGTTGCCAAAATTGACTCTTGGACCATCCTTTGCCACATAGTTTGTCAAATAGTGCTTATTCTTTGTCATATGTCTGGAACATCCATTGTCAAAGTACCAGACACCCTACAAAACAAAGTTAATGTATTTTAGGTGCCCAAAACTGTTTGGGTCCATAGTGGTCAGTGGTAAGCATGACCCTTGGCATATTTCCATAAGGTCTTCTTTGAAAAGTATTGTACTTTTGTTCATATGTGTATTCCACACTTCCATAAGATCTAACATTTGGTTATGTAGGATTCACATATGCCTTCTGGCCTTTTGGTACATAATGCTGTTTGAAGTGATTTCTATTGTTAGAAGCACTAACATAACCATAGGTTTGTTGTCTGTTAGGAGCAGCCCTGTAATATGGAGTCTGCTGAGGTCTCTGCTGAGGTCTTGAATAAGTCCTCTGCTGATTCCATTGTTGAGGTTTTTGTTAGTAATACCATCCGCAGCGGAAACGATTTATGGATCTAGATCTATAAACTACACGTAATAAAATAACTAGATCTATATCTACAAGGGGGTTGTAGATCATACCTCTTGGATCTCAAAATCCAAGTAGAAGAACCGCAATAGGATGAACGAAGGAAAGCGTGAAGAGCACCACGATCTTCCGTACGTGTGATCCAAGCAACTCCCGGTGGAAGGAAATTCTCGACTCGAACTCTTCCGATATGCTACCGGAAAAATCTCCAAGATTTTCCCCTTGACTCCTTTGGCGAAATTTTCCTTCTCCTCTCTAAGAGGTGAAGTCGAAAATTTTGTGTGTATTAAGGCTTAGAGAACTCCTTTTTTTATAGGAGAGTAATCCTTGTCCTCCAAGGATTAAATAATTAAGAGATAATTATTACATTAATCCTTTTTCCAAATAAAAGATAAATAAAATAATTATCCCAAACAAATTAGGATAAATCATATTATTATCTAATATTCCATGATTTATCATTTAACAAATAAAAGATAAATCACACATTAAATAATTATCCAAGAAAACAAATTTCTTAATAATTAAATAACACAAAAAGTGGCGCCACCTTTTAATCAAAAAAGGGTCACACGCACCAACCATATTTTGACCAATTAGATCAAAAAAGGTCAACACACTAATTTGGGCCAAGTCCACGAAAAATGTCTTTTCCGTGTATTTAATTATTTAGCCCAACTAATTTAATAGTCCACTAAACAATTAATTCACATATCGTTTTAATAAAGTCCAACAAGAACTAAATTAATATTATTAGGATTCGACGTCCGAGAATAGCTATGCTATATTAGGAGGCACGTCGGGGACCATGGACTAATAATCGTGTCGATAAATCAAATAAATAATTATAGAATAATTATATTCGATAAATCGATCCACAGAATATGCCACCATAATCCCGTGATCGCACTCCTCCGATTATAAGATTATATTTATCTCCTCACGAGAATAATAATAAGCGTCCATTGATATAATCATTACATATGGATTAATCCTCCATAGACTGTTCATTCTAAATCGGGAAGTTACCGTTAACCCTTTTTAGAACCTCTTATCCTTATTTACCATTAACCCCTAGTGATCAATTAATTCATACAACTCACCGGGTAGCTAATCGATGTAATATGAACTCGCGCGATCGATCGCTTTCTAGGATTAACAAATAAGTGGAATCGTTTATCTACTTCCATAAATGGAAGGAATGGATTCCGTATGCGTGATAACACGGACTACTCACTCAATCCAAAGACAATGCCAAGATGGGGTAATTCGGACCACGGACTCGGTGTAATCCTTAACCGTCCAAGTCAAACTTCATAATCGATTCAAGTAGTTGATTTTGTGATCACCTCGGGATTAAGATATATCCATAAATATGATCATCCATTGATTCGATAAGACTTCTCGATTACGGAATTATATCGTGAACTCTAATCAAATCGGTCCAATACTTATATGATATATATCTATCATATATAAATGCCCCATTAGGTTCTCTTAACCGAAAGTCCGGATAAGACAATCACACCAATCGTGTTCAGGCGCATTAATAGCACGTTAAAGGAGAGACCCGATACTCTCGATTAACTTCACTACGGGCTAATTGTATTTTAAGTACATCTTCACTAACTCAATCCTCCCGTGTATATACCATACACTGAGTTAAGTGATTACATAAACGATATACTTAGGGTTTTCTGTAGTGTAAATACTATTGTCACATCGGTGATTATGAGAATAATAAATATGAATAATAACGTCAATTCATTTATTAAATAAAACAATTACAAAATTGTCTTTCGGGCATCACACCTAACAATCTCCCACTTGCACGAAAGCATGTGATTAATTGTTTTAGAGCACACCCTATTATTTAAACTACAACAAACTACATCTCCCACTTGCTCTAAAGCAATGGAGACTCATCCCGTATTCTAGTACCCATTAAGCATATCATAACCATTTCGATTCCAAAGTACACTCCGAGTATGCCGTCGTAGGATAGGTCGTTGACTCGGTGAGTACCTACATCTAAATGTCATGGGTCTTAATGATTAGTCAGGTTGTCGGCTCGAGACGATCCGTAGAATCAAAACGCTACCGGTCCATCAAATCATGTGGTACTGAGTAAACACTGAGCCCGAGATCGATTTAACGATCACTCTCAATCTGACTTAAAGTCAAAATCAGTGTATCACACATATCCAAGTTCACACATGAATATGTCCGCATATTGTTCCTCGTTCTCTTCAAGATACTAAAGGACATACTAAACTTGCTTTGTTAACCGCCGAATCTAAGATTCGATCAAAGTTGACGTTCAATAACCTCGACCATCTCTTACTAGAAAGAGAATCTATCCCATTTCTCTTGATCCGAAGATTTGGAGAGTCATTCCCGAGGCATAGGGTAGAACTTCCTCGTTGAATGTTGCATACACGGATGCATCATCTTAACCAATAAGATGGATGGGAAACCAAAGGATCGATTCTAATGAATTCGACCGAGTCAAACTCTTAAGAATGTTGTCCAAATCTCTATTGCAGAGAATTGTGGCATTGTCGATTCGACTTGATAACACACCCATGTTGATTCCAACTCTGGCAGTGCGAGTGTTAGCCTTCACAAACACTAATTTATATATTCACTCTCAGACTAAAATTGATATCCGGTCTACAAAAGACTTATCAATATTCTCGTCAAATCCACATATTGTAGAAATATATGACTTCCAATGACCGAGAGGTTTGCTTTTTATCCACAAAAGACATAAGCCTTGACAAGTCATCCCGCCGGAAGTTCATAAGTCAATACCCTTCTGCTTTGAATGAATCCGCACTCCGTTTGTTTGGCAAGAAAGTCTCAGGGAATCACCCCTATTTTCTGCTTTTGAACGAAATCATGCAATACCGAACTCATTCTACTCTTTTCCATGTAGATCCAATTACTCCCACTGGGCTCGAGACACTCAGTGGTTCTACAAGAGTATGAACAGACTCCGGAGTACCAAACTCCATTCACAGGGTTATGGCTTGTAAACCAACCTCTATTATCGTAATCCTATATCGCTCACAAAAGAGCCATAGGTCATCGATCGATCCTTAGACTACAAAGTCTGCAGAACCCGTAACGGGTAATGGATAAACCATACTCCCACTACATTACGGGTGGATCGAAATTACGATCTAGTTTAGTAGTATTTAGTGTTATCACCAACAACCGATGTTGGATGTGGTCCGATTTTAATCGCTTAGTAACTACCTTGAGTAAACGTATTTCAAGGTTTAAGGTTTTACTGTTCATAGACTCTATCGTAAAGACGCAACAAAGATATAAGCTGTCCCTTTCCGATTTCAAGAATCTTATAACAAACCTTTTTCTCAATGCTACAAGATATAGAACGATTGGTCATCGACCGAACGTGGTCGCGAAATTTCGGACCTACCTTCAAGCACCGTGTGCTAAATGCTTATATTTACGGAAGTGGGTTGAACCGAGTCCACACCTTATCCGTAAATTCCAAAGCATATTCTAGGTAGACTTCTCGGTCTTACATTTCACTTCAGAAACCGTTATTTCACTTCCAATATCTTTATTGAGTTAAGCGATTGTATTGTAGCACGCCTAAAAAAAAACTATATAAGGCAATTTAACGGTTTCTCACTTAGTGAAAACATTTCACTATGAGGCAGGCCGAGCATCAGTCCCTAGGACTATGTGATGGCCCATTTCTCGAGTATAGAATACTCTATCTCTCATTGAAAACAGAGAAACCTCAAAATATTTTGGATAAACTTACCGGAGTGTTTGAATAGTTATCGACACAAGAAGTCACTACTGGAAGCTCCTACTAGCTTGTATATTTCATCGACCCGAAGGTCGTCATAAACAAGCTATGTTACTTTTTATAACCATTATCCTTTCCCGATTGAAAGGAAACTTAGTCATTGAACCTTTGAGACAATATAACCAGATCGGAGAAAGGAATCACCTGAGCCGCCTTTGTCTCTTGTCTTTTGGACTATGCACTAACTATGGAATATGAAGAAGCGTTTATCTAAATATAGAAACCAATTGCTTTTAATGGTTCTTTAAGATGTGTTTTATATACATATTTCAAATAGCTTGTAAGTGGTTTTGACTTTATCAAACAAAAGTCCGAGTCTTGGATTCGTACTACAAATGGTATATTCACTTTCTATACGACAAACAAATTATCGAATAGAAGGTAAATCCATTCGTTCCAACGAATCTTAAATGTAAAAATAAATCTTCTCATGATATCCAAGGATTGAATCCGAGATTCATTTCCTCATATCACTCCCACTATTCTAGCTAAAATTAATCGCCCGTTGTTTACTCTTTTAATCGTTAAATGCACCTTTGCCTTGTTCTTCCAAAGAACTTAGCTCAAGAAAATCGCCAAGGATTCATAGGTTGGTGATCCAAATCACTATCCTTATCCTATGATTTTCGGTTTATTAATTTTCGGTTTAGCCTTAAAATCAACTCGCTTTTAGATGACTAACACTCTTAGACATACTCTCCCATTCTTGACTTTCCGTAAATGGAAACAGTTTTTGAACTAGCGATTCGTGTGAGTAGACACTACTCTTGAACCGTGGGATGTCTATTTCGAGTGTTACTTGTCGGAACTTCTCGGATTTTCTAATATACTAGAAAAATAACAAATCATAACATTAAAGCTCCCACTAGTTTATCGGTTCCAAATACCGCCTAACCAAAGAATGCTTTATTTTTATGATTTTCCAATTTTTCAATTTGAAAATCTCTCGTGTAAACACTTACACAATTCTAATGTTTCGGAAAAATACAAATCATAAAACTCCCCCAGTTCATCGATTCCAAATATCGCCTAACTAGCAACATTTCATGACTTTCCGGTTTTTTCAATTAGAACGGTTACGTGTGTAGTCGATTACACTTTTCTAATGTTCTAGAAAAACAACAAATCATAAAGTTCCCACTTGTTCATCGATTCCAAATATCGTCCAACTAGTAACACTTCATGATTTTCCAATTTTTCAATTAGAAAATTACTCGTGTAATTACTACATACTCAAAATTCACTAGAAGAATTTCGAAGTCCGAAATCACCTTTGGTCAAACTAAGTTTGTCTTCCGTTTGACACGAATGACACTAAAGTGACATACCTATATGTCACTCTGGTTTTTAAAAGGCTTAAGAGAAAATATCACTTTCAAAAATAATTGCATTATCGATTAACTAGTTCAACGCCCTAGTTACTTTCCACTTTTTAACAAAGTCATTACTAGTCAATTAAATTTTAAGCAATTTAGTAAGGGATATAATGTCAGAAATAAAATGACATGTATTAATTCAAGTTTAACACTACTATATTTTATTTTAGGAATTGTAAACTAAAATTAAGTCTACTCTACCATTCCAAGGTTTTAACCTCGCATCTCGATGCCGCCTTAGGGTAGGTCAAAGAGATGACGGTTAAATCGAGACAATCTCATCAATGAATAACTTGTGAGAATCGGACATCCCACGAGAATCGAACATCCCTTTATTCATTGACTACCTTCCTTTTCAAATTGAGATATTTCCAAAAATACCCATGATGAGTGTGACCTACTATATCGGATCTCTTAGGTACGCCCGAGTATGCCGTCTTAGGATAGGTCGGTGACCCGACAGTACCAAAATCCTATCCTTTCGGAGACCAAGCCATGAATGTTGATAAAGGCGAACACCATCCTTAGGGGACGAAATCAAAGCGCCTCGGCGCCACCCTTCTCTCACTTACTTGTATCTATAGTAGAGGCCGTGGGGTTGGTTGTCGCCTCCCCGCTCCCACTCAATATTTTGGAAGTGGTGGTAGGTTAACTAACCACGCCTTTTGATGTTAACATAAAAGCACATCAAATCAAGGATTCCGAATGGTGTCGGTAACGTAGGCAAGCCTACCCGTCCTATTCGTTGGAACATATGTGACAATCCCGGACGAAATCGGGTCAAGAGAGCCCTATTGAGATTAGAAGGAATCACCCCTCCGCTCTCGGTTTGGCTTAGTCTTGCCGACCCCGTGCATACATCACACTAGGAGGGTTAAGTCGTTTGAGCGAAGCTCGCTTGACCACCCAACCTAAAGGCGAACCGCTTTTATCCAAGATTTATTGTTCTTTTTACCATCATTCAATCTCGTAGACACTACGAATTGAAAACGTGATCTCGCTTTGACTTTAAGGCGGTTCACCGAGAACACACACCTAAAGGCTAACGATTTCATAACCCGTCCTCGGATCTTTAATTAGTTACTAAATTAATTAATTACCACGTATTAATTAAATTTCAACTAATTACACGAGTTTGTATACATGCCTATTTTAATTACCAAAATTAAAATTCTACATGTATGCATGGAGTGGATTTATGATATGATGCATGTCATGGCAATTCCGATTTTATATCTATTTTATGATCAAACACATAAAAATAAATTATGGAAAATTTAAACACCGAGATGGATCGTTGGCACCCCGTATCTAATCTATTAGAAAATAAAACCAAAACCCTAACTAGGGTTTACTACTTTCTAACTAAATCTGCAGCTGTTCGAACTCTTTGACGATCGGCATACTAAACGAACTCGGATCGGGACGAAACCTTCCAGATCTTATCTTCACTCCTTGAACTTCAATATGGACGGTTGGATCGGTGCTTTGACTTACCAATTTTCTCCAGTAAACCGCCAAACTAGCTGCTGAATCTGACTTTGACTGCACTGCATCAAGGACTTCCTGAGGCAGATCGGGAATCGAGATGAATCCCGATCGACCTAAAATTTTTATGGTACGTCCAAAACTCCAAGTTGAGCAATCTGAACGGTCGGATTTGATTTTCAACGGTCCAAACTCTCCCAGAAAATCGAGGAAGTCACAGATAGTGTTTCTGTGAATCCTGCGTTTTTCTGTTACAGCAGCCTCTTCGCAGCATCAAACGGATATCGAAACGGACTCTGATCGACGCCAAAATTTTTGGAGTTGATCATCATCTTCTAATCTTGATTCTGACCGGAGGGATCTTCGTTTCAACGGTTCGATCAACGGGAAACACGAAATAACTAAACAGCTACTAAACAGATCTATTTTCTGGAAATTAAAATTGCAATAAAAAAAAGAATTACATAATTTCCTATACTCATATGGACGAATTTTCATCGTTTATATGAGTTTACAATAGATCTAACGGGTAAAATAAAGTGCCAAACCCCAATCCATCTCTTCAACCACGACATTCATAAGCATAAAAATAATCATGCATGCGCCCATTTAAAAAAATTGGGACAAAAATCTACATGTTTTACCACTCCTGTATCTAATATTTTATACGTATAAATATAGATCCCCATGGCGCATCGATACCACTGTTAGTAATACCATCCATAGCAATGAAACGATTTATGGATCTAGATCTATAAACTACACGTAATAAAATAACTAGATCTATATCTACAAGGGGTTGTAGATCATACCTCTTGGATCTCAAAATCCAAGTAGAAGAACCGCAATAGGATGAACGAAGGAAAGCGTGAAGAGCACCACGATCTTCCGTACGTGTGATCCAAGCAACTCCCGGTGGAAGGAAATTCTCGACTCGAACCCTTCCGATATGCTACCCGGAAAAATCTCCAAGATTTTCCCCTTGACTCCCCTTGGCCGAAATTTTCCTTCTCCTCTCTAAGAGGTGAAGTCGAAATTTTGTGTGTATTAAGGCTTAGGAGAACTCCCTTTTTATAGGAGAGTAATCCTTGTCCTCCAAGGATTAAATAATTAAGAGATAATTATTACATTAATCCTTTTTCCAAATAAAAGATAAATAAAATAATTATCCCAAACAAATTAGGATAAATCATATTATTATCTAATATTCCATGATTTATCATTTAACAAATAAAAGATAAATCACACATTAAATAATTATCCAAGAAACAAATTTCTTAATAATTAAATAACACAAAAAGTGGCGCCACCTTTTAATCAAAAAGGTCGCACGCACCAACCATATTTTGACCAATTAGATCAAAAAAGGTCAACACACTAATTTGCGCTGTTCACTTAAAAAAATGCTTTTCCAGCAGATTTAATTATTTAAATTTCAACTAATTTAATAGTCCACTAAACAATTAATTCACATATCGCTTTAATAAAGTCCAACAAGAACTAAATTAATATTATTGTGATTCGACGTCCGAGAATAGCTATGCTATATTAGGAAAGCACGTCGGGGACCATGGACTAATAATCGTGCGGCTCCGATAAATCAAATAAATAATTATAGAATAATTATATTCGATAAATCGATCACAGAATATGCCACCATAATCCCGTGATCGCACTCCTCCGATTATAAGATTATATTTATCTCTCACGAGAATAATAATAAGCGTCCATTGATATAATCATTACATATGGATTAATCCTCCATAGATCGCTCATTCTAAATCGGGAAGTTACCGTTAACCCTTTTTAGAACCTCTTATCCTTATTTACCATTAACCCCTAGTGATCAATTAATTCATACAACTCACCGGTAGCTAATCGAGTGTAATATGAACTCGCGCGATCGATCGCTTTCTGGATTAACAAATAAGTGGAATCGTTTATCTACTTCCATAAATGGAAGGAATGGATTCCGATCTGTGATAACACGTACTACTCACTCAATCCAAAGACAATGCCAAGATGGGGTAATTCGCACCACGGACTCGAGTGTAATCCTTAACCGTCAAGTCAAACTTCATACTCGATTCAAGTAGTTGGATCGTGATCACCTCGATTAAGATATATCCATAAATATGATCATCCATTGATTCGATAAGACTTCTCGATTACGGAATTATATCGTGAACTCTAATCAAATCGGTCCAAATTTATATATGATATATCTATCATATATAAATGCCCCATTAGGTTCTCTTAACCGAAAGTCCGGATAAGACAATCACACCAATCGTGTTCTCGGGCGCATTAATAGCACGTTAAAGGAGAGACCCGATACTCCGATTAACTTCACTACGGGCTAATTGTATTTTAAGTACATCTTCACTAACTCAATCCTCCCGTGTATATACCATACACTGAGTTAAGTGATTACATAAACGATATACTTAGGGTTTTCTGTAGTGTAAATACTATTGTCACATCGGTGATTATGAGAATAATAAATATGAATAATAACGTCAATTCATTTATTAAATAAAACAATTACAAAAATTGTCTTTCGGGCATCACACCTAACATTATGGTTAAGTCCTCTGCTGATTCCATTGTTGAGGTTTTACCCTAGCATTATGGTTATAACTATTATTTCTAGCTGTAGGTTTAGGAATATTCCAATCATCATCAGTAGGGAACAATCTGCCTTTCCCCCTGAGATAAGTATCCCTAGAATGATTAACATTTTTAGGTTTAGGATTCTTATCCTTGGAATATTTCTGATTTTACCCTTTTGTGGTCCAGCAGACTTAGCAGCAGGTCTGCTATCAGTAGGTCTAGAAGGTCCAGCAGTCCTACTCTTGGATTTACCCTTTTTGTTAGGTATTGTTGACCTTTTTGACTTCTGGTTTTGCTTCTTTGAAGACTTCTCAGTAGGCTTTACTGCCTCAGTAACCTTTTTGGGAGTTGAATCTTGTGCAGGTACAAACTTAGGATCAATTCTGGTACTAGGTTCAGTAACCTTACTGGATCCACTCTTAGTAGATTACTGAGTTCCAAATTCAAGGCCTGTTCTATCACCATAAGGCTTTCCAGATTTGAATGCAGTAGTGGAACTAGATTGTTCAGCAGATTCAGCAGCTACTGAATGTACAGCAGACTTATGCTGATTTTGTTCAACATCATTTTCCTTTCCTTTGAGAGTTCTTAATTCAGTTTTTAACCTTTCAACTTCTGTTTGAAGAGCTTCTTTTTCAGCCTTCACAATCTCATAAGCACATTGTATTTTCCTCAGTTGATTAAGGATGGCATCCAAAGTTTCTTCATTGTCAGAATTTTTAGGATTTGAACCACAAGTTGATTCACAATCACTTTCAGCAGGAGTATTTATAGATACAGAATTGTATACCTCCTCTGTTTCTTCCATGTTTGCCATTAAAGCATAATCATCCATATCAGCAACAAGTGCAGTATCATCAAATTCATTTCCTTTTTCTGATTCAACTTAATAGCCTGATTCATCATCAGCAACCATTGCTTTCTTGTCAGGTCTTCTTTGTTGATTCTTGTTCTTCAAGAGTGTCCGACAATCAGTCCGAAATGTCCAGGTTTCTTGCGATTAAAGCATAGATAATCGTGTTCCTTTTCTCGCTTTTAGATCGTGACAACCAGGTTTAAAGTGTCCTGGTTTCTTACAATGAAAACACAAGTAATCATTATCTTTCTTGGATTCTTCCTTCTTCTTTTCACTTGATTTCTTTGTGAAATTCCTTGGAGAACCCCTTCCTGTTTTCATCATTCTGATTTTCTTGCTCAGTAGGGCAATTTGCTCTTGCATCTCATCCAGTAGATCATCTTGGTCACCTGATGGTTCTTCTTTATGTGCAGCAGCCAATGCAGTAGTCTTTGGTTCTTCTTTTTCAGTCTCAGGAATAAGTTTCTTACTGAATTTATATGCTTTGAGATCTGAAAACAGTTTTAAGGTGTCTTCTTCATGTAGACTCCTGGATTATTCTATGGCAGTGACCTTCATCTCCCAAACCTCTTTTGCAGGTAGGGCTTCTAAGATTCTTGTATTAATCTCTTCCTTTGTATAGCTCACATTCAGCAGGGTGAGTTCATCAATTATAGCATTGAATCTTGACTCCATCTGCTCAATGGTTTCATTTGATTTCATCTTGAAATCCTGGAACTTTCTTTTGGCTACACTGACTTTGTTTTTCTTTATAGCATCAGTGCCTTCATAGATAAGTTGCAATTTTTCCCAAAGTTCCTTTGCTATTTTACAATCCTTCACTTTCATGTACATATTGCTATCCAAGGTTCTGTATATGATATCAATAGCAATATTGTTGAGATTTGCTCTTTTTCTATCTTCAGCATTCCACTCTCTTTTTGGTTTTGGAATATACTGAGTTTCACTTCCAATAGTTACTGACTTAGTGATCTTCATTGGTCCATCAGTTAGCACATCCATCATCTCATCATGTGCTGCAGCTAGATAAGCCTGCATACGACGTTTATATTCATCAAAACGATCTAAGGAACACATCAACATTGTTCTAGCATACTGGTTGTTATCTATGATGCAAAGCTTTGAAAATCAGAAACTTGAGAAAGTTTTCAAAGTATTTTCATAAGCACACAAGTAGGATTACTTCAGAACAGAAGCACTGCTCCGATACCAATTGTTGGTCCCTTGAAAAGGCTTTGGTTAAGTTTAGAGGGGGGTGAATAAACTTAACACTTAAAACCTTTTGGAGTTAACAAACTCAAAGAAGGTCGAGAGCTTCTTTGGTCGCTCTCGAGAGTCTCACGACTATTGATATTACTAAATGCATTGCAATGAATATATTCAAATTAAGCCTTGTTACTTGTTGTTAAAAGATGATACTAAGTATTAGATACTCAGTAGTGTAAGTGTGTGATTTAGTTGCTAGTTTCAGTACGTTGATGTGATTAATATGCTAAATTCAGAAAGTAAATGCAGAAAGTAAGTAGGCAATTTTATAGTGGTTCCAGGTGGTGTAATCCTGTAAGTCCACTCTTCTCATGTGATGTTGGAGGAAATTCACTAGAGATCTTTGAGGTTGCAGTTACAAAAATCCCTAAGTTGTCTGTCCTTCACCAATAACTATGGCTTCACAAACTGAATATTTGAAACATGTAGGATTGCTGCTTCAAAGTATTCCACTGGTCCTTGAAGGGTAGGATTGCCTCTTCACCAGCTCCACCACAAACAACAGTTCTTGACACCTAAGTGCTTCTCTGTCTTCAGCAGGTTTCTTGTAAAAAAAAGTTAGAATCAAGTGAATGATTCAACAGTCAGCAGCTTGATCAGGATGAAATGATCAGCAGCTTATGGTCTTCAAGTGTGTGAACTTGATGTACCTTGATATCATGTTACACTTGAAGAAATTTCTTGATCGGTAGCTTTAAGCTCAGTGTAAGTCAGTAGGGTAATTTTCTTAATAATAACTTGATAGCTCAGTTATGTTTCATCATTTGTATCTGAATCAGGAGTCCTCTATTTATAGGTGAGAATCCTGTGACTTATGTTTGAAATTCAAACATAGCCGTTTCAGATTTGTCCCCATCTTCACTTGCCTTCTGTCTCTATTCATATTACTGACACTGTCAGTTTGCTTTCTGTCAGTTTCCAGTCTGTCCACTCTTTGACTTGTGTCCATTGGTTAATCCTCTGAATATTTCCAACGTTTTTTTAATCTTGGCCATTGATTTGTTGACAATATCAAGGCTTGTAATCCATCCTTATCCTTGTAATCTTCCAATGAAACCTTGATTAAATCGAGATTTATACTTAGCAGATGTCTGACTTAATATAGTCTGCTGATGTACATATCAGTCAGCTGACTGCTTTTCATCTAACTTTTTATTATGAAGTTAGAGTACACCATTTTGAACATAACTAAGTTCCAATCACCACTTAACATATGGAACTTAGACCTTGTACACAAGGTATATGTAATCAGTTTAGGTCATCACAGACATTCCTAAATTCTTATTCCATATCCTTGACTTTAAATACTAAGTTTGGTCCCTTAGCCTTCAATAACTGAGTTTGAACCCTCAGCCTTCAGTCTTCAGCAGGTCCCTAACTAGTCTACTGACCTAGTTACCTTACTGGTCTAGACAGGTCTGCTGATGGAGTCAGCTGACCTAATTACAATGATTGTTTGATCTAGGGGTGAACAAAAAATCACAACCCGACCCAATCCAACCTAATTTAACCTAACTCAACCCGCAATTGCGGGTTAAAAATGGATTTGGGTTGAGTTTGGTTTTAATATATTTTGACCCGCATCTTGTGGGTTGAGTATGAGTTGTACAATAAAAAACACATATGAACCCAACTCAACCCATATATATATATATATATATATAGTGTTTTCCATTTTGTTCTTTTCAAGATAGACATTTAAAGTGTTTTCCATTCACTTAAAACGAAGGGTCTAAGAAAATAGAAAGATTACAACTCTACAAGTCTACAAAAAGAATAACATTTTAGCGTTTTCCATTTTGTTCTTTTCAAGATAGACATTTAAAGTGTTTTCCATTCACTTAAAACGAAGGGTCTAAGAAAATAGAAAGATTACAACTCTACAAGTCTACAAAAAGAATAACATTTTAGCCATATATATATATATAACATCAATTCAAACATAAACAAGTTCAGTTATCATCTTGTTCTTCTGGTAACAACATCCATATTTTCTTAGTATCATCGGTTCATCACATTCTTCCGACGACATTATTTCAAGGTAGATCAGAATTGAAAAGCTTCCCGGAGAATGTGTTTACCTTGGTGATTGTGTTTACCTTGATGACAATTTGATTTCGTGGTCCGCCAAAAGACAAGCCACCCTATCCAGATCTAGTGCCGAGGCCGAATATCGCGGAGTCGCAAATGTCGTCTCCGAGTCTTGTTGGATTCGTAACCTACTCTTGGAGCTGCATTGTCCCGTTACGAAGGCTACCTTAGTTTACTGCGATAACGTCAGTGCGGTATACTTGTCCGATAATCCGGTCCAACATCTGCGAACTAAACACATTGAAATGGACATACATTTTGTTCGTGAAAAAGTCGTCCGTGGTCAAGTCCATGTCCTACATATCCCCTCGCGTTACCAGATTACCGATATTTTTACGAAGGGGCTTCCCACACAACTCTTCGATGACTTTCGAGATAGTCTCAACGTCCGACGTGCTCCCGCTTCGACTACGGGGGTGTATTAGCAAATACTACAAATATTCTATTTATGGCATGTGAATATTGTAGATTAATATTTGATTTAGTCAACGATACCGTATTGATTTTATTTATTGTAGGCATGATTTAGGCATGATTGGCAGTTGCAATACTTGTATATAATCTGAGTATACTAATGGAATACACAAGGAAATTTCCTTCAAAATATTTCTTACAGACACCTATCCCAACAAGCTTAAGACAAAATGAATTTTAATGTATGCTTCATAGTATTGCTGTGTGGTTAAAATTTTATGTCGAATTATGGTACTTCTAATCAGTTTGATTTGCAGAACCGAAATCTTTCTGTACTCATTACCATTGATCTAAGTTTTTTGACTCTGCATAGTAACAAATTGACTTCTAAAATTGAGAAATCTGCGTACAGGTCTGTTGCTACTTTATTCATTTGCCTTTTCTAATTTGCAATGAATTGTGGTTAGCAGAGATCAAATTGAATCTCTTTTGTTCTCAATATATTGCTGATTTCGAATCCAATTATAGTCACAATCTTTAATTGCTGCAAAATTGTTGGGTTGTTGAATACAAATCAGATTTGATTTGATTTGATTGATCTATTAAATTGATCGTGATCCTACCGGACGGTTATAATTGTGGAAAATAAATAAATTGTAAGTAAAAAGATTGTAGCTGCTATTGTATGTTCCAATATGCTCAGGTGGTTGTAGTTGAGTTTGGTGAACTCTTTCTGTACAAGTAAAAAGTTCTACGGTGCATATAGATTGATTGATTTGTTCAACCAAAAATATATGTCTCCCCTTGCTGCTACGGAATTGTGATACATATGGCTAAGTGTGTGGTCTTTAAATACTACTCAACGTGTTACGTGTATAGTCATTAGCTATATGGTACATGCACTATATTGGCTTTCTGTGCTCAAGTTTATCAAATTAAACTGCTATCTACTTGTTTGTTCGATCTAACAGTATTGATAATTCTGGGAATTAAACAAGTTAGTGCCTTATGAATTTTGGAACAGCTTAGGTGTGCACAATATTTTAAAGGTATAGTAGTTGCTAACTTTGGTTACTTATTCATTTCTTTTATATATGTGAATGAGATACACTTAGTATTGTGGTTACATGGAAATTTTATACCTTCTGTGCACACTGGATACGTGATGAGTATAGGTAGTGCAGAAACAAACTGGATATTTGTCGATCTTCTGTTCACTGAACAGAAATGAAAGGATACACCGAGGTGAATCCAAGGTGAATGTGTCTTTGTGACACAAGTGTACGTGCTTGTTGTAGCACTAGACGTAGCACCAGTGACCGGTTAATCCCATCCCTTGGATGGAGAAATTCGGTGGTGCAACAAACTATGCTTTGAATGATCAAACTGGATTGATCAGTATGTTGACAGTGAAACTGTCTGTTGAGCACAAATAGATGCTTTGTGAAGAGCCAGTGAGATTGGCTTTAAGATCTTCTTACATGCTTGAGTAATCTTGCTTGTGACACTATGACTAAGACTTGAAAATTTCAAATTCGTTCGTCTATTGATGAACATGGTGTTGCTACCAAATTTGATCCTCATCACAAGTGTCTAATATGTGTTGAAGCCATGTTGGCTAACTCACCGGTAGACCGGTAAAAAGGAACACAGAACCTCCAGATTCATGCAAACTAGAGGTGATAAAAGTATAATGTTACTTTTATTGAGTATAGCACCGAAATATTATGATGCTGAAAAGAGAAGGTAAGGCTCGTGTTGCCTTGAGGGTTGTCAGAATGAAGCTGATAAACATAGCAAACGGATGAGATGTATCCGTAGGAATTGTGATGGGGGATATGATGTATTGTTTCATGAGTCTTGCTAAGGGCCCGGCATCATTCATCAAACAACTACACCAAACACACCTCAGTCAAGTGGTATGGCTACGTGCAAGAACCGAACTCTTAAAGAGTTGATGGATGCTATGTTGATAAGTTCGAGTTTACATCAGAACTTGTGGGGGGAAGATGTCCTCTCAGCAGAATTCATTCTGAACAACATCCCTTCCAAGAAGAAGGGTGCTACCCCATATGAACTGTGGAAAGACTACAGATTCTTGGCTATGTGGGGGTGTTTGGCTAAGGTCGAAGTACTTAAACCAAAGTGAGTGATAGGACCTAAGATCATTAGTGCCTATTGGTTTTGGTGCATAAATCAGACATCAATGATGTACATGAACATGTCATCACCGAGTCTAAGAATGTGGTGTTCATTGCGGATATCTTTCCTTGTAAGGAAAGTGTTAAAGAAGAAGCAAGCATGAGTAGCGGGCATATGAGTCTGAAAAAGAGAGTGATTCTCAAGAATTTGAAGAACCTCATCATAGTAAGAGGGCTAAGACTTCCCAGTCTTTTGGTCCTGATTTTATGACCTATATGGTAGAAAACGAACTAAAGAAATATGCTGAGGCAATGTCTACTACAGAGCTCCTTTCTGGAAAGAGTCTGTAAATAGTGAAATACAATCCATCATGCAAAACCACACTTGGAAGTGGTTGGTCTTCCAACGGGAAATAAACCACTCGAGTGCAAGTGGATCTTCAAGAAGAAGTTAAAGGTTGATGGATTTATTGTAAGGCATTGTTGGTAGCCTAAGGGTATCGACAGACAGAAGGCCTTGACTTCTTACTCACCAGTTATGAGAATTACTTATAATAGGTATAGCTGGAGACTATAACCTGGAAATCCATCAAATGGATGTTTGTGGTGAGTTGAAGGAAGAGATGTGCTTGGAACAACCCGATGGGTTCATAGTTCCAGGCTAAGAGTAAGGTGTGTAGACTTGTTAAGTCTCTCTGTGGCTCGAATAATAGCCAGAGCCACGGCATATCGAGTTTGACAATGTTATGTTGTCAAGTGGGTAGGACATATATATGTCTACATTAAGAACACACCTATGTGATAATATGTCTATGACATGCTGATAATGGGAAGTACTCATGGGAGTATCATGAATACGATAAAGGTGCTGACAATGAACTTCGATACTAGGGAGTAAGATCTCTAGAATATTCGATGGACTTGTGGTGACAAACTCATTATATTGAGTCTGTTTTGAAAAGATTTAATGTTTTTTTATAAAAGTCCAATGAGCACTCCACTTGACCTAAGTATGCACTTAGTCAAGAACAGATATGAACCTGTGGATCAATTGAGATATTCTCAAGTGATCGGAAGTCTGATGTACATAACCAACTGTACACGACCAGACTTAGCATGTTCAATGAAGAAACTGAGTAGTTTCACGAGTAATCCAGATCATAATCATGGGAAAGCCTTAAATAGGTTGTTGAGGTACATAAAGTACACTATGAGTCTATGATTAAGATATACTAGATGATGTGATGCCAACTGGATATCAGATACGAAAGATTCGAAGTCCACCAGTGGATACTTATCCACGATTGGTGGTGCTGCTGTGTCTTGGAAGTCTACAAGACAAACGTGCATAGCTCGTTCCACAGTGGAAGCTGAGTATATAGCCTTGATAAGGCTGGAGAAGAAGTTGAATGGCTTTGGAATTTCCTAGAGGATGTTCTATGCCGATGCTGGTCGCTATCAATCATACATACAACGCGATAGTCAGTCGGCTAAAGGAAGGGCACAGAGTAGTGTGTATAATGGTAAGTCTCGACACATATGGTGTAGACAAAATACCATTAAATAATTTATCTCTAATTGCGTGATTTCCATCGATTGTGTAAGGTCGAAGGAGAATCTTGCGGATCCGCATACAAAAGGTTTAGCTAGAGATCATATGTCAATTTTGACAACCGGAATGGGACTGAAGCCTATTACGCATGTTTCCTTGTAGTGGCAACCCAACCATGTTGACTGGAGATCCCATGATCATGGTTCAAAAGGGACAACTAAGCTATAAAGAATACCCAAAGACTTACCCATTCTGAGAGAATAAAAGTGCTATCTGCAGAGGGTGTGAGGTTAAGCTTAGCTTTTAATGATTCCTATAGCTTGATATTCAAGTGGAGTAAGGCAGAATACCCTTGATAGGAGGTCACCTATGTAAGTGCGAAGTGGGGCCGCTTCTGTGAAAATTTTGAGGCTTGAATTCTCTAAAGCACTTTCTGAAACCAAGTGTTGTCCAGGGCCGAGACAGACACAACCATGAGAACCGAAAGGTGCTAAGGGAAATATTGTGTGAGTGCTATTGTCTTGGTTTACACTAAAGGAAGAACAGTTCAAGACCTAGTTCACTGATTAGCCGAGTAAATCCGATAATACTTCACTAAGGCAGGTTCAAGGCCAGAAGCTACCTCTGCTGATGCAATATTTTTCCGTCTGACTTCTCTTCAGAGTCTTCATTTGCATTTGCATTAATTTTCATTCATGTGGGGGATTGTTGGAGAAAAAGCCCTTTTTGAAGGGTTGAATAGTCAACTTTAGCGCGATTTACGGTTAGGCTCCGATGTTTGTCATCGAGAGTTGATGATATCATTAAATATTCCATACGTCAAAGCTTGTAGATGATGGGCTTTTGAATCACTCGATTCGGATGTCGGGTTAATGAGAAATTAATAGCTAAAGTTGGTAGACAATATGTAGGATACGGGAGTTGAAGGGAGGACCTCACCCCATTCTCCCACATAGGTAACTTGAGGCTTGTGAGCTCAAATAATAAGAGCTAGTGTATACTCTTATAGATGTGCCCCAAGGGGGGCAAGACACTTTTGTGCAGGATGGAGGACTTAGATTATACCACACGCGCGTGCGCCTCCGCCGCCGTCTGGCTCGGCTCGTGCTCGAGCTCGAGCTCGGGTCGGTTCGGTTCGGTTTGGGTGTTACTATTAATTTTTTGGACAAAATTTCTTTATGAAATTAAACATAAAATTAATTTTTGAATGTGATTGGGTCATTCGACCAATCAGAATTCATTGAGTCATTCGACCAATGAGAATTCAGACGACACATCATCCGACCAATCAGATGAGTATATAAGTCGAAATTAGCCTAATAATTTCGACCTAGATGACTTTCCTTGAGGGAGAAGTCGGCCATTACTTTTCCAAGGGGAAAAGTTTCATGACATGTCTAGGCCAATCATATTTGAGCATTGGTTCCTCCTCTCCACTATATAAAGAACCCCATGGATGAGAGTTTAAGTATCGAATTTTCTCTTGTGTCTTTCCACCACAAAGAGTCAGTCATATAGATCTAGACATTGAGTCGAAGAGAAGTCGGAGCACTATGTAAGTTCGCCGGAGCTTGGGTTTTTGAAGTGCCTCTAAATCCGAGACGAAAGCCGTTGTATCTTGGGAGACAGTTGCTACTACCGTGGGCACCATACCGGAGCAATTTGTCTTAAGGAAAGAGTAACTACTCGCCTTGGTTTGATTTCTAGTCCTTTGTTTTCTGCATCAAACTTTTATTGTTCCTTGTTCGAGTTAGATATGTATGATAGTATAGATTGTGTTAGATCTGTTAGATAATATGACTATTTCTATTCGCATTATTTATTATCTAATTTAATCATCCGTAATTAGTTCCGTAAATTATGGATTTGTTCCGCAAGTCACTCCACCCACGACACCTATCCCAACAAAGAATTCAAAAAAGTTAAAATTTTCTCAATATAACAACTGTAATATGTAACCAATATTAACCTGCAAAAAATAAGAGAAGTTTCGGGTTTATTATCCACTTTCATTGCTTGCGTTTGAATTCTCTGCTTAACAATCAACATCTTAATGACATTTTACTATAAAAAAAATTGTAATGTGCAGCAGCTAAATTAGCACATGTCCTTGCTCATGCATCAAATTTTGTCATGACCACTGGTGATTTAGATGAAAAAGTAAGACAACCAAAAACTCTTAAGATTTCATAGTTAGGTTGTTTATTGTAAATAATGAAGAAATGACTTTTGTTGTCAATGACAGAAGAAGGCAACGTGTTCATCAACCTAACAGAGTGCAGAACACAATAGCCCCATAGATTTATAGGTAAACCAGACTGAAATTTTAATGCTCTGGCAACATTCATGATGTGTTGGTGTTTTCTTTCCACAACACCATTTTGTTGTGGAGTGTTAGCACAGCTTGTCTCATGAATGATGCCTTTTGCATTATAGAATTCAGAATAATTGAATTCTTGACCATTATCAGTTCTAATGGTCTTGATGGACTTGTGGAACTGAGTAAGGGCATATGGTAAAAAGCAAAAATGACACTCCTCGCCTCATCTTTGGATTTTAAAAGATATATCCAAGTATACCTACTGAAGTCCTCAACAATAGTCAAAAAATAAGATTGACCATGGATGGTTTGGTGTCTATAAAGACCCCAAATATCCATGTGTATCAAATCAAACACAGAATCAACAATAGAAGTACTTAATGAAAAGGGTAATTTCTTTTGTTTTGCCAAAGGGCACACATAGCACACAGAATCCTTAGGTGTTTGAATCTTATTACAGGTGTCATGCAGTAAAAGAGCTCTATTACTAGACATGTGGCCTAATCTATAGTGCCACAACATATCATCTGCTATTTTATTTGACAGAGGGTGCTGAGAACAGGTAGCTATCAGTGTTGTGAGGACAGAACAATCTGCAGTGAGCACATACAACCCTCTAACTTTACTAGCTGATCCAATCATCCTCCCATTGGATTTTTCCTGCATTAAACACTTATTAGCAACAAATGTAACATAAACACTTTAATTATTGGTCAGTCTAGTAATAGAAATGAGATTATACTTAAAACCTGGTACACATAAGACAGTATATAAACTGAGATGCCTATTTATATTAACCTGCCCTATAAAAGTGATAGGATGTTTTCACCATTACGCAAAGTGATAGATACCCCATTAACAGGTTTCTTGGTGAAAAACATATTACTATAAAAAACAATGTGGTTTGTGGCACCTGAATCCACAATCCAACCGTTAGAAGACAGACCTTGAACCTCATTAGGATCTGGTTTGAAATTTGTAGTGAAGGCAGTCACTTGGTTCACATAAGGTTGTATAGATTCTCATTTAGTGCCCTGGACCATTCTTATTGACTGTGCAACTTGATCTTGCAACTGACTTATCTGAGTCTGTTGGTTAGGATGCACGACAGGATTGGGGTCAAAGTCTGGAATTGAATCTTGAGTATCTTCTTGGCTAACCATGTTGATTCTAGGCTTGAATTTCCAGGCTGGAGGATACCCATGCTTTTTATAACACTTGTGTATAGAATGACCATTAAAACCACAGAATGTGCACTGAATCTTTTTGTTGTTTGTGTTAGAATTGTTATACCCTTGATTCCCATATTGACCTTGGTATCTTTGCTGATTGGAGATAGACTGGTTACCAATCCTATTTTGACCTTGACTTGATTAACAAAAGCTATGGCCTCTGACCTTGGGGATGTCCTAAGGCATATTCTGCCTGTCTCTCAAATTTAATAGCCATGGCAAATGCTTGCTTCAAGTTAGGCAGATGAGTTAACAAATAAACCTGAGATCTAACATGTGCAAAGCTATCATTCAGCCCCTTCATGAATCGGATGACATGATATGCTTCTAAAAAATCTATCATCTTAGAGCTGATGTTACAAGCACATGGATGCCCACAATCACAGTGAGGTACAAGCTTTAAGATGTCTATTTCATCCCATTTAGCCTTCAGTTTTGTGAAATAAGAGGTGACAGACATGGAACCTTGTTTGATCAGATTCACCTCTTCAAGTAAATCTGACACCCTAAAATAGTCCATATTCGAAAATCTATCTTCCAATTCCAACCACATATCCCTGGTAGACTTAATCCACGTAATACTTTGTGCTATATTAAGAATCATAGACTTAATGATCCAAGTTAGTACTGTAGTATTGCACTGACTCCATAATCTATACATATTATCATTCACATTAGGTTTCTGGATAGTACCATCAATAAATCCCAACTTGTTATTAGTTTCAAACATCATAGTCATAGAACGAGCCCAAGAATGGTAGTTTTTAGCATCAAGTGGAGGAGAACTAAAAGGGACAGAAGGATTTTCACTAGGATGTATATAAAATTGGCTAGAAGTACTAACCACAAGACTTGTTTCTTCAATGCTTGCACCATCAGTCCTTTGATTAGCAGTTGTTCGAGTCGCCATGGTAGAAGAAACAAGAAATTGCAAAAAGATGATAATTAGAACTCTCTCACGGCTCTGGAAAACGAGTGATCCTCTCAAGAATCAACAAGAAGATGCAGAAATCCGAAACTAATATGCAGCTTAAGAGTACGCAGCAGCTAGAGCTCTGATACCATGTAGAAGTTCTTATTATTGAAGAACTTCATGAAACAAGAACTACAAACTAAAATGTTGAAACATAAATATAAACATAAAGGAACATAAAAGAGTAAAAACACATATTCATTATGAATCAATCAATCAAGTTTACAGAGTGCTGATACATGCTTAAATAGACTAACATTGACTCAACTACCTATAAAACGGTTATAACTAACTTCATACTATTCTAACTGCCTTCGATTGAAAACTGGCTGAAAGTGTTTACTGAAATTCCCCAAAGATTTGTGCTTCCAGACTTGCACTTTGTTCTAGTCCCTCATTCATTTCACATCATTCCCAACCTAGAGGTGAACATTCTTTCCCTCACATCCACTTGTACCAAATCCAACAACTTCATATTTTCACACAGATTTCAACAACAAAGAATACGGTGAAATCGATCCACCTCGTCATTCTACTTGGTATCGATTGGTATGTGATCATATTATAGTTTAATTTTTCCAAAAACCATTTTTCGGGCTTTAATTTTAATTTTAATCAGTACATATATCAATAACATTTTTGAATGCTATTTTCAGGATGTCATGATGGTAAACCATGGATCCAAGTCATATACGTATATATATAGATAACAGCTACGCGTGTAGCTATTAACATTCATCTCCGCTGCAAAATTTATTTCTTGCTGTTAACATTCATCTCTGCTGCAAAATTTATTTCTTCTTGGTAATCTACTACCGGTAATAATTGCTGCGATTCAACCAGCTGAGTTCATTGGATTCATAAATGAATTTCTTGCTGACCCCGACAATGTTTCACCTACCCCAATTATCCACCTTGCTGAAACCGAACCTTAATTTTATCGTCTACACCTGAATCAACTCGCAGGTACGCTTCTTTTCTGTTATTGTTCATCTCCCGCCAGGTTTTATTATACAGTAATTATGATTCTTTTTCTTTTGTACAGTTGATCGGTACTAGATCACGCATCAGGACGGCGGGTGGAAATCCGGTAGAGCCAGTGACCGAATCAGGGACGAAGAGGATCATGTAATCGGTTATATAACACATCTTTCCTACTGCCCCAACCAACCTAATCTGGCATCTGGTTATAGGATGCGGGGTACTCTCGTCACATGGTGCTACGAGGGCTATGTACATGACGAAACTTCAAGAAACTTGTTATTGCTGATAAAGGGTATTTCAATATTAATATCTTTCTCTCTTTTCAGCACCCAGATGGGTCGTGTGTAAGGCGTACTAGTTCCGCCAGTAGGTCTGCAAGATGCCGGTGCCGGTCACGGTCAACATAATGTTTTTGATCAGCCAGCAAGTGGAAATCATCTTCATCACACGTTGATACTTGCAATAGTTTTTTTTTTTTAATACTTGCGATAGCTGTGAGCATGACATTTCTTGCCTTACTCACGTTAGGGTATTTGTAGCAGAAATCATTTATGGTGTCATATCCCTAAAATGAAAATAAAAAAAGAGTCTCAAATAGCTTCCACAGCAGAGTCTCTACCCCTATTTATTTTTAAGGATATGAACAGTGCATCCCTACATTTGAGGATGCACTATTCACGTCCCTAAACATATTTGGATAAGGATAAAGTTTTTGTTGAAATGAAATAATAAATATTTAATTTGTTATGAATAGGGTTGCGAGTTAGAATATATATAAGGATAAAGATCTTTTGTAGAGTGTTTTTTTTTAAAGAAGTTGTAGAGTGGTTTTTTTTTAAAAGAAAATTATAGAATGTTTTGAATTGAGATATTGTAAAATAGAAATATATGTTATTTTATATTATTTTAAAAATAAAAAAAAGTGGAACTTAAAATAAGTTTTACGTTTTTTTTTTTTTTTTTCTAAACGAAAGAGGCGCGATTCAACCCTGCTCGAAATGCATCGGCGCCAGAGAGTAAGTTCGGGCGACACTAACCACTAGGATGAGCCGTATGCTCAAAATAAGTTTTACGTGAATCTATCTAACTTATGAAGATCAAAAGCGAAAACAAGATTTATTACTCTAAATCAACTCTTTGTTATTTATTAATTTAGTTTTGCCATATTCTTCTGCTCAAAATTTACCCACGCTCTTCTTCCTTGCCGATTCCTCCGTGAAAAACAATGGGCTCCGGTAAGTTGCTTGCTTCTTCTATTATTTTTCGAAGCTCTGTTTCTTTTTCTATTTTGCGCACCAAGTAAAAGGAATCGAGCTAATTGTTGTTTTTGTTTTGGTTTTTGTTTTTGGTGTGCAGATGCGGATATGGAGGACTATGGGTTCGAGTACTCAGATGAGGATGCGCCAGATGAGGATGTCGATATTGAGAACCAATATTACAACTCAAAAGGTTTTCATTTTATTTGCTATGTAATTTTCATGCAGCAGACTTGTTTGGACCGTTTTTTGGGTCTGTAGTCTAGGTTAGCTGTTTTTGGGTTTTTGTTCTTTGATATGGGTAATTTTGTGCTAGGGTTTTATAGTTTTTTGCTTATACGGTGAAAATAATGAAATCGGTGATGCTGTATGTAGCTAAATTCGAGATACTGACAGCTGCTATTTCCGAAATATTGCGCATGTATGCATATTCATGTTTACTCTCATAAACTTGTTCCCTTTTAGCTTTTTGTAACATTTGGTGTCTTAGGTCTTTTTTGTTTTGTTTGAATTTTCAGTTATTTATGTTGGTGCTTTTTCTTCAGTTCATTATCTTTGAACGATTTGTTTGTCATATAGGCATGGTAGAAACGGACCCGGAAGGAGCACTTGAAGGTTTTGCTGAAGTAGTTCGTATGGAGTCTGAGAAAGCTGATTGGTGAGTAAATTTAAATTTCTTAAGTTACTTGGTGACTGGTGAGTGTGTTCGATAATTCCTTTAACTAGATAGCCTGTAATCTGTGCAAGTATGGACCCGGAAACGTTTAAACTTTTACCGTATTTGTGCAAGGATGGACCCGGAAAACGCTTATACTCACTTAATTGTTTTTAATTTTAGCGATATTATCCTATTTGCACATCAAGGGATGATGTATGGTTCATTTCTTTCTTCAATACTTTACATCCATTTTGTTCATACTTTCTCCGGTTGAGTCACTGTGCTTTTTTTCCCCAGGGGTTTCAAAGCTCTGAAGCAGACTGTGAAGTTATACTATAAACTGGGGAGGTACAAAGAGATGATGGATGCATACAGAAACATGCTAACGTATATTAGATCAGCAGTGACTCGGAACTACAGTGAAAAGTGTATAAATAACATTATGGATTATGTATCTGGCTCAGCTAGCCAGAACTTCAGTCTTCTGCAGGAGTTTTATCAGACTACTTTGAAGGCACTTGAAGAGGCAAAAAACGAGGTTAGTGTGATGTTTCTTTCTAAGCCAATTAGTCATCTCATTGTTCCCTTACGGTAAAATTCTTCGGCTATTTTTTTCTGCAGAGACTGTGGTTCAAGACTAATCTGAAGCTTTGTAAGATTTGGTTTGATATTGGTGAATATGGTAGAATGAGCAAGGTAATTCTTTTTGGCTCCAAAGCAGTTCAAATAGAATACTTAGTGTTGCCTTGTCAACTAGATGAATGAATAAGCTATTTTGGCTGAAGTTTAATTCTGTTTATGTCATCAGATATTGAAAGAACTGCACAAATCTTGTCAAAAAGATGATGGCACAGATGATCAGAAGAAGGGAACGCAACTGTTGGAGGTGTATGCAGTAGAAATTCAAATGTACACCGAGACCAAGAATAACAAAAAGTTGAAGGTGTGTGATTGCAGAGTCACTTATGAACTCCCTTTTTTTTTTATCTGCATTATATATTTTCGTTTTATCGTGTATTTCTTAATTTTCTACCTACTTCTCCCCTTTTCATGATTGTAAACCAACTTGGAGGTTTGACATTTCATATTGTTCCATCCTTCACTTTTGCTGAGAAACTGTTTCAAACGTAACATTTTTATAACCAAGGTGTTATGCATGTATGGGGGAGGGGAAGACATTTTGCATAATAAAAATGTTTATTTATTGCTCTCAAGAATGTAGACTCGGCTTCTTGATTATTGATCTTATTACTGATGGTATTCAAGAAGCTTTTTTTCTGCAGCGACACTGGTTTTGTACACTACTAATAGTCACTACGATGTTAATGTTGGACAAGCATTGATCCCCTCCAATGCACTTTACCATCAAGTGCAAAAAAGCGCACAAAACGTCGTTTTTTTGTGCTTTACCGTCAAGTGCATTGGAGGGGATCTTTTCATAATGTTGGACACAATGCTCTGTGAATATGATGCGAAAAGACTGGATTTTATGTTCCACATCACTCTACATAATGGTGCAATGTACATCTTGTATTCACAGAAAACAATGTGTATATATCTTATACGCCTATTAGTAGTAATTTTTCTTATCCTTCAAGCTACCATAATTATGAGACTGACAGAAAACAATGGACTTGGCTGCAGCAACTATATCAAAAAGCTCTTTCCATTAAGTCGGCAATACCTCATCCAAGAATCATGGGAATAATACGTGAATGTGGTGGGAAAATGCACATGGCAGAAAGGCAATGGGAAGAGGCAGCTACTGACTTCTTTGAAGCTTTTAAGAACTATGATGAAGCTGGAAACCACAGGCGAATCCAGTGCCTGAAGTATGCCATTTCCTTTTTCTTTTAGCCGCGGGCTTGTATTATCGTTGTTTTTTTCAGCTTTCTAGTGCTTTTTTTGTGTGTTATTTTGTGACATTTTGTTTATACTTAATGGTATAAACTAAATTTACTTGTTATCCTTGGTATGCTTATTTTTCTTGTCCCCGTCCCATAACAGATACTTGGTTCTAGCAAATATGCTGATGGAATCTCAAGTTAATCCTTTTGATGGTCAAGAAGCTAAACCGTAAGCTTGAAGTCACAACTATAACCACCCTTCATTATTTTGTTTGTGTGTGTGTGTCGTTGCCTGCTTTAATAGTATGGCCCATCCTTTCAGTATGTTTTTGGTTTATGTTAAATACATCCACCTCCCTCGTGTTTTGTCATTAGTACAGTAACCCCCTTGAGCTTTGGAATACTACATTCTAAACATGAACTACACATTAGGAGTGATCCATTATAATGAGAAAATGCAAGGGAGGTGGGCATATAGATAAATACTGCCCTTTTTACTGCCCCTTATTATTTTTTATGCTATTGTGTAGCTATAAAAACGACCCAGAGATTCTTGCGATGACAAACCTTATTGCTGCTTATCAACGCAATGAAATATTGGAGTTCGAGAAAATTCTCAAGGTAACTTTATCTGCTATTCTATTCCATAGTCTCTATGACAGCTTCTATGCCTTTTTTTCTTTCTATGTTTAATGCTCTATGACCGCTTTTGTTCCTCTTTATATGTGTGTATATATACGTACATGTATAATGCTCATTGGTCATTGTTGCGGTGTTTTGCAGAGTAATAGGAGGACTATAATGGACGATCCATTCATTCGGAACTACATTGAAGATTTGTTGAAGAATATCAGGACCCAGGTTCTTTTGAAGCTTATTAAACCATACACAAGAATCCGGCTCCCCTTCATATCAAAGGTAATTAGCAAATGTGTCAATCACATCTGCCTTGCTCTTTTCTTTCGGTTTATTATTAGAAATAAAAGGGGCAAGTCCCTGTCGGCTTCATCTCAGTAAAACTAGAACCTGTTTGATGTTGTGGTAAACCGTAAGCTGACTAGAGGTCGAGGGTTCGAGCCGTAGAAACAGCTTTTATATTTAAAAGGAATACATGGCAAAGCTATCTTAGAAAATATAAGGTAAGACTACGTCCAGTTGGCATAAATAGACCGACCCTTGCTAAATCCCGTATAGATAGGATGCTTATGCAACGAGTACTACGACAGTGACCGCATTTCTTTTCTCTTTTGATGATTCTATTTGTTTAATGTACTTTTGTATCTATTAATTATATTTGCTCTTTTCTTTAAATGTATTCTGGTGATCTAATGGTCCTTTGGAGTTTGGATGAAGGTTATTAGATATTTATATAACCTGTAATGGAGTCTTATTGATTGAATGAACAGGAGCTTAATGTACCAGAAAAGGATGTCGAGGATTTGTTGGTTTCCCTTATCTTAGATAATCGAATCCATGGTCATATCGATCAAGTGAACCGCCTCTTGGAGCGTGGTGACAGGTTTGACCTACATATCTTTCGTCCTTCTTTTTTTTAATTTATTGATCTTAACAGATTCTTATTTTCTTTTTCTCGTGTTTTTACATTGCCTTTTCTGTCTGCAATTGTCGATACACAGTTCAAAGGGAATGAAGAAGTATGCTGCTATCGAGAAGTGGAACACGCAGCTAAGATCCTTGTATCAAACTGTTTCCAATCGGGTGTGTTGAAGATTCTTATCAGCTTTTGATGAAATATCGGGAACTTAATGAAGATGGAGAGGTTTTTGGCTTTACATTTTGATTGCTCTGCAGCATTATGTAATGTTTCAATGTTTACGTCGACCTTTTGCACGTGTTAGAAGAACTTCGAATTCTTAGTAAGGTGGCGTATGGCTGCAGGATTTTTGCGATACGGGTCAGAGATCAAGAATGATACATCCTATTACAAGTTTCTAATGCATTAACTTAAAATATCCGAGTATATATACGGGTCACGGATCAATCGGTACATATTAGTGTATAAATTTTTTAATTAGTGATAAAAATACATATTTGTTATAAATATACAGATAATATATGGATGTCCATTAGATAAAATACATATTAAATATACAATGTGAACGACAAATGTTCTTACCCCGTAAAGTCACGTTTGACATGGCACATAATTTTAATGGCATGACATAAGATAATCCTAGTTAATATTTAATACAGAAGATAATATGTGTTAATGTTTTAGCTAATATCTTACCTTTGGAAACCGGCATTGAAGTAAATGTAATAGCTCAAAAAAGGATTTCTATCAGCTTTCATATGGGTATTGTAAGGGTAAAGAGATATCTTATTGGAAGCAAATAGTACAACTTCATAATTATATCTTGTATTATTTCTTTCTCAAAGAAATGTATATCATTTCATATTTCCTCATTCTATGTGTTTAGAAATGCCGAGCATACAAGACACTTGATTAAATTGGTTTAATATTAATTGTTTTACAACAATATTAAAAATATTATTTTTATTATTTGGGGTCAGTTGACCCTTTTCTTCCACTTAGCGCCGCCCCGTGTATGACATGTAAAATAGAATTATGATTTTTTTGGATTTTTTGAATTTCATCTCATTAGAGCTTTCTTAAATAAGATAGTCTTTGTTTTCCTTTTTAGGAAAGCATACCACATGATGTGGTGTGTTAGTCCATAATTTGTGGTTTTAAATAGTTATAGTTTTTTTCTTTCAATTGTAATTAAAAAATAATAATAAAATAGTCTTCAATTTAATCGGATTAAATGATTAACTCAATCTATTATCTATTTAATCTCCCGTTTAGTCACTTTAATAATCATATTAAAATAATTTTTTCTTATTCAAATTTTTTTTTTTTTTTTTTTTTGTTGAGAAACCAACAAATTTTATTAAGGTAAATCCGCAAGTGTTGCAGAAACTACATCAGAAGGGGGATGAGTACCCCAGGAAATAACTCCCTTTGACGCGATACCATGTCTGGCTAAAAGGTGCGCGGGGACATTACCAGAACGTTTAACAAAACAAAAACGACAAAGCGGCAAAATAAGCAGAAGCTGCGAGACAGTCACACGCAAGACAAGCCATGAAAGACGGTCATCCGACTGACGAAACAAAGCTTGAATGCAAGATAAGCAGTCGCTCTCGAAGATCATAGAAGAGAACCGCAGCCGAATTGCTTCTTCAATAGCTAGATAAATCGCACGCATCTCCAATAGCTCCGGGGCATCACCCGGATCTATGTGAAAAGAGAAGGCAACCACAACAGACCCCTCAGAATCTCTAAAAATCAGCCCAATACCCGAACCGGCGGCCGCCACCGAAGCATCCGTATTGCACTTCCAAGTACCCAATGCCGTCAGAGTCCAAACCTGCGGATGTGGAGCCCCTTCCGACCCTGCACTAGTTTCACTCATTACCTGCATGTACTCTAACGCCGCAACAGAAGAAGATGAGACAATGCGAGAGACATGGATGGGCGCACCCTTAAAAACCGCACTGCAGTGCGCCTTCCAAAGATTCCACACAGTCATACAGAACTCAGACACCTCCTCTACTGAGAGACGCTCCACGAGGTCCCCAAAGAACTCCCGAAACCCAGATGACCGCCGAGCCAATTGGCTCCCAAAGGAAGAGGCCCCCCAGATGGCCTTAGCATAGTCACAGTCAAACAAGACATGGCGCATAGTTTCCCGCTCCCGTCCACATGCCAAACAAACCCCATCCCCAAGCTTCCGCTTGAGAAGGTTCTCCCCGATCGGTAAGCAACCCTGCAGGCACCTCCATAGAAAATGCTGGACGCACGGAGGTACAATCACTCGCCAAACATCACGCCATACTCTATCCGGCCCAGTAGAGGATGACCGATGACCCACGAGAAGCCGAGTACAACCCCCCGCGCGAGCTCAAAGCTAAGAAATAGCCTAATTTGACCGTATAACACCCCTTCCGACCATAATGCCAAATACGTCTATCAGGGTGGGAAGAAGGGCCAGCAACAGGAGTTTGAAGAATCACATCCACCTCCCATGGGCTAAAAGCTTGCCGGATCAAAGGCAGGTTCCACTGCCGACCGCCAACCGCCAAGAGATCATGTCCCAAAGTGCCAGTCGGAAGTGAATGAGAGGAATGTGTGATGCGGAAGGAAGGTGGCCGAGAGACCCATGCATCGTGAAAGACAAAGACCGAATGTCCATCTCCTATTCGCCATCTCAAACCCACCGCGAGTAGATCCCGCCCCTCCAACAAACTCCGCCAAAGAAAAGAGGGTCGCCTCCTCAAACCTGCAGCAATGATAGTCATACCCGAATGATACTTAGCACTCAGAACTCGGCAAACAAGGGCCGTGGGGCACTGTAACAAACGCCAAGCCTGCTTAGCCAGTAGAGCTAAATTAAAGGCCTCAAGATCCCGAAACCCAAGGCCTCCCAAGTTCTTCGGCAGACAACAAACATCCCAGCTCTGCTAATGCACTTTCCATTTATCCCCAGCATCTCCCCAGAAAAATCCTTGAATAAGTCGCTCAAGCTCTCGAACCAACGTTACCGGAATCTTGAAACACTGCATAATGAAGGTGGTATTGCCTGCAAAACCGACTTCGTCATAACCTCCTTACCCGTAGGAGATAAGAGTTTAATTTAATTTATTATTTATCTTATAAATAATCTTTGACTATTTTGTGTTACGTAGAAACACATCTTCTTTCTGGCAAATAATAGAGTTACTCTCTCAATTCTACACCATAAATCATAATCATCTCATCACATATTTTTCACTTGTAAAAAAAAATTAAAAGGAAAACTTGAAACAATCACAACCACGAGATTTTTTGTTGGTGTAAAAATCGTATAGATATGAGGGAGTAACTCTGTCATCTCACTTTCTTCATACACTTTAAATACTTTGTAATTAGGTAGATTGGTTTTTCCAATATTTCATTTATCATATAAATGATCGTTAGCAAAATTTCGGGAAAACTAGTTTTTTTCATTTATTCAAAGAGTGCTTCAAAATGAGAATTACGCAAGACAAGCCGGGGACCGTGGGTTTACACAGTGTCGGATCCAGAAATTAATTCCAGTGGTGTCACCGGATCTTAAACTACATTTTTTGTCAAAAAAATTCTTTGAGTGGGGTCACGGAAGCTTAAAACGACAATTTTTAGCGGCAAAATGACATATTTTAACATTAAAATTAAATCGTTTTAATACTAAAAAAAGTTTCTCGAATCTCGGTGGGGTTACGTGACCCCACCCTAATGAATGTGTGTCCGCCCTTGGGTCTACATCCAAAAACTCCAACGACCCAAACGACCGACCGAACTCCTCAGTCGGATCGCTTGGCTCGTTAATCCTGACGTCGTATCACCATAGAGTCAAGATTGCACTCTTCCAAAATAGAAATCATATTTACTCCACTTATTCATAGCAGCTACCGAACGCTCACTGATATAATCATTACTTATAGATAACCCTTCATAGACAGTTCATATACATAGCAATGCATTGTTTGTAAGGCCTCTCCATAACCTCTAGTGATTGATTTCCTTTGATCATATCAGAGGTGCGCAAAATCTATCAGTACCAGGATTAACCAACGAGGGACCGTATATCTACTTCCTCTCACGAAGAAGGAGTGAACTCTATCTTTGTGAGTTACATTCCTGGCTGCCGATCCTTTAGTGGTGCTAAGATGGTCGGGATTAAGGAAGACTTTGCTTGGCCAACTGTGCCGCCAAATTAAATGTCACCCTTAAAAAATGCATTAGTTTATAATCACATCAGAATAAAGATTCGATCCATAAATGGTCATCTTTTGCTTAAATTATAATCTCTCGTTACAGACTTAGTACGAGATCATCATATTGAATCGGTCCAGTCCTACATGAACTGTTCACGTATGAGTGCAGCCACTAAGGTGTCCAACAACGATGGCCTGGATCAAGCGGTCACTACTGATAGTTTGACTGTGAGATCCCAAACTCTGATAAATTATGAAAAAGTCAATTCACCATGGACTAAATGTTTAAGGTAGTACACCATAACATCAATCATCCGCACATAACACTTATGCACTGAATTTTATGGTTACATGACGAACTCTCAGGTGTCATTTATATTTATGCAATTAAGCAAATAAAAATCAATTAGATAATATTACTTTTATTTAACTAAAACAATATATTATTGTTTTTTCCTGGGCACTGTGCCTAACAGTTTCTTAATGACTTAACATAAGTGCTTGGTGCATTCCCTCAAAAAAAAAATTTGCTTGGTGCAACATTAGTAATATTACTAGTCATACATCCAACGTGGGTCTGGGTCACGGTACCCGCTCGGTACATCATCTTGAAACAACATGGGTAACACAACTAGTTATAAATCCGACATGGTAATGCGCTTAATATTATTATATATGGTACTCCACTTAGTAATCACAATAATGCAAGTAGGGGCACATAAAGCAATAAGAACATGTTTGAAACCATAGCTAACATACGTGAGCATACAAGGACCATATCACCACCGAACTACCATTCTACCTCCACTAAGCGTATAAAAAAGAATCAAAAAAACGTAACCAGAATGTAGAAGAACTTACTGAAAACCTTGCTGACAACACCAAACCCCTAGAAAGTAAGAGCATCACCCCGTACGCTTTCCCGGATGGAGGGCGGAGCCCAAGCCTTAGCCATAGAATCAATTGGCCTTACAAGTACCCGACTGAACCCTAACACATGGATATGTCCAATTTACGTGTGATTTAACATAAAAATGGTACTGAAACAACTTTAAAACATGATCTTGATATGAATACGAAATCTTTTGATAAGAAGAAATATTTACCTTAAAGACGAGTCAAATTACGAATCGAACAACAACCAACTATCAAATCTTATGTGAATCTACAAATCGATAATGAATCTAACATAAGTCTTACGTGAATCTAACATACAAAGATCAAAGCGAAGTTAAACTATGAAACAAGTATAACTTGTTAAAAAAAAAAACAATTATAACAAAATAAAGGTATAGTTTTTTTTTTTGTTTTGAAAACATAAAGGTATAGTTGTTGAGAATTGATTTATTTATTTTGATAAATATAAAATAAAAAACAAGTTATTACTTAAGTAAAATCAGACCCTAAATAAAGTCTAAACCGGTTCTTTATTTATTTATTAATTTAGTTTTGTCCGTATTCTTCTACTCAAAATTTACCCACCTCCTCCTTGCCGATTCCTCTGTTTCTCAATCGTGCTCTCGAATCCTGAAAAACAATGGGCTCCGGTAAGTCGCTTGCTTCTTCAAATTTTGGCACGTCCACGTGGTCAAAGTGTAGATCATGATAGAGGCTGTGGTCGTGAACGCAACCTATCACAAGAGGCCGTGGTCGTGGATGAAACCTATCACAATTAAGATTGTAATCATCGAATTTGGATCATGATAACAATGAAAATAAAATATGTGGTGACAATTTTAGAAGGAAAGGAGATTGGTCTAATACATGGCGTACGGCAAAACATCTTGTTGAACAAATATGTCAGATAAAGTCTTGTTGAACTCTATCGTAGAGGTTAGATAGGGCCGATAAAGTAATTGAGACAATGCCAGATAGGCCGGATATTAATCGAGACAAAGCCCGATAAAGTTATTGAGACCAATTTATTGAAGTATGGTGATTTCAGTTGATTTTTTGGTTGACATGACACTATGTCACAACTGGAAGTTGTGGATTTTTTTAATGACACCGCTAGATGGCTTATGTTGATTGTGTATTTTTGCTCGATGGTTGGTAATTCCTGTTGATTGTGTGCTTTTTCTCAATGGTTGGTAATTCCTCTTTTGTTTAAGTTGTGGTTTGTAATTCCTCTAGTTGTGGTTTGTAATTCTTCTAAGTTGATGTAGGTGCAGTTTTAATGGTGGTTTGCAATTCCTCTAAGGTTGATGTAGGGTGCAGATTTGATGATAATTTCTATTTTAGTAATAAAATGGTGATTTTCATATATGATAGGTTGGTTTTATTTATGTGAATTATGATGAATTCTTCTCGACATGTATAAATACTTCTTCCTCTACTAGCAATATTAAGTGAACTCGATATGGTAGCTACATTGAAAATGACAAGGGTTAATGTGCTATAATAATAAATTATAGATGCAAATGACGTAAGATAAAAGTTCTTTGTTTAGAATGCTCTACACTTAGTCTACTGATTTCAATTTTTTTAAATATCATTTTGATTTTCGCTTATGGCTAAACAAAATGATTAAATGTGTTGAAATTAAAATGTATTATTCGATGCCGGTTTTCGTAAGTATCTTATTTGAAACACCTTTTGCATAAGAATAGATTTACATAGTTTCAAGTGATATTCTCAATTTGTAGAAAATCGATTTATACCGATACAAATTTCTAACCAACGGCGAAGATTTCTTCAATATACAATTCATTTCTATCATATTAATTCACTAAAATATTTTAGAATTTGATAGACTATTACTTAATTCTTAGAAATATTTTGAACCCACTTAAAAAATGAAATATTTTGAACTCATTATTTTTTAGAAGTTGAACGCATTATTATTTAGATCAAATCATCTTTAATACTAAGTTCTATAACACAATTGTGATACATTGTGTTGTTTGATTGTCAATATTATTATTAATTTCAAAATCTCCTTGACTTAATCATTCTAATAAGCATTGTGAGATTTTTTTAACGGTTTTAAGATGCAGTTCACGTCATGTTATTTTTTCATAAAAGTATTTCTTTGTGAATCCTTTACTTTCATTTTACTATATTTATGGTACAGTACGCCGGAGATAAATTATAATATTGATTTTACACTGCAATTCGCCACATGTTTTGGCAATTATTAAAGTTTGGTCTGTGAATTGTTACTGTTTGAACGAATTTTAACATGCGTCATTGGTTACTGTGGTTATTGTTGGGGTGTACCAGCATCCTCAAGCGTAAGAGGATTCGACTGATGCGCAGAAAAACTGTATTGTGTTAAGAAATAAAGTAGCACCTTAACACCAATTGGTTTTAGTAGAACGGTAAGTGCTATCTCAAATTCATCAATTTATACATAAAAAGCATCTTATTGTTTCTAGTTTTCCGGGCATACATGTCTTCAAGATTTTTCCACAGAGACCTAGCATGTTTTTTCTCACTAATGTGATTTAAAACATTATCATCAACCCATTGTCTAATATAACTACAAATTTGCCTATGCAACAAATTTCACTTTTCATCTGTTTTATCTTCAGGTTTTTCAGCACTGAAGACCGCAAAAATAATTCTTCACATACAAAAGATCCTCCATTTTATTTTTCCATATGGCATAATTAGACCCATTCAAAGTGAACATTCTATTCAAGTTGGCTTACATTTCACCAATAAAAAGGTTCACCAAAAACACTTTAAAACCAAATCAACTAACCGGGGCTCCGATACCACTTGTTGGGTATTTGTGATACGTGTGGTATTGCGGTTGTTAGTTTTCCCAACAAGTGGTATCGGAGCAAGGTCACCGGTTCGAATCCCGGCAGCAGCGTGAGCGTAATGATTCCACGGTGTGGTTGCAAATACTGGGGGCATGCTGCGTAATGATTCCACGGTTGCAGATGCTGGGGGATTGTTGGGGTGTACCAGCATCCTCAAGCGTAAGATGATTCAACTGAGGTGCAGAAAAACTGTATTGTGTTAAGAAATAAAGTAGCACATTTACTAACACCAATTGGTTTAGTAGAACGGTAAACATTTGATCCTAATAGTTATGACAATTCTTTATGTGAAAATTATGATCCAATCAGAATTTGGTTGGTTATTCAAGAATGTTGGTATACTGAACCAATTAAGAAAATACAAGACTACCCAACTTGAATCCAAGCAATTACAAGATATTTAGCCCAATTTCACGTCACCTAAGCCACAATTTACGTAGCTACCCATGATTAGTGTTAAGGATCAAGCGCTTACCGTTGTACTAAAACCAATTGGTTGTAGTAAAGAGTGCGGACAATCTCTCCCAACACCCCTCTCAAGTGTTGGCAATTTGTCCAACACTTGCACAATTTTTAAGAGTGTGGGCAATTTGTCCAACAAAAGTGTTGGTAATCTGTGGGCAAGTGTTGGCAATTTGTCCAACACTTGCATAATTTTTTTCAATATTGTTCCAACCAGGGTTTGATCCCGTGACCTCTGGCTCTGATACCATGTTAAGGATCAAGCGCTTACCGTTGTACTAAAACCAATTGGTTGTAGTAAAGGTGTGTCACGGAATTTATTAACACAAAACAAGTAATAATCCGGTTAACCTCAAGTATAAGGATCGTAGTATAGAGGCTATGCCGGGTCGATCTTACGGGAATCAAGCGATTGTGAATTCTAGTTTTTATTCCTAACTAACCTAGGTCACGATTACTAAACTAAACAAATGGATAGAACTAAACAAAACCGGAATAAAACTTAACTAAAACGTAAAATCCGACGTGAAGATATGATCTAAAGCCGTGAAGGATCTGCTTTCAACCAATTTAAACTAAACTAAATCTAAGGTGCAAAGGGAAGAACTAACTAAACTCAAGTAATTCAAATTCAAGGTTTTTACTCAATAATTTATGAAGGAACAAGCAATTGATCCACCTATCCTATCAATATTCAGTTTCAATTCAGATTATTTCGTGATTACTAATCAAGTTGTGATTCACCTATTCAAAGGTATGAACCCTAATTTCTCAGGCAAGTTCGTCTATTAATCTCTATCTTTCGATCTAAGGATTAACGCTCTCAAATCAAGGTGTGAAATCTCTCAATTTCTAACCTAGAGATCTAACCTAATAACTCTCGTTAATTAGATCAAATATCTATCCTTTATCGTGGTGATCTAAAGTCTAACTTGATTTTCATCAATTAAACAATCAATAAAGCAAGCATCTTTCGATATGAATTTGCAACAACAATGTAAAACATGATAAAGGAACAACTCGTAATAGATACTCACAAAATAACCACAAAAGAAATCGAATTGCTTGAATCGGACGGCTTCACAACGCTTGTTCAATGGAGGCCTAGCCTCTTAGCATCCTCTTGAAGATCGAATTATTGAAGTAAAAGAACATAAAAAGTGTTTAGAACTACTAGAAAACTAAGAACAATGAAATCTCACCGCCCACAGGGTTTAGGGTTTGTAATATATCGTATATTGTGAGGAAAAACGCTACCGCTATTTATAGAAGATTAAGTCGGTTTCAGCATGTCGGCCGACGGACGCCCGTCTGGAAAGGGTGAACGCCCGTCCATCTTGTGTAATTTTCTTCGAGTCGGGCCGAGTCATGATCAGACACCCGTCTGCCAGCGTCCACTCCTGCGTCCAAACTTCCTCAATCAACTTCCCAATCTCGACGCTTCGTCCAACCCAAGAACGCCGCCCACCATGGGCGCCGCTTCGGCTCCCGGACGCCGATTCAGATCGAATTTAATCTTGGATTTCTTGATCTTTATCTCTTTTTCTTGTCTCATTCCTTCATTATCTCTTTTATCTTCAATTACCTCGAACTTAATCAACTCTTGAGCATCTTTTGAGCCTCAAACATGTATCTATAACACATAAAAACATCGCAAAATGTAATAACGCTCAAATGATCATAAAATCATAATTAAAACACTTAAATCAACCTATTTTGCGATTATCTCTTTTAAAATATCATTTGCTCAATATTTCCATTAAACACTTGTTTCTTATACAAATTCATACAAATATGAGGGAATTTATCATAAAATATAGCGTTATAAATCGTATAAAATCACCCTTAACAACTCCCCCACACTTAAGCTTTTGCTCGTCCCGAGCAAAACAAAACAAAGTAAAGGCTCGAGAAAAGCCATAGAAAACTTCCACTAAGTCCAAACTTGAGAAACTCAAAGCAAAACTAGCTAATACCCCCGTCAAACTAGAGATAAATGACACTCATAAGGTGCACCCTACAAACATGAAATATCCCGAAAAGGATTATCGAATATATCTAGGGCCTTTCTGAAATACTCAGAGGATAATCCCTACAGCATATCTGTCAGTTTATACTGGGGATAAGATAGACGATAACTTAGTCTTATATTCATTTCATACTAATCCTTTAGTTGATTTAACTTTTTCACTTTTAAACGCACATCAGAATGAGCTATTGCCCTGTCATAGCAGAATAGGATATTTCGAGATAACACCCTACCTTACTCCAATCATAAGGCAGCTTTTTCTGACTGTCGTGAGCTTTTGGTCATCATAGTGGTATAGGACATTCGTGGTATGACCTACCTCACTCAAATCATCGACCAGCTTTCGACACACACATTGTATTCATATTTTCCAACTTTTTCATTTGACATTAAGTTACGTGTTACTTATCACATTCAAACCTTAGATATTCACAGTATAACATACTCGGGACTAAATACAAACTATCATAAGTCTCGAGATATACATGTAGCACTAAGTACATGACTTATAAGAAAATCAAAAATCACTCGTCCAAAAGGGGTATAACTTTATAAGTTAGCTCATCGTTTACTATGGCACGTGAAAAATAGATCTCAGGTGAAACAACTAACTTACTAAACATATGATATATAACTTAAATGACTATAAAAATAACGGACATTAAATAGAATTGCCTACTCGGGACAAAACGAGAACAAAAGTGTCGAAAAATTGAAAAATTTAGCTCATTTTCATAGAAACAATACGTATTGAACAAATGATTATAGATACATAGTCGACCATTCCCCTCCCCCACAGTTAAACGACAACATGTCCTCATGTTGTGCAGAACGAAAGAAAAGATAAAAGACTTAGCTGAATTCAAACGTCGGTCAGGCCGGAGCCTACATAGTGACACTTAGAACTCGCAACCTTACAATGTAGCTCGACAAAACCGCCAAAAACGTACCTGCACGACTTGACAAACACGGAACTATCTCGGGGAAAACGGGGAGTTATACCAAAATGAAAGGATATAGCAAAATCAACAAGAGATAAAGCATCCACTACAACCAAAAAGTAGAAACAAAGTCGAAATGAAAGTACGGGTGCCTTATGGCTTACATGATCCATCGAAAGAATAAATAGTAACAACATCAAAAATTACAATGAACCATACAAGTAAAAAGTAGCAGAAGTATACAACCACCATAGCCAGTGCAAATCGAAAAATAGACAAATGAAATCAAGACTGCCCCGGAGCCGGGGTATCATCAGCCGGAGGAACAACAGAATCAGCAGCAGTGGTGGGATCGGTGGAGGCACACAGCCCGACCGTGAGACGTCGTCGATGAAGGTGCCGGGCCGTGTAATCGGGCGATGCAGTCCAGTGTGTCTCTCCTCCGCGACCTCCTCATCATCAGGCTCTTTCTCCGCCTCAAGCACATCGGCAATAACCTGCTCGATCGCATCGGAAAAGAGGAACTCCGTATCACTCTCCTTGAAAATCTGCATATCCCTCGGTTTCTTGCCCTCCACAATGCACTTTAGCACGTACATCATGTTCTTCTGTGTCTCCTGGATATCAGTCATCCAATCTCGTAGGCTGTTGGCCATGCTGTACCGAGCCCTCTCCGCAGGAGATAAACTAGACAAGGGTGGAACCGGAGGTGGTGCCGAAGACGAACCAGGCTCCTGAGGTGTCTCCGTCTCTCGATCTCCCCCGAAGGCTTACCTTTCTCTCTCTGTATAGGCCTCGGGTTCTTCGGCTTGTGATCTGCTCCATACTCAGGCACACCGGCATCGATGCACAAACTATGGATCAGGTGAGGGACGATCAAGCTCCGCGTGTAAACCTTCTGGTTGATAGATATCTCGTCATACAGAGCTTGTCCCACATCTACATTCAGGCCAAACGTCAACGCATACAACATACCTAGGTCACCAATGTGGAAATGTGTCATGTTGTTCTTAGGCAACAACCGACTCTGAATGAATCGACACTTTGGACCTTCCAATCCTCCGTCCAGTCGTGGTGACTAACTCCTTCCGGTCTCCTCCCGGTCTTAATGTCCAGGCCACATCCGGCACACTCTCGCCTCAACTCCTCCAAAGGATCCCGCCCCAAACTCGCCTATGTAAAATCTCCTCCTTATAATCTCTACCTCAAAAGCCGCCAACCCATACTTTGCATTGATCACCTCCGTGTAAACGGAACTTGGACCCTCGAACCACAACTACCTTCGTTTCCAAGTCGGTTTCAACAGCAGTTTGCATAAAACTCCCGAACCAAGGAACTATTAACCGGTGTAGTTGGAATCGTCATCAAAGCGCCCCACTTCCGATCCCTTAAAAGCTTGACAAACCCGGGATCAACCTTTGCCTCTAACATGGCTCTTTCTATCAACATCGTCCTCGAAAAATAGTGCTGTTTATACGCATCGTGAGCCCTAGGATTCACGAATCTACGAGGCAAAGGCATAAGAGGTACGGTTTTGGCTTTCTTCCTAGGTTGGGCAGCCCTAGTCTCAACCGGTTCATCTTCCCGTGTAGCTTCTACAACCTCCTCAACCCTAGACGAGGTTCCGCCTTTCTGAGCTCTAGGCATCCGTACTAAAGGAATATCGTCATCCGTCTCAGAGTCTGAGGTAGGTTCATCTCTTAAGGTTGCCCTAGTTTGGGTGGCTCTAGGGGGTTGCTCCCGAATGGTCACACCTCGGTTGGGATCAACTAAGGTAGGGTCGAACTCTTTGCGCTTCTTCCCGGCCTCCCTAGCTACTTCCTTCCCGTGTCTCTTCACAACTCCTTTCTTATGAACCATTTTCAAGCCTAGTCTACACCAAACAATCCCAATACGCACAAAGATACCCGTTTAACATCCAAATCGGGATTTCAAATCAACCAAAACACAAACCACAACCATCCATTATCAATAATCAACCCATTCACCATCCACATCAACATCATAGCACCAATCAGCAAGAATCAAGAACAAAAACGAAAGGAAGAAAACAAGTAAGGTGCATTTCGTATGAACGAGCCGACCCAAAGATCGAACTCAGAAAAATGTGAATAAAAACTAGAAAAGTTGTTACTAACTTACCAAGTAGGATGAGTAGATGATGATCGAGGTGAAAATCAGTCCAAACAGCACAAAAATGACCTCCAAAATCGAATTTTTCTTCCAAAAAGTCGGACTTCAATGTGGCCTGATTCTCCAAAAATATTGTGTGTTGGGGGATTTGGTTATGAAAATCAAAGAGAGGGGATCAATAGCGGCCTGGAGCACTTTAAATCACCCAAAATGGTGTAGAATCGAGGTTTTTCGGGCAAAAGAAAGGAGAGGAAACGGTTTTTGCGTTTAAAAAACTGAAAAGTGAGTGTTCATCGAAGGAAGGGGTATATATAAGCGAGATCTTTGGGCGGGCGTCCAAGAGACCGACGAACGCCCACCGAAATTAGATGAACCGGGCGGGCGTTCGCTTTATTAGACGCCGTCCCAAGAGTTTAAATCACATACAGATTGGGAGGAAAATATCGACGGGCGTCCATGTTTAGTGGACGTTCGTCCACGGATTAGTCATAACGGACGGGCGTCCAGGCGTGCGGGCGGCGTCCGCCCACGAAAAAAGGTGCAAAAATCACAAAATTTCCATACAACTCAAATTCAAAATTTCATCTCTTATTAAACTTAAATAAAACTTCAAAAATACAAATAAAAATAAAATTACTAGAAATAAATAAAAACAAATAGAGAACGTTGGGTTGCCTCCCACGGCGCTTTGTTTAACGTCGTTGCTCAACGAAACAAACTTAACTAACGCTAGTCTCAGATAAATCTCGTCCCAATCCACCAATCGGATGAGACGACGAAAGCATATCAATAGCAGGAGGGAAATCATAGTCGCCTTGTACGCCCCAGTCATCTCCAGCTACCTCTAAACCTCTAAAATGTGAAGCCTGTAGTACCAGCGCTAGATCTGTTAGCATAGGGTCATTTAGGACCGTATATGGACGTCCTATAGCTTCCTGGAGCTCCTCAGTAGTGAAGTCACTACCTCCTGAACAGCGGGGGACAACGAGAATATAGGTGATGGTCTTCGTACGGGTACTAAGCTCAAAATCTACGTGCAAAACTATAGTGCCTCCTGGTCCATCAGCTACTGTAATCGGTGGGATCCGACTAATGATGGGGAACTCCTCCGGAAGAACTCCGTAATCCATATCTAAAAAAAACAAACTAACTGACAGATATAAACAGAAAAACTTAGTCAACTAAAGCTTAATTAAACTAAAACTTAAATAAACATAACACTAACAGCCTAATCAAAATTTAACTAATAAAATAAGGGATATCTAGGATGCCTCCTAGTAGCGCTTTTGGTTAATGTCGTTAGCTCGACACTGTTGGAGTCTAGCCTGGATCAGGCCATTTGACTTTTCTGCCAGCCACTACCTCGTGTAAGCTCTGATCATTAGCGTGGCGCGAAACAAAGCTTTTAACACGTGGGGTTAAATTCTTTATAGCTTTCCAGACACGTTTAAACTTCCCCACGGTTGACTTCTTTGTTTCCTGAAGCTTCTGATGACAATCTCGTTGACGTTCCTTCTAATATTCTTCCATATCCCAACTACCAGCTAGAACTTCTTCAGATTCACCATCACCGTCGTCCTCAGAGAAAAGACCGGGTGAAAACTCGTCTAATTCTTCGACTGGTGTAGCACCACATCCAAGAATATCGAGGAACCGAACAGCCAAAGGCTTGTCTTTAGGCTCACCAATGTAGTGTTTGCACCTCTGTCCGTTCACTCGAAACGGCTGGTCACCATAACCTCGTAGTTCTAGAACACCTCCAGGAATAATCTGGAGAATTTCAAAGGGACCGGACCAACGTGTCCTCAACTTCCCAGAAACAAATGTAACCTAGAATTGTAAAGAAGAACTTGTTCTCCGACTTGAAATTCTCTCTTAATCTTAGCATCGTGGAGTAGCTTCATCTTATCCTTACTAATCCTGGCACTTTCGTAAGCCTGGAGTCCGAATTGTCTAGCTCATGTAATCTGCCAGAGTCGATGTTTTCCACAAGATTGGGAATCAAAGTTCGAAACTTTGTAGCCCAATAAGCTCTATGATCTAACTCGGCAGTGCAGATGACATGGTTTCCGTAGACTATTTGATATGGAGATGTCCCCATAGGGGTTTTATAAGCGATTCACAGTAAGCCCAAAGTACATCATCCAATTTCAAACTCCAGTCCTTTCTATGACTGTTTACCGTTTTCTCCAGGATTTTCTTGATGCTTTGGTTGCTCCTTTCAACCTGACCACTAGTCATCGGATGATATGGTGTGCCAGTTTTGTGACGAACACCATACTTCTCAAGGACTTTCTCTAGGGGTCGGTTGCAGAAATGCGTCCCTTCATCACTGATCAAGGCACGTGGGCATCCAAATCTCACAAAGATATTCTTCTTTAAGAACTTCATTACCGTCTTATGATCATTGTGAGGAGTGGCTTGAGCCTCTACCCATTTCGACACGTAATCTACGCAGACTAAGATGTATTTATTACCGCAAGATGACGGGAATGGTCCCATAAAATCGATACCCCACACATCAAAGACTTCGCATTCTAGGATGGGTTTCAAAGGCATGTCAAACCGCCTTGTCAGAGTACCGGTTTTTTGGCACCTATCACAAGCTTTACAAAAAGCTTCTGTATCTTTAAAGATCGTAGGCCAATAGAAACCGGATTGAAAGATCTTAGCAACGGTTTTCCACGGACCAAAGTGACCTCCGGTGGGTCCACTGTGGCCTTGGCTCAATAATATCCCGTTGCTCGGACTCAGGAACACATCTTCTAAGCAAACCATCTTTCAGATCTTAAAAAGATAAGGTTCATCCCAAACGAAATATTTCAAATCAGAGAAGAACTTTTTCTTCTCCTTGATAAGACATCTCTGGATCGAGATAACGGCCATGAAGGTAGTTTACAATGGAAGAATACCACGGAACATAAGGAGGACAACCGTCTATCAACATAATGTTTTCTAGAGGAAAATAAAGATCTATATCATCTGGATCATCCTTTTCCTCACTTAACATTCTAGAAACGTGATCAGCCACTACGTTTTCACTGCCCTTTTTGTCCTTAATTTGAACGTCAAACTCTTGTAGGGTCAATATCCAACGTAGTAAGCACGGTTTAGCCTCTTTCTTGGTCATCAAATAACGCAAGGCAGCGTGATCAGTCCACACAATCACTTGAGCTCCTAACAAGTAACTACGAAACTTGTCCATAGCAAAAACTACGGCCAAAAGCTCCTTTTCAGTAGTGGTATAGTTAACTTGAGAGGGGTTCAATGTGTGGACTGTGTAATAGATAGGTGGAACTTCCCTTGATCTTTTGCCCTAGAAACGGCACCAACAACATAGTTTGATGCGTCGCACATAAGCTCAAACGGTAGGTTCCAATCAAAGATATATAAGAATTGGAGCGGATATTAAACGATCCTTGAGCTCCTCAAACGCTTGCTTGCGGCTCTCATCAAAATTAAACTCAACGTCTTCCTTCAAGAAAGTGGGCGAGGGCTTGGCTATCTTGGAGAAGTCTTGAATGAACCTTCAGAAAAAACCGACATGTCCGAGAAAGCCTCTAACTTCACGCACATTCTTAGGGTAGCTCATCTTCTCGATAGCTTCTACTTTTGCCTGTCAACTTCTATACCCTTGGCGGAGATCTTGTGGCCAAGAACTATTCCTCATCTACCATGAAATGACATTTTTCCCGATTCGATTACTAAGTTCTTTCCACACATCCCCGGATAACACTTGATCAAGATTGTCAAGGCAATCATCAAAAGACTGACCAAAAACCGAAAAATCGTCCATAAAAATCTCCATACACTTCTCTACAAGCCCGTCAAAGATAGCTAGCATACATCTTTGAAATGTGGCTGGGGCATTGCAGAGACCAAATGGCATTCGCCTATAAGCAAATGTACCATAAGGGCAGGTAAAAGTGGTCTTTTCTTGGTCAGCTGGATCTATGGGTATTTGGAAGTATCCCGAATATCCATCTAGGAAGCAGTAGAATGCGTGTCCCGCCGGACGCTCGAGCATCTGATCAATGAATGGAAGGGGAAAATGATCTTTCATGGTTACCTCATTGAGCTTTCGATAATCGATGCAGACTCTGTAACCCGTGACAAGTCTCAAAGCAATTTCCTCTCCCTTCTCATTCTTCTCAATTGTAATTCCTCCTTTCTTGGGAACTACCTGAGTAGGGGAAACCCATTCACTATCAGCGATGGCATAAATGATTCCCATGTCCAGAAGCTTGATGATTTCCTTTTTAACGACTTCTTGCATATGAGGGTTGAGCCTTCTGCTGTCTGACACACTTTGCACCCTCATTCGTCTTGATCTTGTGCATACAGATGTCAGGAGATATTCCTCTGATATCTCCTACTTGCCAACCAAAGGCTTTTTCATTTTTTCTCAAAACGTTGATCAATTTCATTTCCTCCAAACGAGAAAGCTTGGCAGATATAATCAGTGGAAGCTTGTCACCTTCTCTTAAAAACACATACTTAAGATGCTTAGGCAACGGCTTTAACACTAAATCTGTAGGGGGTCTTCTAAACTAGACTTGAGATCTCCACTTTTCAACTCAATATCGCTGAGGTTACTCTGTGGTCCTCTTCCTCAAAATCAGCTGCTAATTGATCTAGATTAACCACACCATGAGTATTTAGGTTGTCAACTAATCGCTCGTATTCTGCTTCTACAGCCATGACTTGTCTATCCATATAATCAGTGAAATCATCTGTCATATAATCAATGGAAAAGCCGGTTGGGGGGCCAGAGGGTACTTGAATGGACTTCAAGACATTGTAACTCACCTCTTGATCACCAACTCGGATAGTCACTTGCCCACCATCGCAATCTATGAGGGCTCTAGCTGTAGATAAGAAGGGCCTTCCAAGAATCAGGGGGACGTTTTCACCCTTTTCAATATCTAAAACATACCAATCAACTGGAAAGGTAAATCTATCAATCAACCAAAACGCGTCTTTCAGGATCCCTGAAGCTTTCTTAGAAGATCTATCAGCGAATTGTAAACTCATAGTAGTGGGTTCTAGAAGGCTTTGTAAACCGAGCTGTTTGCAAACAGACATTGGCATAAGACTTATAGAGGCACCTAGATCGCACAAAGAATTAGGGAAAACTAGACCTCCCATTACTACTGTAAGTACGAACTTACCAGGGTCACCTCTTTTAATTGGTAAGTTTTCATAATTAATCATGGAACAATCCTCACCAATTTGCCTTTCCATGCCTGCTAATTTCTTTTTCGAAGACACAACATCCTTGATAAATTTTGTATACTTAGGCATCTCGACCAAGACATCTGATAATGGAAAATTCACCTGAGTATTTTTCAAAAGGTTTAGCACCTTTTCATACTTCTTATCCTCAATCAAGGGAATGTTGCTCTTTCTCGGTGGAAATGGAAGTTTCTTAAGGTCATTCTCAGAAAAGACTTTCTTTGAGGATGCACTTACAGCTCTGTCTTCCAGATCCTTCCAACGAACAAATTTTTTTTCAGATTTCTTAGTAGTCCGGGATCGACCTCCGACTTTCGCTTGCTTTTTCACCCTCGAGGATTAGCCACTTGAGGATCTCCAGCTTTTCACCTCCTCGGGATCAGCCACCTGAGTTTTCTCTTCACGGTGGGGAGTGTAGGTGCTCGGCTTCCCTCCCGCCTTATCAATGGCGGGGAGGGGCTGGTGTTTTCACGATGGGAAGGACCACTAACTTGAGTACCGTTTCTCGATTCATTGCACCGCCTCCTCTTTACCGTATTGAATTGATGGCACGAGGTCGATATGTGGGCCTTTATTCAAGTCGGCTTGAGCAACTTGACCACCCTTTGGATTCTTTTCGGTGAAACTGGCAAACGCCCTGGGGGTCTAAGCCAACTGCTCACCATTGCCCAATTTGTCTCTGAAGATTCTTCATCGATCTACTTTGCTCCTCCAACTTAGCTTCAAGATTGGTAGGTTGGGAGGAGCCTTGAGAGTTCTGGAAATTTGAAGAATAGAAATGGTGGGCCGACTTTGAATTGAGAATTTGAATTGGAAGGCCAATTACATTGAATTTTGCGTAGGATTGGAAAAATTCGAGTTTTGGTTCTGAATAAACCCAGGGTTTCTATTGAAATTCTGATTCGAATTAAAATTCGAAGTAGGATTGAAATTTGAAGATGGATTAAACCCTTGGTTTTGGAAATTATTCTGGCCAGGAAACTGATTTAACCTTGGATTGTTCTGGCCGTAGAATGCATTTACTTCCGCATTCTGTCCGTTCATAGGACAGAATTTAGAAGTGTGCCCCACCTCGTCACAATTCTGACATGTGACTTGATTGTACTGTCCATAATCATGGACAGCATTCACTTGATAAGGTGCGAGAGGATTAAATTGACATTGGCCATTCATATGGCGGTCAGCAACAAGATTTTAAATATCTGAACACAGGGTTACGTGGAAAAGAAGAGTTTTGATTTATCGGATGTGAAATTTGAGATGTTGCCATCTGCTGTTGCAACATGGCTATCAAACTTTGCATATTAACTTCCTCAACCTTAGGAGGGGGAGGTGCTTGAATTGCTTGATAAGAGGGAGCATAATTATACTTCGCAATGTCCTCAAAGCAAAGGCCCATCCCTCTTCGTGTTCTCTTGAAAATGCCCTACCAGGAAGAAGCTGTTGACCATGCCTTTTGTGAGCTCGGTCAATCCACTAAAGAAGGTGTTGACTTGCCTTTCCAGTGGCAAGCCATGATGAGGACATTTTCTGAGAAGAGACTTGAATCTCTTCCAACATTCAAAGAACGACTCGTTTTCTTTCTAATAGAGCGTGAAAATGTCGTTCAAACACTCAAAATTTGTCTTTGAAGGCGGAAAGTATTGACTTATAAATTCTCTTTCAAGTTCAGCCAGTGTGGTGATGGATTCGAGGGAGAGAGGTGTACCACTCCTTAGCCTCTCCTTCAAAGAAAATGGGAAAAGTTTTAGCTTGATAGCATCCTCACTTACTCCTTGGATGCGTGTAGTGCCGCATATCTCTGTGAATGTATGCAAGTGGGTATCTGGATTCTCTGATTGATAACCATGAAAAATAGATGCATCTTCGCATCATCCGAATAAGTCCCGGTTTTAACTCAAAGGTTTGTGCAAGAATGGCTTTGGAATAACTATAGCCGGGTTGACTTTGACTTCGCCTGGCCTGGCGTGAGTCCGCCAACGACGCCTATTATTAGCGGCCATTATCACAAAATCGCGATTTCTCTTGCTAGTTGATCTTCAAGATCTCGCTCGCTCTGCTCTGCGCGAAACGCGAGAATGGAAAATCCGCTGCTTGGCCGGACTACGGTTCGCTCGGGGGTCGTGGGGTACAATAACGGTCCCTTTTGACTCCGAGTTTGCATAAACCGGACCAAAAACAAGTGGTTAAAACCTAAAAACTAAGAAATTGAAAGCCTAATTAAAAATCTAAAGAAAAGAAAGGGGAGAGAAGAAAAGGAAACAAAAGTATTGAAGGAAACAGGGCCAGACGGACGTCCAAGAGTTTGGACGGGCGTCCGGATGGAATTTGGACTGGACGGGCGTTTAGTTGTCCAAACGCTCGTCTGACAAACGGAATACTTGAACGGGCGTTCAAATCTTATGGACGCTCGTCTAAGTGAATAAAAACAGAACAGAATTGATAATTTTCCAGCGGACGGGCGTCCAAGCTATTCAGACCTTTGTTTGGTAGCGGGAAAATTAGAAATGCGATAAAAAATTGCGGAAAATATCGAAAAAAAGAGAAACGAAAGAACGAAGCAGAGAGAGAGAGAGCAAAGATGGGAGAACTAATCTCAAGAGAGCCTCAAACCCTAAACTAAAACCTTAATTAACTAATTACTTAAACGTTTAACAACTAAAAACAGGAATCTAAAAAGAAATAAAAACAGACAAACAAAAACAAACGGAAAAACGGAAAAAAAACTAGACAACCGTCCGGTTCCCCGGCAACGGCGCCAAAAACTTGTCACGGAATTTATTAACACAAAACAAGTAATAATCCGGTTAACCTCAAGTATAAGGATCGTAGTATAGAGGCTATGCCGGGTCGATCTTACGGGAATCAAGCGATTGTGAATTCTAGTTTTTATTCCTAACTAACCTAGTCACGATTACTAAACTAAACAAATGGATAGAACTAAACAAAACCGGAATAAAACTTAACTAAAACGTAAAACTGGACAGAAGATATGATCTAAAGCTAGGAAGGATCTGTTTCGAACCAATTTAAACTAAACTAAATCTAAGGTGCAAAGGGAAGAACTAACTAAACTCAAGTAATTCAAATTCAAGGGTTTTTACTCAATAATTTATGAAGGAACAAGCAATTGATCCACCTATCCTATCAATATTCAGTTTCAATTCAGATTATTTCGTGATTACTAATCAAGTTGTGATTCACCTATTCAAAGGTATGAACCCTAATTTCTCAGGCAAGTTCGTCTATTAATCTCTATCTTTCGATCTAAGGATTAACGCTCTCAAATCAAGGTGTGAAATCTCTCAATTTCTAACCTAGAGATCTAACCTAATAACTCTCGTTAATTAGATCAAATATCTATCATTTATCGTGGTGATCTAAAGTCTAACTTGATTTTCATCAATTAAACAATCAATAAAGCAAGCATCTTTCGATATGAATTTGCAACAACAATGTAAAACATGATAAAGGAACAACTCGTAATAAATACTCACAAAATAACCACGAAAAGAAACTGAATTGTTGAATCGGACGGCTTCACAACGCTTGTTCAATGGAGGCCTAGCCTCTTAGCATCCTCTTGAAGATCGAATTATTGAAGTAAAAGAACATAAAAAGTGTTTAGAACTACTAGAAAACTAAGAACAATGAAATCTCAAACCGCCCTGTGGTTTAGGGTTTGTAATATATCGTATATTGTGAGGAAAAACGCTGCTATTTATAGAAGATTAAGTCGGTTTCAAGATGTCGGCCGACGGACGCCTGTCTCTGGAAAGGGTGAACGCCCGTCCATCTTGTGTAATTTTCTTGAGTCGGGCGAGTCGCGATCGACGCCCCGTCGCGGCGTCCACTCTCTGCGTCCAAACTTCCTGAATCAACTTCCCAATCTGGGCGCTCGTCCAACCCAAGAACGCCGCCGTCCACCATGGACGCTTGATTCACTCTCCCGGACGCTTGATTCGAGATCGAATTTAATCTTGGATTTCTTGATCTTTATCTCTTTTTCTTGTCTCATTCCTTCATTATCTCTTTTATCTTCAATTACCTCGAACTTAATCAACTCTTGAGCATCTTTTGAGCCTCAAACATGTATCTATAACACATAAAAACATCGCAAAATGTAATAACGCTCAAATGATCATAAAATCATAATTAAAACACTTAAATCAACCTATTTTGCGATTATCTCTTTTAAAATATCATTTGCTCAATATTTCCATTAAACACTTGTTTCTTATACAAATTCATACAAATATGAGGGAATTTATCATAAAATATAGCGTTATAAATCGTATAAAATCACCCTTAACAAGGTGCAACTTTATTTCTTTATCATGTAAGAGTGTGGGCAATCTGTCCCAACAAATAGTGCAATAGTCAAACAATTCGTACCATCTAAAGCATTAAAACAAGCTAAAAACGAAATTATACCTCAATTGAGTGTCATACATGAGCTCAAATCCCATGAAGATTCACTAAAGATGGTGAGTTCTCCATTGTAGAGAAAAGCCCAAACATTAATTTCACTCAATGTCTAAACAAAATGACTAAAATCGGAGTTTTGGAACACTCATTTCGGCTCAAAGTTCCCAGGCTGAGCTCCCTGTTCTTCGACCAAGTCCCAGTACTTCTCTATCTAATCTATATCTCACATATTATAATAATATTTTTTTCTATTCTTATTTCGTCCCAAATTTTGGTCGGAAGTCTAACTAAAATATATTATATAATTGTGATATCCCGTATCCCCGTAAATAGTATAATAGTCTTTTTACAATTCATGTGTGTATCGATAATTTTAAATGGGTTATATTTAATTAAATATATAGATTCAATATAATTGTTAAAAGGTATTACGGTATTTTGAAGGTGTGACTTTTATTAAGGGCAAAACGAGAATTTATTCAACCTCTATTTATACCCCTTCACCCCCAAAACCCATTTCATTACCTTTCCCAAATTTCCTGCGGCTGAGAGTGAGAGAAATGGAGAGGAAAAAAGAAAAGAGAGAAAAAAGAAGAGAGATCCCACCTTTCCGGTCAATCCGACCGTCGGAATCACAACCCGTCTTCACCAAAATGCGTCCCTTGTTGAGAGCTTCGTTTTGGTACAAGTGTTTAAAAAAAAGAAGAACACTGCTTTTTTTATTAATTTCCTCTTAGAATGATTACAAGGTATTATGTGTGTTTAAATAGTAAAACACATGGCTAAATATCAACTAATTCCTTAATAATAGCTACACATGATCTTTGAAAATCAAGAAAGATACTTGACCACCCTTATTTCAATGGATATTTAGGGATTTGGTCAAATAAAACTTATTCTAATCAAGCTAGACCATCAAATTTGAATTTGAACTTGTAACCCTCGAATAAAGCTTATTATTTCACATATTCCAACACACTTCAAACACCTTATCACTCCAGTGGCTGTTTAGTATGATAATTCAAAGGTGTCACTTTGCATGGCCACCTTCTTCATTTAATTTGTTTGTTGTTGTTGTTCTTTATTATTACCCTCCCTCAAACTTGGCTTGGGGTAAAGACAAAGTTTGCTGAGAAATTGTTGAAGGGAGTATCGAGTTGCAGGTTTTGTAAACAAATCAGCCACTTGAAATGTTGTTGGAACATGCTTAGTAACAAGTTTACCTTGGGCCACTCGTTCTCGTACAAAGTGATAGTCCAATTCGATATGTTTAGTTCGAGCATGAAATACAGGGTTGATAGTCATGTGTAGAGCACTAAGATTATCACAATATATAATAGGAGGAGTAATAGCAGGCAGAAGCAAGTCCTTAGTGAGGTATTGTAACCATGTGACCTCAGCTGTTGTATGTGCAAGAGCTCTATACTCAGCTTCTGTACTAGACCGGGATATTGTTGGTTGCTTCTTGGCACACCAGGATATGAGATTGGTGCCAATATAAGTGCAGTAGCCAGTGGTGGAGCGTCTTGTAACTGGACAGCCTGCCCAATCTGCATCAGAGAAGGCAGAAAGTACCAGTGAAGAGGTAGCGGTGAGGTGAAACGCAAGGGAGAGAGTGCCTTTGACATATCTTAGCATTCTGTGAGCCATCTTTAAGTGTGTTGTTGTAGGAGCATGTAGGAACTGAGAGGCATAGTTGACACTGTAAGTGAGATCAGGTCTTGTGAATGTGAGATATTGAAGGGAACCAATGAGTTGTCGGAATTCTGTGGTATTTGCCAATATAGGAGCATCTGGATCTGGTTGAGGATTGGCCTCAAGTGGTGTGGCAACTGGTTTGCAATCCACCATGTGTGCTTTTTCCAAAATAGTGAGGGCATAGTGAGTTTGAGAGAGCAGTAACATGTTTCCTGTGGAAAAAATCTCAACACCAAGAAAATGATGAATTGGACCTAGGTCCTTCATTGCAAACTCAGTACTGAGTGTGTGAATGAAGGAAGTAAGTAGGGCATCCTTTGATCCTGTCAATAGCATATCATCAACATATAAAAGGAGGAATAGAGATCCAGTTGAAGTGTGATAGACAAACAATGATGGATCTGCTAAGCTGCAGTAAAAACCATAAGAGATTAAGAAGGAACTGAATCTATCAAACCAAGCTCTCGGAGCTTGTTTGAGACCATAGAGTGCCTTCTTAAGCTTACAAACATGTGAAGGGAACTGAGAGTCATGCATACCTGGTGGTTGAGTCATATAAATCACCTCATTTACAGATCCATGCAAAAATGCATTTTTCACATCAAGCTGTCTGACCTGCCATTTTTGATATAAAGCAACAGAAAGGACAAGTCTGATAGTGCCTGTTTTTATAACAGGTGAGTAAGTTTCAGTGTAATCAATACCATCTACTTGATTGTAGCCCTTAGCAACTAATCTGGATTTCAACCTTTCAAGAGTTCCATCTGGTTTTAATTTAGCCTTGAAAACCCACTTGGAACCTATAACATGCATGGAAGGTGTTCTAGAACAAGATCCCAAGTCCGTTGTCATGAAGAGCCTTTAATTCCTCTTGCATTCTTTGTTTTCCAACGAGAATGTTTTAAGGCTTCACCACGCTTTTGGTTCCCTAGGAACATCAGGAAAAGTTGAGACAGTAAGAGCATATTTGGGATTTGGTTTCAGGATACCCCTCTGAGCCCTAATGACCATAGGGTGGATAGGCTGTGGAATGGGGGAAGGAGGTGGTGTTGGAATAGGATTTTGTGGTGGGGTGATAGGAGGTGTATCTAGGTCACTAGACAGATCATTGGTGGTGAGTGTATCAGAAGGTGGAGAGAGGTCTGGTAGCATTGGTTCTGGGATAAGTGGAAGAGGTATATCAGGAATAACAGAATCATGGTTTGATGTGGGAGATAGAGTCTGATGGGAATGATGATCAGGAGTTTGTGGGATAGTCCAATCCTCAAAGATACTAATAGGGTAGGATGACAAATGGCTTGTTGGAGTATTGGATGTAGGTCTGTAAGGGAAGTTAGACTCATCAAACACAACATGCCTGGAAACTATGACCTTTCTGGTGGGGGAGGGGGGGTGGAAACACTTGTACCCTTTGTGCTGCATACTGTAACCTATAAAGACACATGGAGTTGTTTTAGGATCAAATTTGTTGTGCTTTGTGTCCCATGTATAAGGAAAACACCTAGTGCCAAAGACTCTGAAAGATGTGTAGACAGGATGTTTCTGGTAAAGCTTGTGATAAGGAGATTCATTACCCAATGAGGATGAGGGAGTTCTATTCATAACAAACACAGCAGTGGCAAAGGCTTCAGTCCATAAGTATAATGGAAGAGAGCTATGAAAGAGCATGGTCATTCCTAGTTCCCTTATAGTCCTATGCCTTCTTTCTACCATACCAGTCTGTTGAGGTGTGTGTGGACAAGAAAGTTGATGTATAATGCCAGTTTTAGTGAAGTGATTATCCAACTTATGATTAACAAACTCACCCCCACAGTCTGAGTGAAACATTTTTATGTCCCTGTCAAATTGTCTTTTTACATAACTTTCAAAGTGCATATATGTAACATAGAAATCAGATTTATGAACCAGGGGCACAAACCAAGTAAACTTAGTAAAGTCATCCACAAAACAAGCATAATAAGAGAAACCACCAAAGGATTTAATGGGAGCTGGACCCCATAGGTCACAATGTATTATTTCAAAAGGACATGTAGTAGTTTGTTCAGAATCAAAAAAAGGTAATCTGCTAAGTTTTCCTAACTGGAAACTTTCACAAATGTGATGTGCATTTATTTTCCCTACAACATCAATAAAACCATTGGCTTGAAGGTGTTGGACAGTGGACATTTGAGTATGACCTAATCTTTGATGCCAAAGGTCACTGGATCCAGACTTGAACCTGTTGGAAAAATAGAGTTCTGGATTGTTTTGGATGACATAGAGGTCACCCTTTCTTTTCCCTGTTGTCAAGATCATTCATGTTGGTTGGTCATTTACAAAAATAGCTTTATTAGTAAATTCACAAGTAACTGGTTCATCAGAAGTGAGTTGACTAACTGATAAAATATTTTTTGTGAGTTTAGGGACAAGAAGGACATCTTTTAAAGGAATATGAGTGTGTGTTTGTTTAAGTGTGTGCTGACCAGTGCCTGTGATGGGTAAAGTAGTACCATTACCAATGATAACAGCATCTGAACCTACAAACTGAGAAATGTTTGTGAGCATACCTGGCTTACCAGTCATATGGTGAGAAGCTCCAGTGTCCACAGTCCATTCAGTGTCTGCAATGCCATTGTCCAGTGTTAGGGCAGCAAGGGCTTGTGGTAGTTCATTGTTTTGGTGATCCTTCTTTGGAATCCACCAACAGATCTTGGCTATGTGTCCCATGACACCACAGTACTGACACCTCTCATTCTGGTACATGTCTCTTTCTTCATTTGTCATCCTTCTTTCACCTAGGGGTGGGGCTTCCTTTGATTCATGTTGGACTGAGTGTTGGACTGAGAGTTAGGACCTCTGGATTGTTGAGCCTGGAATCCTCTTCCTGAGGACACAAACCTACTGTCCTGATTGCTTGATCCTTTGTAACCTGCATTTTACCTTGACTGGTTTTGACCATAGAAAGCCATCTGTGGTGTAGGTTGGTGTGATTGTGGGATATGTGTGGAGAACCAGCTTCTCCTCTGATCCAAGTTTTGGAGATGTGCCACCAACTCAGCATAGGATGGCCTTGGGGGCTTTAGCATGGTTGTGGTGAAGGTTTCATAACTAGGACCCAGACTTGTCAGTAAAAAATAAACCCTTTCAGAATCAAAAACAGGCTTACCAATGGCTGCAAGGCTATCACACAAGCCTTTGAACTCCCTGATGTGATCAGTGATGGACTTTGCTTCTTCCTTTTTGATATAAGTGAGCTGTTGCTTTAGGGTGAATTCTCTTTCTTGTGAATCCTGTGCATAGGCACTCCTTAGAGCATCCCATACACCATAAGCAATGTCTTGACCAATGACTAGGCCAAGTGATTATTCAGACAGTGTACCAATTATTCAACCTCTGAGCAATCTGTCAGATTTTTTCCATTTTGTACATTCTGGATTGGGCACCATGATTTCTGGTGTTGCTGGATTTGTACTCTTGATTTGTTGTTCAAGAGCAGATGTATCAGTGATGAGATGATCAACTAGATCCTGACTTTCTGCAAGTGCAAGTGCTTGTTCCCTCCATAGAGGGTAATTTGTTTGTGTGAGTTTGAGTGTGACAAAGTTGTTGACATTCAAAGACAGTGTAGTCATGATGTTGTTCTGGATTTTCTTGAGATGTATCTGAGTTTTTGTATGTGGTTTGTTTGGTTTGAAATGAGGGTGAACATATCGGACTTGTGATCTGTTTGATGTGTGTATATGCAGAGAAAAAACTTAGAAGAGAGATTTCTGCTCTGATACCATAAAAAAAGAACACTGTTTTTTTTTATTAATTTCCTCTTAGAATGATTACAAGGTATTATGTGTGTTTAAATAGTAAAACACATGGCTAAATATCAGCTAATTCCTTAATAATAGCTACACATGATCTTTGAAAATCAAGAAAGATACTTGACCACCCTTATTTCAAAGGGGATATTTAGGGATTTGGTCAAATAAAACTTATTCTAATCAAGCTAGACCATCACATTTGAATTTGAACTTGTAACCCTCGGATAAAGCTTATTATTTCACATATTCCAACACACTCCAAACACCTTATCACTCCAGTAACACCTTATCACTCCAGTGGCTGTTTAGTATGATAATTCGAAGGTGTCACTGCATGGACACCTTCTTCATTTAATTTGTTGTTGTTGCTGTTACTGTTATTAGTGTTTCTACGATCTGGTAAGAGTTTTGAAAACCCATTTTCTAGACCTATATGTGTTCTTGGGTGTTTTCTTAGCTTTTTAATGTTTTAAAGGTTTGTATTGATCGTAGAACCGTGTTTTGTTTGTGAGCTTTCGAGTTGGTGGTTGAATCTTCAAGATTTCTTCATGGTGCTCTTGGTGTTCTTGAAGCTCAATTTTGAAGAATCATCATTTGGTCTAAGGATTCGAGGTAAAGGGGTGTTCAACCTCAATCTAAATGTGTTAATTCGTGTTTTAGATCTAGCTTTTTGATATGAATGAATATGATAATGTTTAGTGAAGATTGTAGCATGTTTTGGTATGATTTTGGTGTTGAAAATGGTGGTATAACCGCCATGAAAACGAGTTGAAAGTTGTAGTTTTGTTGATGGTCCGAACAGAGTGCTCAGGAGTATGCCTGTCACTTACAAGCCCACTCCTGACCTAAACAGAGTGCTCAGAGTATGCCTGTCACTTACAAGCCCACTCCTGACCCTGTTTTGTGTGAAAAATTTATTTTTAATTTAGAGCCTTTTGTGGTATGTTGTAAAGTTAAGTATATGTGTTCTAGTGACTTTGGCTCTGTACCGTGTCTTACGGGAGCATTGGAACACTCTACACTTAGCCTTACGAGATGTTGACTTAAGATCAATATCGTACTTGTAACATGACGAAGTTAAGGGTTCGGTTTCTAATGTATTCGGCTCAGCACTTGTGGAGACCCTCTGCGGGGAGAAACTCGGGATCACCATAAGCCTTATTTCTTAGCCTCGTGGGTGTTGGATTAGATTCCAATATTTCTGTGCAATGTGCTAAGTAGTATGATGTAGAGTTGGTCTAAGGTCTAGTGGTCCATAAGAAGCCTTTTATGTGCAATGAACTTAGGTGGTTAGATTAAACGTTTAAATACATACTTGATGAGTCTAAAAGCTAAAACATGTTAGTCCTTGGTGAGGCACGTTTATACCATGCTTCACGGTATTATTACACCTTCACATGATCAGATATCAACCGGACTCGCGTAATAATCCACATGAATAGCCTCTAGCGCTATCATGTCCTTTAAAGGTGTTGAGGAAATGTCTCGGTGCATTCTCACCCGGCAAAGTGTCCTGGGACTAGTGTGTAACAAATGTCTTATGTGGTTGAGTCAACTAGTGAGAGTACTAGTAGAGTGTGGTGAGCGAGTGAAACATATATGCAAATATGATTGTTTGACTTGCCCTGTGATAATACTCGTACGGTTATTAACGTTAATACCTGCGTTATAGTAGGTGTAGATTCGGTGTTTCTACCTTTTACTAAGTACGTTTGTACTTACCCTTTTAGTATGTTGTTTTCCCCACCCCGAGAAGGTGGATATGTTGTAGTTTGAGTTCGAGATCGCTTAAGAGTGGTTTCCGGAGCTTCAACTGCTGAAGTCTACCTTTCTTTTATGTTGCAATAATGGTATAGAATCTTCCTTTTCTTTTGTATTAGTTTAAGCCAATTATACTTTCGGTTTGTAAAGTATGGTTTATAACAGTTGAATAGACATTCAACCTTGTGTATTATTTTCTTGGGATCTTGTTTTAGTTGCAGTCTCGTGTTACTTGTCGATCGTTGTAGTGATCTTTTGAAGTTTTTCCCGAGTCTTTGGTTTCGTTTCTGCTTATTCTCTGTTATTGATGATGTCGCTTACGTATATAGTTGATATATTTTAAATATATACGTGCCGGGCGTCCTTTTCCGGTTAAGGACTCGGTATCTGGATCAGGATCATCACAATAATGTAATAATAATACTCAATTGTATTAGGTCTTTTAACATATGCTCCTGCCGTCCCAGAATTCTTTGTCTCCAAAATGACGCAATTCGAGTAGGCTTCGAATCATCATTATAGCTCATTTTAATGATCGAGATCCTGAAATAAACACAAGAAAACCACCAAGTGTAATTGCGTGCTACAAAAAATTCACATTTCAATGATAAAAAATGACATTTACGATTAAGTGCAATGTGAAACATTGAGTGATAAAAATAGCACGAGATATTGTCTAAATGATAAAATTACGACACGAAATTCTATAAAATAGGGTGAAATACGTGTGAAATGCATAGAAGGGTTGACGCTCATCAAACCATATATAGTGTATCCATAATCGTAAAAATTGATAAAATATCTCTAAAGGAGATAATACTTCTCTCCGAATCTAAAAATATTAAAGAAGTTTGTTGATACCCGCATAAGAGGATCTCACATTGAAATGTTGAATCCGTCACTACTACAAAATATGATATAGGTCACACTTAAGATATGATAACAATAACAGTTTTAATAAAACCGAGACAAAGAAAAATATATATCACACTTACAACTTTCGGTCACACTTATTGAAAAACCGAGATAAATTATATCGATCAGGCTCATTTTTAAAGTGCAACTTAATTGATATGATACTTCTGTCACGGTTCTTGAAAAACCATGATAAATTATATTAATCAATCTCACTTTTAAACTGTGACTGAACTGATATGATATTTCTGTCACAATTATTAAAAAAGCGAGATAAATTATATCAATTAATCTCACATCTAAACAGTGACTGAATTGATATGATATTTTTATCACAGTTATTGAGAAATCGAGATAAATTATACCAATCAATCACACATTAAACTGTGTCTGAATTGGTATGGTATTTTTGTCATGGTTATTGTAAAGCGAGATAAATTATATCAATTGATCTCTTTTTTAAACTGTGACTGAATTCATATGATATTTTTGTCACTGTTATAGAAAAATTGAGGCAAAATATATCCATTAATACAAAAGGTGACATAGATCACACTTATATAATGATAAGGATCACACTTTTAAAAGAACTGTGACAAGGAAAATGTATATATCACATTTAAATTTTTTTATCACAATTATTGAATAAAACGAGATGTATTATACCAATAAATCTCAGTTTTTTTTCTCGGAAACGATCATTTTATTAATAAACAGAGAGTAGAAATCCACATAGTACAAACTCAAAAGCTTAAAAAGGACAAATAATTTTTACACAGTATCTAAATTCCAAGCTATTCATAGATTGCGAACACGGGACTCCAACTTCGAGATTATCACATGTAAGGGGAAGGAGTTTCAGTAGTTTCATGGTGAATTGAATTCCTCTAGTACCAAATGTTATGGAGCAAGTCTCAGAATTGATAAGACCACTTATTATGGCTTCCACGGGTCATTAAAGAGTTTCGTATCTAAGTCTGAGGGGTTGTTGATGAGAAAAACTCATTCCACTGTTGTCTAGGTACAAGGGATCACCAAAGTTTTTGTGAGAATCTGCAGTCCCTAAGAGCATGGAGACATGTTTCATCATCAGAATTGCAGAGTCTACACCTCGCCGTTGGGGATACATGTCTTCTAAAAAGAAGAGACTTGGTGTTAGGTGTAGTGCCCGAAAGACAATTTGTGTAATTGTTTTTAATAATGAATGACATAATTTATCTCACCTTATTACTTGCTTTGTGCTTGTAAAGTGATACACTGCAGCAAACCCTAAGTATATCTGTATATAACCACTTAACTCAGTGTATGGATTACACATGATGATTGAGTTAGTGGTGATATACTTAAACTGTTAGTCCGTGGTGAACTTAATCAGAGTTTAGGGTCTCTTGATTAAAACACCAATAATGCGCCCGAGAACACCTTAGGGTGTGATAGTCTTATCCGGACTATCGGTGAGAGGTACCCTACGTGGGGCATTTATATATGATGGCATTCATATAGATCGACCGATTTAATCAAATTTCTCGATATAATTCCGTAATCGAGGAATCTTATTAAATCATTAGATGATCATATATGGATCAACCTTAATCCTCGAGGTGATCACGGTCTTTGCTTGTCCCGGGTAGTGTTTGATGTGTTAGTTACGGTTCACTTAAATATGTGTTCCAAGCCACTTCTCATTGGCACTATCTCCGGATGAGTGAGTAGTTCGATTTTCACGGACATGGAATCCATTTCTTCCTCAAGGGAAGTAGAGACACCCCCTTATTTGTTAGCCTTAAGAAAGTGATCGATCCGGGAGTTCATATTAGACTAATTGATCATTAGTCGATATGTGAACTAATTGATCATCGGGGTTAATGGTAAATAAGGATAAGATATTCTGTAATCGGGTTTACGGAGATATCCCGCCGAATGGACAATCTTTGGAGGGTTAGTCCATATGTAATGATTATATCAATGGACGCTTATTCACTCTATGGGTTGAGTATAAGTATACATCTATAATCGGTAGAGTTCGATTTGGGTTTATGGTGGCGTAATCCCGGAATTAATAATTAATGTACTTATTATGTTCGATGAATAATTAATTATTGGAGCTACTTGGTTATAGGTCCATGGTCCCCGATGTAGCTTTACGTAATTCGGACTAATAATCTTGTTATTTGGGCCTCATTGATAATTAATTGGTGGGCTAATTAATTGATATGCATGGATATTATTTAGTTGGGCTAAATAATATAATACATATAAAAGACATTTTATGTGGGCTTTTGACCCTAAAGGTGGCGCCAATAATGTTGAATAATTAGAGAAATTAGTTTTCTTGGATAATTATTTGACATGTGATTTATCATTTATTTGTTAAATGATAATTCATGGAATATTAGATAATAATATGATTTATCCTAATTTGTTTGGGATAATCATTTTATTTATCTTTTATTTGGAATAAAGGATTAATGTAATAATTATCTATTAATTATTTAATCCTAGGAGGACAATGTTTACTCTCATATATAAAGAAAGTTATCCTGCCTTTGCGAATGGCAAAATTTCGACCACCATCATCATAAAAGAGAGAAAAGATTATTTTTCTTGTATTGGGTTTTAGAAGAAGAAAAACTTGGAGTTTTTCTTGGTGTTGCATATCGAGGATGTTCGTGTATCAAGAAGGGTGTCCACCAACCGCCGTTTGGAGAACACATCGGAAGATCTTGGCTTCTCTTCCTACTATTGGTAACATGATCTTATCCCCCTTGTAGTAGTTTAAGTCCTTTAATTATGTATTGTGATGTATAAGTCGTGATCCATCCGCTGCGCGTAGATTTAACTCGTTTAGATCTAAGAACCTGCATCCTTCATGTGGTATCAGAGCCAGGTTCCACGATTTATATAGTCATAATCATAATTAAACGATTTAAAGGAGTGAAATTGCATGTAGGTATATAAATTTAATTTATTGTTTTATGCATCGATAATGATTAATTGCTATGGTTGAAAAGATGGATTTGGGTTGGCACTGTTTACCTGTTAGATCTATTGTAAACTTATATAAACGATGAAAATTCGTTCATATGAGTATAGGAAATTATGTAATTTATTTTTATTGCAATTTTAATTTCCAGAAAATAGATCTGTTTAGTAGCTGTTTAGTTATTTCGTTTTTCCTGTTGATCGAGCCGTTGAAACGACGATCCCTCCGGTCAGAATCACGATTGGAAGATGATGAACAATTCCACAAAATTTGGCGTCGATCGGAGTCCGTTTTGATATCCGTTCGTTGCTGGAAAGAAGCTGCTGTAACAGAAAAACACAGGATTCACAGAAACCCTACCTGTGACTTCCTCGAATTTCTGGGAGAGTTTGGACCGTCAAAACGCAAATCCAACTGGTCAAATCGAAAAATATGGAGTTTTTGACGTGGGATAAAAATTTCAGATCGATCGGGATTCATCTCGATTCCCAATCAGCATCGGGAAGTCATTGATGCGCTGCTGTCAAAGTCAGATTCAGCAGCAAGTTGGGCGGCTCACTGGAGAAAATTGACAAGTCAAAGGTCTGATCCAACCGTCCATAATGAAGCCCAAGGAGTGAGGAACAGATCTGGAAAGTTTCGTCGCGATCCGAGTTCGTTTGGTTTGGCAATCGTCGAAGATTTTAAACCGCTGCAGATTATGTTAGAAAGAAGTAAATCCTAGTTAGGGTTTTGGTTATTTATTTTTAATAGATTAGATACGGGGGTGCCAACGGTCCATCTCGGTGTTTATTTTCCGCACTAGTATACATGTTTAGATTGTATGTGTAGAACCGGAAAATTGCCATGACATGCATCATATCATGAATTCCACTCCATATGCATACATGTAGAAATTAATTCGAGGAATTAGTTAGGCATGTATAAAACACGCAATTAGTTTTAATTAATTGTTTGATATTAATTAGAAACTAATTAGGGTAAAAACGAGGAACATGGGTTTTTCAATCGTCGAGGTTGGGTGATGGATTCTCGGTGAATCCCACTCTGAAAGCATAAGGAGTAAAATCCGAAACCTCGTGGTTAAGGTGTTGGATTCTCGGTGAATTCCACCTTACCTAGAGCGAGATTACGTTTTTGTTCCGTAGTGTCTACATGAAAGTTTGATGTTTAAGGATTGGATAATCACGGGCAAACATGGTTCGAAAGTGGTTTAACCACGGTTGGGTGGTCAACGATGAGCTACGGCTCGATCGACTTCACCCTCCACATGTATGCGTTTGCACGAAGTGCAGCAAGGTGAGCCATCCGAAGAGCCACTACGGCTCAACGGAGCTCCCTAGTCTTGACCCGTCCGACGACCATATATGTTCCAACGAATAGGTCGGGTGGGCTAGCCCACGTAACCGACAACATTCGGGCCTATGATTTATTGTTCTTTAATGTAACATCAAGTCCAAAAACGTGATCAGTAAACCCAACACTTTTTTCAAATATTGAGTGGGAGCGGGAGAGGCGACAGGCGACCCCACGGCCTCTACTGTTGACACAAGCAACGTGAGAGAATGGTGACGCCTCGTGCCGGCTTTGATTTCGGCCCCTTAAGGAAGGCCTTCACCGCTATCAAAATTCAAGGCTTGGTCTCCGAAAGGATAGGATTTTGGGTACTCGTCGGGTCACTGACCGACCCTAAGGCAGCATACTCGGGGTCTACCTAAAAATCTGAAACAGTAGGTCACACTCATAAAAGGTATTTTGGCAATACCTTGTCTAAAAAAAGGAAAGGTGATTGACGATCACAAATGAGATGTTCGATTCTCAATCTGATCTTCAATATTAATCGAAACCTCTTTGACCTACCCTAAGGCGGCACTGAGGCATTAGATTAAATCCTTGGAACGGTAGGATATACTATACGTACTTAGTTTATAGTTCCTAAAAATTAGTAGTGTATGATTTGGATTTATTTTCTGTCAATTTTATTTACAACTATATATAAATCTCTCTAGGGTGCTAGACTGCTAGTGTAAAATTGACTAGTAATGACTTCGTTGAAAAGTGGTAAGTAACTAGAACATTGTACTTATTGATCCTACATGCGATTAATTTTTCGGAAGAGATATTTCTCTTGAGCCTTCAAGACTTAAGTGACGTAAATAAGTATGTCACTGTTGTCACTCGTGTTGAACGAGAGACAACCATAGTTAGTTTGAAAGATAATTTGGAACCGATAAACTAGTGGGAGCTTTTATCTTATGTTTTTCTGATTTATTAGAAAATAAGTCCCACAGGGTAACGCTTTCATTAGACATCCCACAGTTCACGAGTAGTGTCTACTCAAACGAACTGCTAGTTCAAGACTATTTCCTTTTAAGGAAAGTTAAGAATGGGAAAGAATGTCTATAAGTGTTAATCATCTTAACTAAAGTTTTGAGGCTAAACCGAAACATTAAGAAAGTATAGGATAAGGAAAGTGATTTGGATCACTAACCAATGAATCCTTAGCAACTTCTTAACCGAGTAACTCGACTCGGGAGCTAAGTTCTTTGGAAGAACAAGAGAGCTTTGCATTAACGATTAATAGAGTAACAATGGGCGTGTAATTTCAAATAGAATAGTGGGAGTGATATAAGGAAATGAATTTGATTCTATCCTTGAACATCACGAAAAAATTTATTTTTCTGTTTACAGATTCGTTGAAACAAATGGATTCACTTTCAACTCGATATATTGTTACCTCATAGAAAGTGAAAATGACATTTGTAGTACGAATCCGAGACTCGGACTTTTGTTTGATAAAACATGAAACCACTAAAAGTTTGAATAGGTATGTGTAACACATCTAAAACTATTAAAGGTAAAAGGTTTCCGTATTAAGATAAACGACCTTCAATATCTATTAATTAGTGCATATATCCTAGAGATAAGACTGACGATCGGCTAAGGGTGATTCCTATCTCCCGGTCTAGAACACTATCTCAAAGGAACAATGACTAAGTTTCCTTTCAATCGGGAGAGGTCTTAGATTTGAAGGGTAACATAGCTTGTTCATCATGACCTTCGGGGTCTAGTGAGAGACAAGCTAGTGGGAGTTTTTGAATGGTGACATTTTGTCGATAACTACTCAAACGCGATTTAGTTTATCAAAAGAATACGAGGAGGAGTCTCTGATTTTAGCAAATAATAGAGTATTCCATATTCATAAATAGGCTAAAGCATAGTCTTGGGACTGATGCTCAGCCTGCCTCCTAGTGGAATGTTTCTCACTAAGAAAGAAACCATAGACTTGCCCTATATAGTTATTGATGTACTACAATACACTGCTAAACTCGATTAAGATAATTGGTTGCAAAATAACGGTTAACATTATTATGTAAACCGAGAAGTCTACCTAGAAGATGCTAGTGAATTTATGGATAAGGAGTGAATTCGGTTCACACCACTTCCGTAAATGTAGGCATTTAGCATTTAATGCTTGAAGGTAGGATCGAGATTTTGCGCATACGTTCGATTTTGACCGCTCGTGAAATGCCTTAATGAGATGAGTGAAGGTTGGTTGTAAGATTCTTAAGATCAGAAAGTGACAGTTGGACTGTCACAATTCTTCTGATAGAATCTATAAGTCACAGCCTTAGACCTTGGAGTACGGTTACCCAAAGGAAGTTACTATCTGATTTAATCAGACCACGTCCAACATCGGTTGTTGGTGATTACACTGATAAATACTACTAGATTAGAATGTCAATCCACCCAAAACACAGTGGGAGTATGGTTTATCTGTTGACCCATTGTGGTTTTATGGACTTTACAGTCTGCTGGGGTGATTGATAACCTATAGCTCTTGGTGGCCTGTATAGGATTCTGATCAGAGAGGTTGGTTCGAAAACCTTATCCATGTGAATGGAATTTTGGTACTCCAGTTCTGTTCAGCCTCTTGTAGAACCACCTGAGTGTCTCAGGCCCAGTGGGAGTAATTGGTTCTACGCCGAAAAGAGTCGAATGAATAGGAAAGTTTAACTTTCTGCACAAAGCTGAGTGGTCTAGGGGTGATTCCCTAAAAAGTAGAGTTAACCGGACCTTGAACTCTCTCACCACTCGGTCTTGCTAGATTTCGTTAAGCGAGAAAATAGGGGTGATTCCCTGAGACTTTCTTGCCGTAAAACGGAGTCTGGATTCATTCGGAACAGAAGGGTCTTGGTTAGAACAAATGGCAGGTTGACTGCCGGGACTTATGTCCTTTGTGGATGTAAGAGAACCTCTCGGTCATTAAAAGTCGCATGTTTTAAAATATGTGGACTTGACCAGAATATTGATAAGTCTTTTGTAGACTGGGTATCAATATTGGTAAAATAGTAGTATTAGTGTTCACGAAAGGTAACACTGAAACAATTGGAAACAGCATGAGTGTGTTATCTGAAGTCAGAAACTGACACGCCAAGATTCTCTAGATGAGAGAGTGGACTATATTCTAAGAATTTAATTCGGTCAAATTCACGAGAATGAGTCATTGGCTATCCCACTTATCTTATTGTATAAGATGATTATGCATATACGGTTGCAGCATTCATCGAGAGTAGTCCTACCCTACCTCTCAGGAATGATTCTCTAAATCTTCTAATAAAGAGAAAATGGGATAGAGTCTCTCTTGGATAACGGCAAGTCAGGTTATAACAAGTCAATAGTAATCGAATCTTGGATTCGAGCAATAAGTAGCGGTTTAGTACGTCCTCAAGTATCTTTAGATAACGAGGAATCATATGCTTGTATATTTAGGTGCAAACTTGAATATGGTTGACTACACTGATTCTGACTTGTAGTCAGATTAAGGATGATCATTAAGTTGATCTCGGGCTCAGTGTTTACTCATAGTGCTTAGAATTTCCTTTTGGAGTGCAGGAGTAATTCCAGTCTGATAAGCCGATATCACTTCATTGTGAAAACAGTGAAGAGATAGCTTAGAAGGATCTTCTCAGTCACAAGAAGTCAAAAGCATATTGAGAGAGAGTACCACCTGATTGGAAGGACCGACAACGTTTCAATCCTAAAGATCGTCTCGAGTCGACAACCTAACTAGTCAGTGTACCAAGTCGAGTGCTTGGAGGGTACGACATTGATGGATATGTCTCATATGCTTTTAGAGCAAGTGGGAGAGTGTTGTGAATAAGATGATAAAGGGTGTGCTCTAAAAACAATCGTTGCTTGTCATTTCGTGCAAGTGGGAGATTGTTAGGTGTAGTGCCCGAAAGACAATTTGTGTAATTGTTTTTAATAATGAATGACTTAATTTATCTCACCTTATTACTTGCTTTGTGCTTGTAAAGTGATACACTACTGCAAACCCTAAGTATATCTGTATATAACCACTTAACTCAGTGTATGGATTACACGTGAGGATTGAGTTAGTGGTGATATACTTAAACTGTTAGTCCGTGGTGAACTTAATTAGAGTTTAGGGTCTCTTGATTAAAACACCAATAATGCGCCCAGAACACCTTAGGGTGTGATAGTCTTATCCGGACTATCGGTAGAGGGTACCTACGTGAGGCATTTATATATGATGGCATTCATATAGGACTGGACCGATTTAATCTGAATTTCTCGATATAATTCCGTAATCGAGGAATCTTATTAAATCATTAGATGATCATATATGGATCAACCTTAATCTGAGGTGATCACGGTCTTTGCTTGTCCCGGGGTAGTGTTTGATGTGTTAGTTACGGTTCACTTAAATATGTGTTCCAAGCCACTTCTCATTGGCACTATCTCCAGATGAGTGAGTAGTTCTGATTTTCACAGACATGGAATCCATTCCTTCCTGTGGGAAGTAGAGAGACAGTCCCCTTATTTGTTAGCCTTAAGAAAGTGATCGATCCCGGGAGTTCATATTAGACTAATTGATCACTAGTCAGATATGTGAACTAATTGATCATCCGGGGGTTAATGGTAAATAAGGATAAGATATTCTGTGTCGGGTTTACGGAGATATCCCGCTCAGAATGGACAGTCTTTGGAGGGTTAGTCCGTATGTAATGATTATATCAATGAACGCTTATTCACTCTATGGGTTGAGTATAAGTATACATCTATAATCGGTAGAGTTCAGTTTCGGGTTTATGGTGGCGTAATCCCGGAATTAATAATTAATGTACTTATTACGCTCGATGAATAATTAATTATTGGAGCTACCAAGGTTATAGGTCCATGGTCCCCGATGTGGCTTCTGTAATTCGGACTAATAATCTTGTTATTTGGGCCTCATTGATAATTAATTGGCTGGGCTAATTAATTGATATGCATGGATATTATTTAGTTGGGCTAAATAATATAATACACATAAAAGACATTTTATGTGGGCTTTTGACCCTAAAAGGTGGCGCCAATAATGTTGAATAATTAGAGGAAATTAGTTTTCTTGGATAATTATTTGACATGTGATTTATCATTTATTTGTTAAATGATAATTCATGGAATATTAGATAATAATATGATTTATCCTAATTTGTTTAGGATAATCATTTTATTTATCTTTTATTTGGAATAAAGGATTAATGTAATAATTATCTCTTAATTATTTAATCCTTGGAGGACAAGGTTTACTCTCCTATATAAAGAGAGTTCTCCCAAGTCTTAGGCAATGGCAAAATTTCGACCACCATCATCATAAAAGAGAGAAAAGATTATTTTTCTTGTATTGGGTTTTAGAAGAAGAAAAACTTGGAGTTTTTTCTTGGTGTTGCATATCGTGGAGGTTCGTGTATCAAGAAGGGTGTCCACCAACCACCGTTTGGAGAACACATCGGAAGATCTTGGCTTCTCTTCCTACTATTGGTAACATGATCTTATCCCCTTTGTAGTAGTTTAAGTCCTTTAATTATGTATTGTGATGTATAAGTCGTGATCCATCCGCTACGCGTAGATCTAACTCGTTTAGATCTAAGAACCTGCATCCTTCACTTGGTGGGCAGGGCATTGTGTGCAGCTTGCCAAGTCAAAAGTTTCAGCGAGCAGGGCCTTTGAATTTCCATAATTTCTCCTAAAAATGATCAGCATGATCAATAGTTGAAGGAGTAAGGAATGAGTAACCATCAGCTACAGAATATATATTATTAGTTGAATTCTCTAGATAATGGTATCACCTGTCACTCCAAATCCATCCTTTATAGATGTAGCCGCAAGACATATGCTCTTCCAAACAGGGGAGCTGGTTGGTTTAGGAGGCTCAAAGGAGCTCCCATATTTCTGGATCAGGACTCTTACCCATAAAGGCTGGTAATCAATAAGTGTTTGCCAAACCAATTTTCCAAGAAGAGCAAGATTCATATTATTCATATTCTTGAAGCCCAAACCACCACAAAGTTTCGGCTGACAAAGAACATCCCACGATAGAGTGAGCGCTTGTGTACACCATCCTCCCACCCCAGAAAAATCTCCTGCAGATTCTATCCATTTCTTCCAACAAGATTTAGGGAGTTTGAGGGAATGCATAGCATAAAAAGGATGGGTACCAAGGGAGTTTTTAATAAGAATCATCCTACCTGCTCTGGATAGACTTTTGGTCTTCCGGTTTTCCAGTTTTTTGTGCATCTTATTCACTATAAAGTTAAACCTATTTCTGGTCACTCAAAAGTGGAGGAGTGGCATACTCAGATAGAGCCCCAAATTATCTGTATATTGAGAGGGGTAGTGTTCTTGGAAGTATGAAATTTGGACTTGCTAGTACTCAAACGTTGTCTAGAAAAATCACAAAAATCATCCAAGACCTGTTTGATGACCACAGCTTGTTCCACACAGGATTTCCCAAAAGGACCAAGTCGTCTACAAAGAGAACATGAGAGAGGGGTGGGGAGTACCTGCTGGCTTGAACCGGCTTCCAATCTCCAGCATTAACCGATCTGTCAATTTGCTGGCTGAGATATTCCATACATAGATCAAACAAATAAGGGGCCAATGAGTCTCATTGTCTAAGTCCCCTTTCAGGTTGAATGAGGATCAACATGTTCCCATTCCACAACACCCTGAGCTTGGACGTTCGAAGTGTGAACATAATTAGATCCACAATTTTCTGGGAGAAGCCAACCTCAGATTAGATCCTCTCCAAAAACTTCCAATCAACTCTATCGTATGCTTTCTCCAGGTCAACTTTTAGCATCAAGTTTGCTTTTTTTTTACCGAGCTTGAAAGAGTGAATCACTTCCTGAGCAATGATGATATTACTGGTGCTGTACTTCTTGGTATAAAGGCTGACTGTGAATGGCAAATAAGTTTCCCGATTACCATTTGCAACCGATTGTCTATCACTTTTGAAATGATCTTTACACACACGTTAGTCATGACACTAGACCTAAACTGGAGATCTTTTCTGGGGGGAGGGGGGTGATTTTGGGGATCAAGGATATAATTGTCTCATTAAGTCTAGCATAAATTTTTCCTTCTTCAAAGGCATTAAGAACAAAAGGGATAATAGTCTTACAAATTATGGCCCAGCACTTTTTATAGAAGTCGGCATGGATGCCATCCAGACCTAGAGCTTTAAAGTCACCCATATCAAATAATGAATCTTCAATCTCCTATTCGCGGACTCGTCTATTTTGGAGAGTAACGTCAGAGTCATCCAGTCTAGGCAGATGAAGGTTCGGCCAGCACTAGAAGGTTCAAATTTCTACAGCTGAGCATAAAAATTTTGCACCATTTCTTCCAGCTTTAGTTGTGTCATAAATCCAATCTCCTTGGTCATTTTTGAAGCAATTTATGGTTTTCCTCTGTTTCTTTCTAATTGCAGTAAGGTGGTAGAAGTGAGAGTTTCTTTCACCTTCAACAATCCACTTAAGTTGCGATCTCTGATGTCAATAAATCTCCTATTGGAGCAGGATATCATCAAGGTCCTAGATGAGCTGGCTATGGAGTTGGACAACAAATGAGAGGGTGAAGTCTCTCAGGCTACGTTCCACCCGTTGCATTTTAGTCAAGCAGCACTTTTTTCTATGAAAGATATGACCAAAAACTTGCGTATTCCAGATAGTTGTTGATTTATCAAATTTTCGGGTCTTGTCATCCCATGTATTTGTAACAAAATTTTCAAAGTTGCTATGCTCCATCTATGCCCTCTGGAAGAAAAGGATTGATCACTTCTTCTTTTCACAATCTCTATGTCGGTATTAAGAAGAATATGGTTGTGGTCTGAGTGTTCCCTAGCTTGGTGATTGATATGGGCATGCTCAAACTTCTCTATCCAAGTAGTGTTACCCCATCCTTGATCTAATCTTTGCCGAATCCGTCGGTTTTCATGAACAAAACCGACCCAGGTAAATCTCGGCCAATGAAAAGGAATTTCCAAGAGCTCACAAAACTGTAGCATATAATAGATCACGCTTTTTAAGTGTGATAATAACCAAAATAGATCATAGTTTTTAATGTGTTGAAATTATAATAGATCTCGGTTTTTAAGTGTGATAACAACTAAAATAGATCACCGTTTTTATTATCACGGTTTTTAGGAAAACTGTGACAAAAACATCAATCAATCACAGTTTTTAACTATGATTAAAATAATATGATATTTTATAATGTGATCTCATATTAGTGTGGTCGAAAACGAGAAGAAGGAAGTCATCGTCTAGTGGTAATTAGTGTGGCTCCTTAATCCGGAGTATCCAGGTTCGAGTCCCACCTGGAACAAAAAAATGTGTGTGCGTATATTTTGTATTCGAAAAAATTGAATGATCACACTTTTCGTTTTCAAAAAAATTGAATGATCACACTATTCATGAACAAAACCGACCCAGGTAAATCTCGGCCAATGAAAAGGAATTTCCAAGAGCTCACAAAACTGTAGCATATAATAGATAACGGTTTTTAAGTGTGACAATAACCAAAATAGATCACAGTTTTTAAATGTGTTGAAATTATAATAGATCTCGGTTTTTAAGTGTGATAACAACTAAAATAGAACACCGTTTTTAGGAAAACTGTGACAAAAACATCAATCAATCACAGTTTTTAACTATGATTAAAATAATATGATATTTTATAATGTGATCTCAGATTAGTGTGGTCGAAAAAGAGAAGAAAGAAGTTCCTAGTGGTAATTAGTGTGGCTCCTTAATCCGGAGTATCCGGGTTCGAGTCCCACCTGGAACAAAAAATGTGTGTGCGTATATTTTGTATTCGAAAAAATTGAATGATCACACTTTTCGTTTTCAAAAAAATTGAATGATCACACTTTTATAATAGATTTCGGTTTTTAAGTGTGATAACAACTTAAATAGATAACAGTTTTTAAATGTCTTGAAATTATAATAGATCTCGGTTTTAAATGTGATAATAACTATAATATATCACGGTTTTTAAGTGTGATAACAACTAAAATATATCACAGTTTTTAAATATGTTGAAATTATAATAAATCTCGGTTTTTAAATGTGAGAACAACTATAATAGATCACAGTTTTCATATGTGATTGAATTAAAATACTTTATGTCACACCTCAATATGCCACTCTCTGGAAACCGTGACTAATGTAAATATATCACACTTAAAAACTATGATCTTTATGCTTTTTTATTGGATTGATTGTGAAATAGTGTTGTCCGAGATTAAGAGGAGGAAAGTCCATTATATCTCGTGACAAATATTAACATATATGAACCATGAGTTCTTGTATTATTCATTGACATAAAACCACGAAGGGTATATTTTATGCACATTTTAAATACATCAAATATTTTATGAGAAAATGGAGAAATGAACCAAAAGTTCAATGTCTCATTGTAGTGATTTCTCTACATATGATATATATTTTGAACGATTCTTGAAGAATCCGAAATCACATTGTGGTATATAAAGCGCAAGAGAATAATTTTTTCAAAAATCTCATAGAATGAGATATTTAATGAAACCACTATATTTTAAATTTGTAAATCGCTTGAAACGAATAAAAGAGCATCAAGGTATAGCTCGGTGCAACATGTTTGATGAATATCGATTCTCGGCATTAGGGGGAGATAAAGTAAACTTCATGTTAGAATAAAGGAATGCCGAGAAATTTTAACAACATAAACGATCTTCCACACATTAGTTTAACTGAACTGCGAAAATAATCTTACTTGTAGTACTTAGCAAGTCATTTTCCTGATGCCTTAATTGAATAAAAAGAGTGATAATTTATATATGCACCAAAACTATTATTGATAATATTTCTCTACAACTGAAGCGTAGAAGACCGACCAGTGTAAAAGATAAAAATCCACACAAAATGAATTCATATTCAGTGAGTCATGAATCTCTTAAAGAGATTCGTCTTGAAGACGAAAACCCCAAAATAAAATTGCACGTGCATCAAATGATTAAATATTGGGGTTGCGAAACAACCTATCCATACATTGATAAGGAATTGGTTTATGCTAATATCGAATTAGCAATGAATTTTATGGGAGAAATTTATAATAAAATTTAATAGTCGTCGACGACATATTTGCTTCTTTAATTGCTATTATTACATCTGGATCCAGTTTCTAAGTCATTAGCGGAGTGTCAGAAACACATAGACTAGGTAAAAATGAAATAAGTAATTGAGGTTGAGTTTGAATTGAAATTATTTGTTTATTAATGATCAAATATATTCTCCCATTATAGATAAAGTTATGATCTAAACCAATATATCTGGCAAGAACTTTGAGTTTTCATATGTCATGACCGCATATTTATGGGTCGTTGGACATTACTATTGATATAAAAATCCTTGGTAGATTTCAAAAATGAATTAATATGACAATCGCAACATGCATATTGTTAAGTTGTAAAGGTCATTAACATTCATGTTGAATGCAATGTGACCATTGGAATAGATCGAGGAACGAATATATATATTTAACTCACATTTTACGTCATGAATTTTATAGCATTACTGTGACGGTGGAGATATATGCATGCAAATTGCGATTGTATTACTCTTCCCATTGTTTTATGATTATAGTGATGGTTGTGCTGCATGTGTTGCATGAATGAGTAGTGAGTAGACATTTTTTAGCCCCTACATTTAATTATGAACATTTACTCTAAAAGAGATGATATAAAAAATGTACGCTATAGTGACAATTTAGCTTATTTGTCCACTAAGATCATTCCTACATCTGTTTTGGAACAAAATGTGTTTATAGTACTTGAATGCGTATATAAGTAAGATTGTTGTCGTCAAAGGGAGCGTCAACTTCAAAACTATTTTGAGCATTTGGTCTTAAAACAAATGACTGTATTATTTTTCCCTTTAACCAAGTTTTCCCCACAGTGTTTTCTTATTTAAAGGTTTTTAACGAGGCAATCAGCGCAACACATAAAAACGCATATGGAATGAACTATTTTTCTTGTCTAGTTTTTTCCCATTGGGTTTTTTCTAGCAAAGTTAATAGTGAATGACATATACATTATGCAATCCAGATTGAGAAATTAATTCATCCATATAATAGACTTGTAAAGGAATGGGGAAATTGATGTGCAACAGATCCGATCAACCGACAACCTGGCAGATTCATTTACCAAGACGTTGCCGACTGCAACATTTGAAACGAAGGTGAAGAGCATGGATGCGAAACTTGAAAGATCTTAATTGATGCTTAGTTTAGGGGGAGTAAATCAACATAGATAAATATATACTATTTTTCCTTAACTAAGATTCATATCTATTGTTTGTTGAATAATAGATATTCAAAGGGAGTGTTATAAAAGAATAAAAATATGTTTATCTATTATTCAAATTGATTTACGAGATTTTCTGGTTTATCAATTATGTTGTGTTCACATTGAAATATTTACTATAAATACCCCATGATATGATATCAATAAAATAATACACAACCTTTCTCTTATTCTTTCTACGTTATATTCCATCTTTATTTCTTTATTATCAGTTCTAGGGGTGAACAAAATAACCGGAAACCAAACCAACCGGTCCAAACCGGAAAAGCATAAACCATGATTTTTTGATTGGTTTTTATATTGTAAAAAAACTAAACCGTGAAAAATAATTTGGTTTTAGTTTTTTAAATTAAAAACCGGATCAAACCGGATATGTGTGTGTGTCCGTGTGTTTTAATACATATATATATATATATATATATATATATATATATATATATATATGTGTGTGTGTGTGTGTGTGTGTGTGTGTGTGTGTGTGTGTGTGTGACTATTGATTATGACGGTCTTTAATCAAAGTCAGTTTTCACAATACACTCACAAAAAGTCGGTTCTACTGTAGTGTACAAGTATATATGTGCGGTGCAAACAAAATCCCCCTTAATTATCACTACATGCAACTAATAATATCTCAGATTATTATTTATTAATACTTCAATCAACTACCTCACACACATAGGTTTTGCCTCCAACCAAATAAGACCTATGACAAGATGAAACAAAATAGTTTATATGACTTTATATGATCAACGTTAATTGGATTGTATGACAATAACATGTTGTGTGTATGTATACACACCGTGTACACACACATATATATATGGAAAGAATAGGTAAGACGAAAAAACCGGGAAAAACCGGAATCAAGCCGATCCAAACCGGACCGAATAAAATGGTTTTACGTAATTATGGTTCGATTTTGGTTTGTGAATTTAAAAACCGTAAAAAGATTTGGTTTTAAAAGCACTAAAAACCGAAAAACCGAATCATGTCCACTCTTAATTAGTTCTATAACAATTTATTTATTTTGGTAAATATAAAAAGAGTTATTATTAAGTAAATTCGGACTTTATTTATTTATTAATTAGTTTTGTCCATATCCCTCAACATTTACCCACCCTCTTCGTTGCCGATTGTTTCTCAATCGCGCTCTCGAATCCTGTCCTGAAAAACAATGGGCTCCGGTAAGTCGCTTGCTTCTTCTACGTTCGAAGCTCTATTTTTGTTTTTTTTTTTTTTACGATTCACAACTCGTCAAAGAACCACGAAGTTAATAGAATCGAGCTAATTGTTTTTGTTTGTTTTGTTTTTGTTTTTGTTTTTGTTTTTGTGTTTTTGGTGTGCAGATGCGGATATGGAGGACTATGGGTTCGAGTATTCAGATGAGGATCCGCCGGACGAGAATGTCGATATTGAGAACCAATATTACAACTCAAAAGGTTTTAATTCTATTTGCTATGTAAATTTCATGCTGCAGACTTGTTTGGACTGTTTTTTTGGGTCTGTAGTCTAGGTTTGCTGTTTTTATTCTTTGATATGGTTAAATTTGTGCTAGGGTTGTATAGTTTTTTTTGCTTATACAGTGAAAATAGTGAAATCGGTGATGTTGTATGTAGCTAAAATCGAGATACTGGCAGCTGCTATTTCTGATATCTTGCCCGTGTGTGCATATTCATGTTTACTCTCATAAACTTGTTCCCTTTTAGCTTTTTGTAACATTTGGTGTCTTAGGTCTTATTTTTTGTTTTGTTTGAGTTTTCAGTTATTTATGTTGATGCTTTTTCTTCAGTTCATTATTTTTGAACGATTTGTTTGTCGTATAGGCATGGTAGAAACGGACCCGGAAGGAGCACTTGAAGGTTTTGCTGAAGTAGTTCGTATGGAGTCCGAGAAAGCTGATTGGTGAGTAAATTTAAATTTCTTAAGTTACTGGTGACTGGTGACTGGTGACTGGTGAGTGTGTTCGATAATTCCTTTAACTAGATACCTGTTGTCTGTCCAAGTATGGACCGGAAAACGCTTAAACCTTTACCGTATTTGTGCAAGGATTGTCCCCGGAAAACGCTTATACTCACTTAATTGTTTTTAATTTTAGCCATATTATCCTATTTGCACATCAACGGATGATGTATAGTTTACTTCATTTCTTTCTTCAATACATTACATCCATTTTGTTCATACTTTCTCCGGTTGAGTCGCTGTGTTTTTTCCCCAGGGGTTTCAAAGCTCTGAAGCAGACTGTGAAGTTATACTATAAACTGGGGAGGTACAAAGAGATGATGGACACATACAGAAACATGCTAACGTATATTAGATCAGCAGTGACTCGGAACTACAGTGAAAAATGTATAAATAACATTATGGATTATGTATCTGGCTCAGCTAGCCAGAATTTCAGTCTTCTGCAGGAGTTTTATCAGACTACTTTAAAGGCACTTGAAGAGGCAAAAAACGAGGTTAGTGTGAAGTTTCTTTCTAAGCTGATTACTCATCTCATTGTTCCCTTACGGTCAAATTCTGCGGCTATTTTTTTCTGCAGAGATTGTGGTTCAAGACTAATCTGAAGCTTTGTAAGATTTGGTTTGATATGGGTGAATATGGTAGAATGAGCAAGGTAATTCTTTTTGGCTCCAAAGCAGTTCAAATAGAATACTTTGTGTTGCCATGTCAACTAGATGAATTAATAAGCTAGTTTGGCCGAAGTTTAATTCTGTTTATGTCATCAGATATTGAAAGAACTGCACAAATCTTGTCAAAAAGATGATGGCACAGATGATCAAAAGAAGGGAACGCAATTGCTGGAGGTGTATGCAGTCGAAATTCAAATGTACACTGAGACCAAGAATAACAAAAAGTTGAAGGTGTGTGATTGCAGAGTCACTTATGAACTCCCTTTTTTTTTATCTGCATTATATATTTTCGTTTTATCGTGTATTTCTTAATTTTCTACCTTCTTCTCCCCTTTTCTTGATTGTAAACCAATGAGGAGGTGCATTAGGTTTGACATTTCATATTGTTCAATCCTTCACTTTTGCTGAGAAACTGTTTCAAACGTAACATTTTTATAACCAAGGTGTTATGCATGTAGGGGGGAGGGGGAAGCTTTGACTTCTCACATTTTGCATAATAAATGTTTATTTATTGCTCTCAAGAATGTAGACTCGGCTTCTTGATTATTGATCTTATTACTGATGGTATTCAAGAAGCGTTTTTTCTGCAGCGACACTGGTTTTGTACGCTACTAATAGTCACTACGATGTTAATGTTGGACAAGCATTGATCCCCTCCGATGCACTTTACCATCAAGTGCAAAAAAGCACACAAAACGTCGTTTTTTTTGTGCTTTACCGTCGAGTGCATTGGAGGGGATCTTTCCATAATGTTGGACACGATGCTCTGTGAATATGATGCGAAAAGACTGGATTTTATGTTCCACATCACTCTACATAGTGGTGCAATGTACATTTTGTATTCATAGAAAACAATGTGTATATATCTTATACGCCTATTAGTAGTAATTTTTCTCATCCTTCAAGCTACCATAATTATGAGACTAACAGAAAACAATGGACTTGGCTGCAGCAACTATATCATAAAGCTCTTTCCATTAAGTCGGCAATACCTCATCCAAGAATCATGGGAATAATACGTGAATGTGGTGGGAAAATGCACATGGCGGAGAGGCAATGGGCAGAGGCAGCTACTGACTTCTTTGAAGCTTTTAAGAACTATGATGAAGCTGGAAACCACAGGCGAATCCAGTGCTTGAAGTATGCCATTTCCTTTTTCTTTTAGCCGCGTGCTTGTATTATCATTTGCTTTTTCAGCTTTCTAGTGCTTTTTTTGGGTCTTATTTTGTGACATTCTGTTTATTCTTAGCTTCTTGTTATCCTTATTATGCTTATTTTTTTCTTGTCCCCATCCCATAACAGATACTTGGTTCTGGCAAATATGCTGATGGAATCTCAAGTTAATCCTTTTGATGGTCAAGAAGCTAAACCGTAAGCTTGAAGTCACAACTATAACCGTCCTTTATACTTTTGTTTTTGTGTGTGTGTGTTTTGGGTGGGGGGGAGGGGGGGGGGCTGGGGTTTCCTGCTTTTTTACTATGGCCCATCCTTTCTGTATCTTTTGTTTTGTGTTAAATACATCCACCTCCCTCGTGTTTGTTCATTATCACAGTAACCCCCTTGAGCTTTGGAATACTACATTCTGAACATTAACTACACGTTAGGAGGGATCCATTATAATGACAAAACGCAAGGGAGGTGGGCATATAGATAAATACTGCCCTTTTTACTGCCCCTTATTATTTTTTATGCTATTGTGTAGCTATAAAAACGACCCAGAGATTCTTGCGATGACAAACCTTATTGCTGCTTATCAACGCAATGAAATATTGGAGTTCGAGAAAATTCTCAAGGTAACTTTATCTGCTATTCTATTCCATAGTCTCTATGACAGCTTCTATGCCTTTTTTTCTATCTATGTTTAATGCTCAATGACCACTTTTGTTCTTCTTTATATGTGTGTATATATTCATATATGTATAATGCTCATTAGTCATTGTTGCGGTGTTTTGCAGAGTAATAGGAGGACTATAATGGATGATCCATTCATTCGGAACTACATTGAAGATTTGTTGAAGAATGTCAGGACCCAGGTTCTTTTGAAGCTTATTAAACCATACACAAGAATCCGGCTCCCCTTCATATCAAAGGTAATTGACAAATGTGTCAGTCATTTCTTCCTTGCCTTATTCTTTCGGTTTATTATTAGAAAAAAATATTCAAGACCCTGTTGGCTTCATCTCAGAAAAACCTGAACAGATTTGGTTTGTAGTAAGCATGCTTACATTTTGACTTTGAGAAGGAAGAACAGTTGGAAATTGGGTGCAATGGTTTTCTTATTGCCCAACTGAACTCTGGAAAAACCTTACGTACCAAGTGATTGAGGATATAGTTGTCTTTGGGGCAAAATGGACATCTTGTTTGTGTAGAACCAATTCTTTCAATTTATTTTGTTTGGTTGATTTAGTTTAGGAACCAGTACCGTAAAAACATGCCAATCATTGTATGCAACGGGTAGTAGTGTGGGAATATTGGTATTCAATTATTCATTTAGTGATACACTAATAAGGTGTGTCGGTATATCCGTTTGACTAGAGGTCAAGAGTTCAAGGCGTAGGGACAACCTTTATATGTAAAAAGATATATGGTAACACTGTGTACATTATATGCCTAAATGGCTTGACCTTTGCTAAACTTCATATACATGAGTTGCCTCTGTTGCAAGTAATACCTTTTGCTAAACCTCGTATAAATGAGATGCTTCTATAGCAAGTAAATACCTTTTGCTCTTTTTATTGTAAATATATTTCGGAGATTCGTTGCTCGTTTCGATTAAGGTATTATATATTGATATAACCTTTAATGGAGTCTTACTGGCTTTGTATGTACAGGAGCTTAATGTACCAGAAAAGGATGTTGAGGATTTGTTGGTGTCCCTTATCTTAGATAATCGAATCCATGGCCATATCGATCAAGTGAACCGTCTCTTGGAGCGTGGTGACAGGTTTGACCTACATATCTTTGCTCCCTCGTTTTGTCTATATATATATATGTGTGTGTGTGTGTGTTTCTCGTGTGTTCTTACATTGGCTTTTCTGGGTGCGATTCGTGGCAATACAGTTCAAAGGGAATGAAGAAGTATGCTGCTATCGAGAAGTGGAACACGCAGCTAAGATCCTTGTATCAAACCGTTTCCAACCGTGTATGTTGAAGAATCTAATCAGCTTTTGAATATGGGGAACTTAATGAAGGAGGGAGGAGGGAGGAGGTTTTTGGCTTTACATTTTGATTGCTCTGCTGCATTATGTAATGTTTTGAGGTTTATGTCGACCTTTTGCAAGTGTTGGAAGAACTTGGAATTCTTGGTATAAAAAAAGTAGGAAAAAAAGCTATTATAGTCTGAGACGAAAGTAATTTGGGGGCTATGTAAACTTTGCATGTTATTATTTCGTCAGTATCGAGTTCTTGTTCTTCAGTATTTTCATATATTTTGACAACATTATATGATATGCATTTTTGTAATAGGAAAATGATATATCAACTTTATATATATATATATTCGTTTTACTTATTCGTAGACTCGAGACTCATGATCAATTGTGATAAAAACATAGAATGATACATAAATGACTATATGATGCAAATACCATAAAAAAGAAAATTTAATTCCATATAAATCCTCATTCAAACACACCTTAAGGGTATTCATCAATATACAAACTTTGTTGGCAAAACCCAAAAAACCACAGCCTTCACTTTTACTGTTTAATAATATATTAAAAAGGGAAAGCTTAGTTATTCCAGATGTGGAAACCCAAACTACTACAACAACCACCTAGGATTCCAATTGTTTTATACTCTAATAATAATACAAAAACCTTAAACAACAACATAAGTTGATAAGTGTGATGGTACAACAAAACTACTACAAATCATCAGCATTTAATTACATTTTCCTACAACGAGACACCACGGTTATGTTTAGGTTGTTAGAGCAGCAGCAGCTCTGTCTTCTGGACCTGCAAGCATAATCTGCAAACAAAAAAAAAACAAGAAACCACTGCAATCGAAGAAAAGTACAGAAGAAAAACATAGAAGAAAAAGTATGGAATATATTGAAAGGGAGTACATGTAATAAAATGGACTTACATTGCAATCGAACGCGAACCGCCTAGCCAGCATAATTGCAGCATTTCTCTCTCTTTCTGACTCGAATGCCAAGACAAACGAAAGCCCTGCTTTTGCTTGCCAAAAAGCTGCCTGAGCTGCAGCGTTTCCACCGCCTCTAACCCCGCAAAGCTGTGGAGGACAGGACACGTAGACACAACAAAGGTTAGGGGCCAAAATGTTATGAACACACGATAGTCTAGGGGCATTCGGTGTATTTTTCCAATTTGCTATGAAAAAACCATCACCTGCATTGAATTAGAATAGTACTCTTTTGCAATTGTTGTTGTCTTTCCTTTCGAGAGTTTCATTCTCATCTTCCCTATGTGTAGCACATGTATGGATTGTGATGCGTGATCTGAACCGTTCATTTGGCATATCACCACCTATAAACAACAAGTTTCTTGCCAAGTCACTAACCAAAATAGTGCTAATCGGAAAATTCTGACGTGGAGTCTATGTTCATGGAGTCTATGTCCCATATAAGGGTATTTATATGTTATTCTTGTATACACATAAAACTTTTGGTCCATTTTGTTTCACGGTTTTTGCATTTCTATCCCCTATGTTTCATCTTGGCACTTTAACCTCTCATCTATGCATTTTTTTACCTTTTCAGTCCATTTTTGCTTTCATTGGCTGAATCATGCCGTGACAGAGGGGGTGAAAGTGCCAAGATGAAACATTGAGGTTGAAAATGCAAAAATCGTGAAACAAAAACAACCAAACGTGTCTTTATCCATTCAAGATGTTAAGCCAACAGGATGAACATTATCTTCTAATCAATATAATTTCCAATAATATGCTTCAAGAACTTACATTAAATTCAGTTTCATGCCTTCTCACCAACGCTTCCACGTAGTTTCCCAATCCGGGAGCTGGTAAAAAGACAACGGTCAAATCATTGTATAAATATTATCAAAACCCTAAACTCGAAAATTTCTCAAACATGAAAAAAAAAAAAAAAAAAAATCAAGAACATACCAGGATCAATTGGAGTGGTAGTTTTTATAGATATTGTCTGGCCATACACGAAGATATCGGCTTGTAAAATTTTACCAACATCGACAGGCTCTGGGGCATAGATTGATTTCGTAGCCCCTGAAGAAACCAATTTCCACTGAAAGAGTAAGTCATAAAGAAAATACAAGCAATATGGAAAGAACTTTACGCAAATTCTCTATATTTACGTACTCAAACGCCATTCATTTTTCTCCCTTTTACCTGAAATAAGTTCCTTCTTGCCGACGTCAGATGTTACGCGATACCATTGAAAAGAACATTCCGAAAGAGAGGGAGCATATTCAGAAGATTGATGTATCTCTAGACAAGAACCCAATGCTTCAGTACCATCCATTTCATACATGTCTGGATCACTATCCATTCTCTTGCTTATTACCAACTAAAAATGCCAAAAACTTCAGCATTAATTCCTATTTTAACCTTGAAGATAGACCCGTTTTTTACTGTATGAGGACTAAAATACCCTTTTTAAGTCGCAGGGAATAGAAAAAGTCTATCAAAATATACTACTGACTCTTGATATTAATGCAAGTAGTTTAAGGTAATTCTTTTGGATGATTGATAGGGATAAAATAGGAAAAAGAGCATTAGATAGTGCACTGATTCTTGAAAAGGACTTAAACATAGGGCATAAAAAACTATACATGAAAGAAATGAAGAATATGGAAAATACCTCTTTTTGAAGCTGAAGTGAACGCTTGGACTTTTCTGCAAGCTGAACCCTTAATGCTTGAAGCTCGTGTTCCATGTCCATTACCTGTTAACATTCAAGATGGCTCGTGTTAATATCTTATACAATGAAAAGGCCCGTCAAACTTTACCAATTGAATTTAAGAAGTTAAATGAAGAGATCTACTAGAGAAGTAGTAATGTAAAACACTCAACTCTTACAAATAGTAAGAGTAGGAAGGGGAGGGGGGAGGAGGGGTGAAAGAAAATAATAGTATATGTAAGAATAATCGGTGTCCCGGTAAGTACCTTACTCGGCTGATGGAGCATTTTGATCCGTCTAGCCTCTTGAACCTCCTTCATTAATTGTTCTATATCCTATTTATATACAAACAACACAAAAGAAATAATGAAGAAATTTGATAGCCTTGTAAAATGAAGACTGGTAAATTAACCATACAGTAATAATTGGTGGTAAAAAAAATCTACATGTAAACGAACCTGCTGCCCCGAGGCACGGGAGATTCTTTCGTGTTCCTGCAGAGCCTCTTCTACTCTTTGAACGGCGTCTCTCGCTTTCTCGATTTCAGCTCGAGCAAAAGCTCGTTCTTCATCTACGAGCTTTTTAGCATCCTCTGAAGCCTAAAAGAATGAATATCTTTTTAAAGAAGGAAACTTTAAACATCGATTTAAAGTTCATGGGGATCACTTTTACACGGTTTGCCCCATATGGGGGGAGCACAAATGTAAACCAACGGAAACATTGTTTTTAATGAGTTTTTCACAATTTTCTCAGCCAAGGTTGTGGAATAGGATACAGAAACGGAAGGATACATGTAAATATCGAAAAAAATAAAGGATCAAAATGTAGATAATAAAACTGTGAAGACCAAATAATAAAATTCAACCTACCTGCCTCAGAAAACTTGCTAGCTTTTTTACTTCCACCTTCTCCTGAATTAGCTCGCCTTCCCGCTGTGTCAACTGAACTGCTAGAGCTTCAACCTGGGTACAGATACACACACGGGATATACGAATGTGGATTTTTTTTTAAATACAGCATACGGATACAGAAGGCATCTATGTATATACGAATCCCGTATCCAACTTTAAGAAATTACAAATCTGCCCCTAGAGTGTATCCTAAGTATTCGGTGCAATTTTGTGCCGGACACGGGACACGCTACTAGACATAAGCATCCATTTATCATAGGCTTACATCATAATCACACCTAACGAATCTTGATATACGATAAACATGATTAACAACTAGCAAACTCCATAATAAAAAAAGTACAACCATATACCACGGAATACGAATTATTAAAGCATAAAAAAACGTACCATGGCAATAGCTTCCTCTACATCATCTTGGTTTTTTCCAGCTACGCGTCCTCTTAAAGCCTCGAGTGCATCTCTAAGCTTTTTCAGAAGCACATGTTTCTCTAATGAAGCCGCCTCTCTAAGTTTTGCCTGCACCAATCAAATAGCAATGTTTAATTCCACAAACACCCTCCTTTTTTTATGGAGCAATGGTCCAAAATCATGGGTGAAATAACAACTATTCAGAACCAGCCACCATACAAAGAAAGGGAAAATCAGAAAACACAAAACCTCATCAGACAACTTGGCAGCAGCAGCCAAACCCTTCTCGAATTTACTAGCAAGATCACGAACAGAAAGCCGTTTCTGCTGCTCGAGCAACTGCGCCGTCTCTCTCGCCACCACCTCTTTCATTGTTAATGATTTCAGATCCTCCTTTACTTCCACAATCTGATTATTAGCTCCAATCTTGTAGTTTGGAAACCTACTTGTACTAAACACCACATCTGCTGAAACATGTGGAACTGCGTCTTTTTGCATCGTACTAGCAAAATCTCGGCCTATCCTCGTCATTATATATACTTTACAAAACAGCACAAATCAATCCTCTGCAATCAAAAAGACAAAATTCACCACAACTAATGCACAATCAGAATAAAAGTTACAAATTAAAAATAGGTATTGGGGAAAAAGAGTGTACCAACCCATCTCTAATAATTCATTCATAACAGAAGTCATTTTCTGGAAATATATCAAATCAATAAAAAGTAAAACAAAAAACAAATGTAAATCTAAACCATGGACTTCAATTTGAAATATATTAAAGATGGAATCTTTATTGCAGTAAACTACAAGCTTGAGACGGTAACTAACGAACAGAACATGGCTCTGCATAAAAAAACAAAAACCCAAAAGAAAATAATTCAAAAAAAAGCTGTACATGCACGTGCAATGCCTGTTCACATCTGCCCCAAAAGTAATTCATAGGAAGAATGTGATAGAGAAAGAAAGATGGATTTACCTATTTATGCAGCAAATTACAGATACATCTAAAGGAACTGCTTGTGGAGGAAATGGGGGAGTTGTTGGGGGCGGAGGGGGGAATACAATTAAGGGTAAAGGTAAAGTAAGGGGAAAAGATGATGAAAAACAACTTACAGAAGATGCAAAAAAGCTGAATAGTTGAAAATAACGCAAATTTGAGGCCCTTTAGATTGCAAAAAACAAGAGATTTCTACAGGATCAGTGGAAAATGGAAGAAGCTAAGCTGAGCTTTCAGGATGTTTTTCAGGTGAAGAAAGAGAGTCTACTACATGAGAAACGGTGGAAAGAGAAAATAAAAATATTAGAAGGAAACAAATAGTAAAATGAAAAATGAAAATTATTATTATTATTTTTTGTAAGTTTGAGGAGAAAAGAAAGGTAAAAGACATGCTTGGCTGTACCCTATGGACCCAACCTCCTTAATAAAATAATGTCAAATTTGTTCAAATTTGGTTTCAAAGTGAGGTGTCGCGTAATCGAGTCGAGTTGTTATTTATTAGGATTCGAGTTTGATTCAATTAAAAAACTCAGATGCAAAATTCAACTCAAACTCGATGGAATTGTAAAATGTAAGATTGAACTTGACTCGTTCATTATTTGAAATACCTTGACTTGTACGCACGATTATCTTTATAGAATTCATTTGATTTCTATTAAATGTGACAAACTCATATTCGACTCGTTTCACAACTCGTCTCAACTTATATTTAATATTTTATATTTAGTTATATAGTTATTAATCAAACCCGAATTAACTCACGAGTTACTAGATTCTAAATATCTACAACGTCTCGATCAATTTTTCAAATGGCTCGACTCGAGCTCAAGCTCAAACTTGAAATACAATAAATCGAGTGAAGCATTTTTATGAGTCGAATAAAAATAATTCACGAGTAGAACATCCCAACTGCATGTTTCATTTATGGTAAAGGAGTAGGATATCTTTCCATTTTTAGCAAAATAAAACTGCCTACATATTGATTATGGGTTATACATAGAAGGTGAAAATGCATAATCCTCAAATTTGTTAGATTGTCATCATTATGTTTAGGTAATAAAGACATAGGATACCTTACCTTCTTGTGACATTTTATGGTACACAAAGATCAACAATATAAAAACACATAGTAACACATTTAGCTAACTTGTTGTGATCCTAACAATACTAAGGTATGTTCGGTATAAATGCCTTTCCGACCATAAATCAAGGGTGTCTTTACTGGCACCACATCAAATATCCAATGTTGAGACACTGTAATAGCAATCGAGCTCTTCACCGTTGATTCTAGAGTTTGAGAATCGACTTTCTGATGGTTAATTGTCACAATAGACAGACTGGATGAGTCGATTCTAAAATTGAGAATCGACTTTTCGCCGGTTGATTGTCTTCGAGAATTGACTTTCCAACGATCAATTGTCACAAATGACAAACGTGCCGATAATCGACTTTCCGACGGTCAATTGTCACAATAGAATGGATGAGAGTCGATTCTAAACCTGAAAATCGACTTTTCTTCAGTTGATCGTCTTCGAGAATTGACTTTGCAAAGATCAATCATCACAAACGACCAGGTGCTGAGAATCGACTTTCCGCCAGTTGATTGTTCTTCTAGAATTGACTTTCCAACGGTCAATTCTCACAAACGACCAAGTGATGAGAATAGTCTTTTCACCGGTCAATGCCAGTAAAATAAAACACCGTGGTGCCATTAAAGACATCCGGTGGACTTCATGTTATACCCAACTCCATCCAGGACTTTTCTGTACACCTCTTATCTTCATCAATTCCCTAACTTCATCAGCAAGTTCCCATTTACCAGCTTCAGAATACATATTCGAAAGCAACGTATAATAACCCGAATGGCCCGGTTTTAATCTAAGCAAATGCTCAGCTGCCCAACAACCCAACTCGATATACCCGTGTATTCGACACGCCCCTAACAAAGCTCCCCATACATTCGCATCCGGTTCAATAGGCAAGCTTTTGATAAGTTCAATGGCTTCGTCTATTAGCCCAGAACGACCAAGAATATCGACCATACACGAATAATGCATCTGAGAAGGCTTAATACCGTGAGCAATCATGTCATTGAAGTATTTTCGTCCTTCGTGAACTAAACCTCCATGGCTACAAGCAGAAAGAACTGCAATATATGAAACAGAATCGTATTCTACAGGGTCGTGTTTCATGGCTTCGAAGAGATTGATTGCGGTATGTATTTCACCGAGCATTCCATAGCCCATGATTAGAGTGTTCCATGAAGCGGAATCTTTCTTAGGAATTTTGTCGAACACCTTTTGAGCAGTATGTATTCTACCAGACTTGATGTACATGTCCAAAAGTGAGTTTGCAACACATATGTGTGAATCAAATGACCTTCTCATTGCAAATGCATGGATTTCTTGACCCGGTTTGATTGCTGAAACATTTGCACAAGCAGATAGAGCCCCCATAAACGATATATTATCGTACTTCATTTGTAATGCTCCCATTTCAGAGAAAAGATCCAATGAGTTTGAACATTCATTCGTTTGAGAGTACCCAACGATTAAGATATTGTAAGAGACCTCGTCTCTAGGTGAATTATCAAACACGTTCTGAGCCAGGTTCAGTTTATAGCATTTTGCATACATGTCTGTCAAAGCATTTGAGACAAACAATTCAGAGGAAGATTCTGTACGAATCAGCCTCCCGTGTATCTCTTTTCCTAATCGAAGTGCACATAATCGAGCACAAGCAGGAAGAACATTTGTAAAAGTAACAGCATTTGGAACCTCTTTATGTACTTGCATTTTCCTGACTAATGCTATAGACTCTGCCTCAAGCTCATTCTGAGCAAAGTTAGCAATCATGGTGTTCCAAGAAACTACATTTCTCACATCCATTTTATCGAACACATTTGTTGCAGAAACCGGACGGCCGGATTTGGCATACATGTCAATCAAAGAGTTAGCAACGAAAACATCGATATCCAACTGCATTTTCATACTAAAAGCATGTAGCTCCCTGCCTTCATTTAAAAGTCCTAATTCAACCATGACAGGTAGTATGCTCGAGACAGTAACTGAATTCAATACTCCGCCCTTGTTGATCATCATCCTAAAACTATCCAAAGCATCTTTGTAATACCCTCTATAAGAGAAGCTAGTAATCATTACATTCCAAGAAACGTCGTTCTTGTTAGCCATCTTACGAAAAATCGTGGTTGCATCATTCACCTTCCCACACTTCCCGTAAGCGTCTATAAGCGCATTCCCAATTGTCACATTGCTCTCCAACCCAACCTTCACAGCATAGCAATGGATCCCACAAACTGTATCCCCATCAACAAGTGCACCACACACCGGTAAAACACTAACGACGCTAACAGCATTCGGTTTAAACCCACTTCCCAGACTCATCATCTCCTTAAACAAATACCTTACTTCCAAATCAATCCCAGAATCCGAAAAAGACCGGATTATAGTATTCCACGAAACAACATCTCTCTCTGGCATTTCGTCAAACACCTTCTCCACATCTCCCAAATCACCACAACACCCATAGAACAACATTAACGTATTATTCACAAACAAATCCTCACCAAAACCAGCTTTAACCACAGCACAATGAACTTCCAACCCTTTTATCTTAACATTTCCTTCAGAACACAATTTAAAAACAAAAGGGTATGTATAATCATCACATTTCACACTTTTCTTAACCATCTCATTATAAAACACCAACCCATCGTAATACAAACCCAAACTAACATGAGCCCGAATCGAAGTATTATAGAAAAACGTTGAAAACGGAGCATAAGGAAGTGATTGATGAAAAACAGAGTAAAGCGTTTGCTTTTGTACCTGAAAAGCGGCGTAACGGAGAATAAGAGCTGCTGAGAGGGTAATAGAGGAAGGAAGTAAACCATGGAGGATACAGACGGCATGGGCTTGCTTTGTTTGAGCAAGAGATTGCGTTGAGGAACAAACAGGGAGGAGATTTTGTGGGAGATTGTGGAAATGGGTTGAGATTGATGAAGGGAGAAGATGAAGTTGGGTGTTCTTGAGAGCTGAACAGGATATACGAGCATTGCGCAAGCGCAACATAGGATGGTGGTTTGAGACTCCTTTGACATTCTAGGCTATGGTATAACGCAAGATTTCGATTTTACAGGGGTTGAATTTCGTTTTCAAGTTCTATCGAGAGTTGAATTTTGACTTTAAATTCGATTCTAAATGGGATTGAAATTACTATGATGTCTCGAAAGTAGATTCGATATGGTGTCAATAACAATATCCAAACTATATTGCCCGCGACATAAAATGAACATGACTCTACGTCATTTAAGCTTGGTCCAACCCTTTCTGTACACTTACAGGATCTGTGTTGTTCATATTTAGGGCTGCATAGGCACTTTTGTGTGTGGGGGGGGGGGGGGGTGGGGTGTTTAAGAATGCACATAAGCATTTAGTGTACGTGAGCAGATTATGATTCCGGGTACAAGGCTATATGGAACACTTGGTTTTGCCCGGGATACAATCTTCCTTGCTCCAGGCTGGGTTACTATTAACAATGGGTAAAGCTTTCTTCGCGAATACAACAACCTTAACAAACCCCTATTTCGTTCAATACGTAATACATGACTATATCTAAGCCCGTGTTTCTAACTATCGAATCCACATATTCCCATTCAGCTACTCATGCCTATATATTGCCTGCAACGCCATGAGGTATGTTCGACCTGCGACAAAAAGGGACATGGCTCTACAAAGACGGATGTTTGTTGTGTTCGCAACCTTTTTAAAGACTTGCATCAATTTGGATGAGATATATATCTCTCCTATAAATGGCCTCAGATTGCGAGCAAGAAAATCTATCAAATTTTAAAGCATCCTTAGTTCAAATTTTTTCGAGTGCTTTTAGTTTGATCAAATAATTCAATGTTTTGAATCAAATTAATAATTATCCTGATTTTCGATCGTTTTCTGTCTTTGACATCTGCCTGGACAAAACATCTCTCCAAATCAAATAACTAAAATATCACTATTTAGATTACCGGCCAGTAAATTCTTCCTCATCACTTTAATTCCATTTGGGATTCATCAATTTGTTTTTAATTTGAAAAAGAAAGAATAATTAGGCATCTGTCAACATAAAAAAATGATATATATTTTTTTTCTTGTCTGGCTAATTAAGAAGCTGGCACATACTAGGATAAATGTAATTAAATTAATTAAATTAAATTATACTTAATCTTGGACAAGTGTATTCTAGTGCCCAGAAAAACAAAACAAGTAACCAAGATTTACAAAACAAGGTATAATAATATGCCTTTATTTAATTAATACCCTTTGATTTAGAGATACACAAACTGGAATTTGACTAGTTGGGGTAGGGACAAAAAAGGGTTTTCAAGATACCTATGCATGCATGCCTTGTTTTGTGTTATATATGTATATATAGATGTGTATAACCATGGGAAATAAACATCAAGCATTTTGTTTTTTGAATGTTTACCAGTTAGTAAATTACATCAGAGCCCTCATTTCTTCAAGAAAATGGTAATATAATTTGCATACATATTTAAACATTTATCTGTTTAATGCATGCTATTTAGGCCTACAGCCTACTGTATGCTGTCTTTATCTTAAATTTTTATAATATCATGGTATAAAAACAATGTAGTACTGTTTTGTTTTAATTCTCGTATTTTTCATTATTTATGATATATGATTTTTATTTTCCTCTTCAATGTATGCAGGACAAAAGGACTCCAGATTACAGCTTGATGAATCCATCAAAAAGTAAAAAAGGTGGATTTAGGGCTTGCATGTTTGTGTTTGGTAAGTTAAATTGTACGGAGTTTTGTTAAAGACACCACAACAGATCTATTTTTGGGACACCACTCACAAAGGCGTTCGACTTCTTGAAAGCCGAATTTATGCTCAACATTCGACTTTACAGAGGGTCGAATGTCCATTTTCGATCTCTGTAAAGTGAAACACCAGGACTTAACCTGAAGTATGGTGTCACGGTAGATTTATTGTGGTGATTTTAACATATTCCTAATTATATGTATGATAATTATAAAGATTTCATAGCTTGATGATTGTCTAATTACTTTTTTGGTATTAGTTTTGGCAACCTTGGAGAATATTGGATTTGTGGCAAATATGTCAACAATGGTTCTATACTTTCACTTTGTGATGCAATTCAACTTGTCCACGTCAGCAAACACACTTACAAATTTCCTGGGGTCCACTTTCTTGCTCACAATTTTGGGTGGATTAATCTCTGATACTTGCATGAACAGACTCTACACTTGCTTGTTCTTTGGAGTCTTGGAACTAGTGGTAATTAATCTTCTTCTTCATTCATCACACAAATCTTATGTGGTTAAAATCCCAAGTATCCGGACTAACTGGCTCGACTAATCCTGAGTTCGACAAATCCTGAGTTCGACACGGGTAGTGTCTACAGAGTCCGGTAGTGTCGACACGGGTAGTGCCAAATCCTGAGTTCGACACGGGTAATGTCTACAAAGTCTGGTTCTTACTTAAAGGCAAAGACATGAGCTATAGCTCTACTTTAACTTGACCCCCTCTAAGAAGAATCGAATGTAAGACTTTTCGAGAGATAATCAAGCCACTTGTCACGTGAGTGAAGTTGTTGTATTAAACGAATCTTATATACCATTCTAAGAATTGTGTTGTTAGAGCATTTACAATAGTGTCACTTAACAAATTCTCGCTTTTATAGACTAAAACATCATTTTTCCTCATTTTACAGGATCTCTATTTAGAGTAAAATTCATCATAATCTCTATATCACATAATCGGAACTAGAAAGTCTGTATTTTGTGCGATTACAAGTAACGCAAAATTTGGAGATTATGTAGCTTAGAGATCTTTAGAGCATGTACATCAGTTACTATTAACAAATTCTCTAATTTAGAGACTTAAAACAATTTTTATCTAATTTACATAGTCTCTATTCACGGTGACATGCATCAGAATTTCTACAACGGACAATTCGGACAGAGAATCTGCATTTTGTGCAGTAAATATAGAGATCCTGTGTTTCACAGACCTGAGTAAAAATTCTGATGCATATGATTTTAGTGGATTTGAGTGAATGAGATCTCTATTTCACAGTTTTACCTTGTTTACAATAGGACAGTGTTGTTGGCACCACAATAAATCTACAGTGTCACTACATTTCAGGCTAAATTCGACTTTAATTACAAAGGTCAAATGTCGTTGTGGTGCCCCGAAAGTAAATCCGATGTAGTGCCAATAACAAATGCCTTTAAAATATCTACTACAAACGCTCTTAGATATGTATTTTACAGATTTGTCTTGTTTTACTGTATCTGATACATGTACAACCATTTCTTTTGCATATTTGAAGGGCTTACTACTAGTGACCATCCAAGCATCTTCAGACAAATTACAACCTAGTCCCTGCAACAATGAAAGCTGTGTCAAAGGTGGTCAAGCTGCATTGTTCTATATCTCCATAGGCCTATTAGGCCTAGGTTGTGGTGGTGTCAAAGGCTCGATCGCGGCGCTCGGCGCGGATCAGTTCGACTCGAAAGACCCGAAAGGCGCGGCCGGGCTTGCTAGCTACTTCAACCATTATCAATTGAGTGTGACCGTTGGATCAGTAATTGGTGTCACTGCTGTTGTTTGGGTAGCCATGAATAAAGCTTGGCATTGGGGTTTCTTGATTGGTTTGGTTGCTGCATTTGTTGGGTTTTTGGTTCTTGGTTTTGGGAAAAGTTTCTATGTTTTTCAACCACTTGCTACTAGCCCTTTGATCAAGACATCACAGGTTTGTTACTTAATTGCATGCTTTTTCTTTCCATTTTGGGAGATTCTGCTGTAGGGACGTACTCCCAACTAGAACGGACCGTCAGATAACTACCACGTACATAAACAAACCAAACAGTTTTGTCTTTATCTACACATGGCAGTCATCCGACGGTTCGTTCAAATAGGAAGTCCCTGCGTCAGGATTTTCCTACAACTTATTGATGTTGATAATATATATAATTCATCAATGGGGGATAAATTGCAGGTAATAGTTGCTGCATTTAAAAACAGAAAACTAAGTTTACCACAGATGGCTGAAGAACTGTATGAGATTGATGATGCAGATAGAGATCCATCAGAAGAAATAATTGCACACACTTCCCAATTCAGGTAATTCTAATATTACCCCCTGGTGTTTTTCATATTAAACATTTTACCCCTGAGCTTTTTAATTTGTGAAGTATTGTACCTCCCTTTAAGGTTTTATGCAAACTTCAATAAACAACCGGAAATTATCTTCGGGATTTGCATAAAAAAAACCTAGGGAGGTAAAACATACGATAGAAAAGCTTAGGGAGGTAAACGGTTCATATGACAAACCACGGGGGGCTAAGTGCCATTTTTCCTCAACAATAAGGAATAAGGGAAATTCTACCGAGGTGAGGAGAGTAACTACAAACTCTTCATAAAACAACTGGTAAACACGACTGTTTTACAGTGTTATTACTAAAAACACATAAAAACACGAGTGTTTTCAAGTGTTATCACTAAATACACATGAAAACATTAGCGTTTTCGGGACAAATATCGTATTTTCAACATTTTTGTATCTAATGCAAGAAAATAAATCTATATATATACAGATGTCTGGACAAGGCTGCAATTCTTGAACAAGGAATGGACCCAAAACCCTGGACAGTATGCACAATAACACAAGTAGAAGAAGTCAAAATCCTAACAAGAATGCTCCCTATAATACTAAGCACAGTTATAATGAACACATGTTTAGCCCAACTCCAAACATTCTCTGTTCTACAAGGTTACTTCATGAACCCTAGCCTAGGACCCCTCAAAATTCCGACAGCATCGATCCCAGTAATCCCTTTACTTTTCATGGCAATCCTCATCCCGATCTACGAGTTTTTGGTCGTCCCATTAGCCCGAAAGATCACGGGCCATCCTGCAGGGATCACGCAGTTGCAACGTGTCGGTGTGGGATTAGTCCTTTCGATTATATCGATGGGGATAGCTGGGATCATTGAAGTGAAAAGAAGGGATCAAGCGGTTAAAGATCCGTTGAAACCGATTAGTTTGTTCTGGCTTTCGTTTCAATACGGGGTTTTCGGGATTGCTGATATGTTTGCTATGGTTGGACTAATGGAGTTTTTTTATAAAGAAGCACCTAAAGGGATGAGGTCTTTATCAACTTCATTTGCTTTGATTTCACTGTCTTTTGGGTATTTTATGAGCTCGGTTTTCGTGAGTATTGTGAACGTCGTTACGAAGAACACGACGTCGAGTAAAAAAGGATGGCTTGAGGATGCTGATTTGAATCAGAATAAGTTGGATTTGTTTTACTGGTTTCTTGCTATTTTGAGCTTGTTGAACTTTGGGAATTACTTGTTTTGGGCTAAATGGTACAAGTATAAACCTGAAGGAGTTAATGTTGAAGATGATTTGAAGTCACAAAAGGAAGTATTTACTCCAAAGGGCGTGTCCAACAATTAAGGATCATGATGATTCAAGGCGTCTTTAGTGGTACCATATCGCTTTTATTGACAGTGGACAATCGATTTTTGAATTTAGAATCGACCGAGAATCAATTGTTGGAAAGTAGATTCTTAGCTCGAGAATCGACCTTACTGAAGTCGATTGTTATTGTGTTGTTATAACGGCAGATTTGATGTGGTGTCAGTAGAGTTGCTCTTTATTGTATAATTTATTATTGGTTTTCAATAAAGACTTAGAATCTACATTTTCTGAAAATAAACTTGTATTTAAGACTGTAAAATAAAAACTCTTCTGTCAACATTTCTTAGTGTAGTTGAAATTTGTTTATTATAGAAATTGTAACATGGCTTATTTGTACATTTATTTACAAATGCACTTTTGAATGTTTGTAATTTGAGGTTAATTGTGTTACTAACTTGAAGCGGGTCGACTTTGAGGCTCAAACTCGACTTGACCAAAAGACCGTTTTGAAACTCGTCTCAAAGTCAATTGAGTTGTAAGAATCAAGATTGAACTTGACTCGTTTACTATTCGGAATATCCTAAATCGGCTTATGAGCTAGAATTTTTTTTTCGTTTTGTTTTGGAATTTATTTTGTTTATATTGCACATCTCAGACTCGAACTTGACTTGACATAAATTTAATCTCGTACGTATAATTATTAAATAAAGATCAACTAGCCAGCGAGCTACTCGATTACTAAATACTGAATCTCGAGATCAGATAGATTATTTATTGAAGTATTCCTTTCAAGTAAAGCTTGTAATTTCTCATTTCAAATTCTATATATAAAACACTTTTCCTTACAATACAAATGAATCTTATCTTGAGGATTATGGAATTCCCATATTACAAATCAACCATACTTATAAAAAAAACATGTAACTAAAAGCTTGTATATGTCTTGCTATTGGGCCTAAACAGATCAGGCTTTTTTTTTCGATCAGTGCAGCCCATTTGATGTGTTCTCAATTTGGGCTTCTCCCTTGTCTGAAACCACCACATCTGGCTTTCTATACTTGTACCAAGAAGCCCAAAACAGATAATTCACAAAATTCAAAAAACTCAAAATAGCCAAAAACCAATAGAAGTAATTCAACTTATTTTGGTTCATATCAGGTGATTCTAACCACCCTAGTTTATTTGAAGTCCTTTTCTTGCTAATGGCATTCACCACATTAACAAAAATAGTACTCAAAAAGTACCCGAAAGACAACGACAACGGGGCGAACGACGTCGCCAGTGATTTCATCCCTTCAGGAGCTTCCCTGTAATAGAATTCCATCAATCCAACCATCGAGAACATCTCCGCGGACCCCACGATCCCGTATTGGAACGAGAGCCAAAAAAGACTAATAGGCTTTGAATGGTCCTTAATCGCTTGATCCCTTCTTTTAACCTCAACTGCTCCAGCAACCGCCATCGATATAAATGACAGTACAAGGCCAACACCGACACGCTGCAGCTGTGTGATCCCTGCGGGGTGACCGGTGATCTTTCGGGCAAATGGGACGAAGAAAAACTCGTAGACGGGCAATACAAGGACCATGAAGATCAAGGGTATAACCGGAATCGAAGCGGTTGGGACCTTGAATGAACCTAGATAAGGGTTCATTGTGTAGCCTTGTAGAACTGAAAATGTTTGTGTTTGTGCCATGCATGTATTCAATATAATTGTACTTATAATTATTGGCAACATCCTTATTAAAATTTTAACTTGTTCCACTTGTGTTATTGTGCATAAATTCCATGGCCCTGTTTCTGTCCCTTGTTGGTGAATTGCAGCTTTGTCTAGCCATCTAAAAAAAAAAATTCATTTTAGTAATATAAACAAGAAATAAACTATATATATATATATATGTATACACACACACAAAGAAAATAGGAAGCTTACTTGAATTGGCCTGTGTGTGCTATGATTTCTTCTGATGAGTCTTTCTCTTTAGCTTCAATCTCATACAATTCCCCTGCATTTTGTGGTAGTGTAGATTTTCTATTCCGAATCGCCGCCACAAAAACCTGAAAATTATTCAAAACACACAATGAATCGAGTCCCGATACTGTCATAATCAGATTAATTAACAGTATACAACAACAGTCACACAACAGGACGTGACAGCTGATATATCAAAAACGTACCCGAGCTATCTTAGTCAAAGGGCTAGTACCCAGAGGCCGGAACGTGTAAAACCGTTTCCCGCAAGCAAGAACCAGATAACCAAGACAAGCACAAACCAAGCCAATCAAGAACCCTTTGTACCAACCCTTATTCATAGCAACCCAAACCACAATTGTCACACCAACCACTGACCCAACATTGGCACTAAATTGGTAGTAATTGAAGAAACTTGCAATCCCTTTTGCCCCATTTGCCCCTTTAAATATAAATTGGTCTGCCCCAAGGGCTGGAAGGACACCTTTGACCCCACCTGCACCTATGGCATATAGGCCTATGGTTATGTAGAACATTGCCTCTTCACCACCATTGATACATGTTGATTTGTTGCATGGAGGTGGTTGCAGCTTCTTGGAGTATGCTTGGATTGTAAGTAATAGCAAACCCTACAAAGTAACATATATATAAGTTTTCTTTCTGTTAAAGCATTTGCAGTTGATATTGTAAAGGGTAAACCTGTAAAACAGAGATCTAAATCATTCAGATACACAAAAAGTAGAATGTCTGACTCGATCTGTAAAATACAGAATCCCTAAACTATAAACTACTTGTGTGTACAAAATACAGATTTTATGTTCAAACTATGTGCATGGTGTAGAGATTCTGAAACAATTCAGCATGAATACATATTATGTATAATAGAGAATTGTTGTGTTTAAGACACGATTGTAATCGAGCCAAGTCGGGTCGGGTCGATACTCTCTCGATCAATTTATAAAATGCGAGATCAAACCCGACTCGTTTACTATATCCGAAATAGCTCAACTGGACTCGTGAGCTCAATTACCTCTTTATAAACCATCTAATTTCTATTGAACGTGTCGAGCTAGAATCCGACTTGACGTCAAGTATATACGAGTAGTAAAATAGAAAATTTGTTAAGATAAAACATAATTAGTAAGTAATTTATAATTACCATTAATTCGATAGAGCCGAAGAGTAAGACAGTGTAGAGTCTGTTCAAATATGTATCAGAAATGAAACCTCCAAGAATTGTAAGTAAAGAAACAGATCCCATGAAATTTGTTAATGTGTTTGCAGATTGTGATAATCCAAACTGCAATATCAAGTGAAAATACAGCACTAACGACGACGTATTCGCCACGAATCCGACCGCCTCCATACACGCCAAAACTGCAATATATATATAAACGATTATTTACTAAGTTTACTTTGCGTGTATTCTGTATATAGTATATATAGTTCAACTTTTGGTAGTACAAAAGTTCGTAAAATATATCGAACACAGCTCGAAATGTGATGTCTTTGATGGGGCCCGATACTTACCGTATACGAAAATGGTAGCTCTGAATCCACCTTTGTCTGATGAAGATGAAGGTAGTTGAACAGAAAGACTGCCATTTCTAAGCACTGAAAGACTGCCATTTCTAAGCTCCTGAGAGCAATAATGAAGAAAAATAACATGATTAATTTAACTTTGAAAAAATAAATAATCAAATAAGTGTATAAAATCAAAGAAATACGCTGCGGCTGTTAAAGACACCACAGTTGATCTATACTCTCTAAAGTCGAATTTACAGAGGTCAAATATCCATTTTTGACCACTGTAAAATCGAACCTATTACTCGATACCACAGTAGATCAGTCGTGATGTCTTTAATTAAGGAACGTCAAGAAATATTATCAAAACATGTATTTACCACTTGTTGAAGGTCATCAGAGGATTCTGAAGCAATTTTCATTTTGGAAAACGTGTTTTTGCAAGTCAAAATGCTTAATGATGAATGCTATATATGTTGGCATTTGTTCAATATATATATATAGTAGAAAGAATCAAAGAAAGGCATTGAATGGGTCAATCCCTATATGAAAGTGTGGCTTTTGTTTTGTATTCCATTCACCGGTATATAATTAAGAGACAATGACACTTTAGATATTTTTTTAAAGTCACAACGGCTAAGGTATCGTGACATTATATTTCGAGTTAGATTCGATTTTCGTAAAGTCGAATGTTCAGTTTATATTCGACTATTCATCTATAACTATATGCATTTATTTTACACTACTATTGTTCGGTGACTTAATTAACATATCCGACCCGCTTACTAATTATGCGTCGGATATGTTAAGTGTCGTAAAAATGTAATAAAATTGTCAATTTATTAACGAATGAAAATTGTTGTAACGGAAGATCATGGTTACTTCAGAGCAAGAGGCGGGCGCACCTACATACTTCCTCGATCGAATTAATATGAACTTGGCCGAGATAGATAGATTCTTTTAGTATTATAACGTTATGGTTTGTTGTCAAATACAAAGAAAGGCATTGAATGGGTCATCCCTATATGAAAGTGTGGCTTTTGTTTTATATTCCATTCACCGGTATATAATTAAGAGACAATGATACGTACTTTAGATATTTTTTTAAAGTCACAACGGCTAAGCTATCGTGACATTATATTTCGAGTTATATTCGATTTTTTAAAAGTCGAAAACGGACATTCGATTTTCGTAAAGTCGAATGTTCAGTTTATATTCGATTTTTCATCTATAACTATATGCATTTATTTTACACTACTATTGTTCGGTGACTTAATTAACATATCCGACCCGCTTACTAACTATGCGTCGGATATATATGTTAAGTGTTGTAAAAGTGTAAAAAATTGTCAATTTATTAACGAATGAAAATTGTTGTTATATTAAATCATGGTTACTTCAGAGCAGTAGGGGCGGACCTAGCTACCGGTCATGTAACCCAACCGAGATACAGAGATTTTTTAGTATTATAACGATATGATTTGTTGTAAAAAAAATATTGTAGTTTTAGACCCGATAAAACAACGATTAAGCTGGTTATCATGTTTTCCAAAAACAAGATCTAAATGGGCGGCTTAATATTGATTATTTTGAAATGTCTCAAAATATAAAAATAAGTTTTCAAACCTCATGCTATACAGCATACACTATTTCACTTGAGAACTAAAAAAACAAAAAACAAAAACAACAAATTCAGAGATATTTCTCAGAAGTCTACTTGGAAGGTGGAATTTCTTAGTCATAATTATGACATGGGGCCAAAGGTCTAAAATGACACATATTGGACTTAATTAGGCATATAGGACACTAAAAAATCGTATTTGGTTATAAGAACACATAATTAGTACATGAACCAAACTACCCTAATTTTGTTTTGATTTTGTTTTTTTAATGTTTTTTTTTCTCTGAGTATTTTTTTTTATTGCGTATTTTCTCTGAGGGGTTTTTATCTTTTTTTTTTTCTAGAGTTTTTTTTAATGACGTCTTTTTTTTATGGGCATTTTTTTCTTTCCCAGTGACCACCTCGATGCACTGACGCCGTGATGCAGAATCGCCTCGATGAAGTGACACCGCGATGCATTGACCACCCCAGATCTTTTGACCACCTCGATGCAGTGACTACCTCCGATGCAGAGACATCGTGATGCAGAGACACCGCGATGCAGTGACCACCCGCGATGCAGAGATGCCTCGATGAAGTGACACCGCGATGCATTGACCACCCCAGATCCATTGACCACCTCGATGCAGTGACCACCTCCGATGCAGAGACACCGCGATGCAGTGCCCACCCCAGATGCAGAGACACCTCGATGCAGTGACCACCCCCGATGCAGAGACACTGCGTTGCAGAGACACCACGATGAAGTGACACCGCGATGTTATAACATTTGACGATGCAGAGACACCGCGATGCAGAGACAACGCGATGAAGTGACACCGCATTGCAGAGAGACACCGCGATGCAAAGACACCACGATGAAGTGACACCGCAATGCAGAAACGCCACATTGCAGAGACATCCCGATGTTATAACATTTGACGATGCAGAGACAACACGATTAAGAGACACCGCGATGCAGAGACACCGCGATGAAGTGACACCTCATTGCAGAGACACCGCGATGCAGAGACACCACGATGAAGTGACACAGCGATGCAGAGACACTGCGATGAAGTGACACCGCGATGCAGTGACCACCCCCGATGCAGAGATACCGTGATGAATAGACACCGCGATGTCTCTTTAGCATTTAAAGAAAAAAAATCATGTCCAGAAAAAAAAACGCGGCCAGGAAAAAGAAAACGCTCGAGAAAAATTTAATAAAAAAAAATCACGTCCAGAAAAGAAAAAAAAAACATTTTTAGCTCCAGGAAAAAGAAAGGGAAAAAAATGATAAGTTTTGTCTAGTTACACATTTTGTGCCCTTATAAATAAATAAGATTACTTAGTGTCCTAAATTCTTATTAAATACTCAAACTAGTCCTTATAGACAAATATCCATTATGACATGTAGTATAAGTTTATTCGACGTCTGATAAGCATTAGAATTAATTAATTAATTACAATGAGTTGCTTAAGAATGATTAAGTTAATTAATTCGGAGGATATTGTTGCAATAAATATCCAAGCAACATATTTTAAGTATGATATTACAATAAATAAGAGTTTAGTCAGAATCAAGAATAATTCTACTAAAAATTCTATTACAAGTCAATGGTGGCGGATTCAAACATTATTGTATCAAAAAGAAAAGAAAAAAGAGGCACAAAAGAAAAGATATAATTAAGTCGGGTTATGGCGGGTTATAAGGAGAAAACTAGGATCTTGTACTTTTTCACTACAAAAATAGATCTTTTTGTGAGAAAGAAAATCGTCACTAAAAATGCGACTTTTTGTCACTAGATCCCTTTTGCAACGAAATACTTTATTGCGACGATTGTCGTACATGTGGCGACGCTAAACAGTTCTGTAGAGATAAGTGTAATTTTTGTCGCAAAAAGTGTTCTATTGTGAAAAGTGTTCTATTGTGACCAAACCCTAATATTGGTCACTGAAGCTTCCCAGAACTTTAGGCCCTGTTTGGATTGAATGATTTGAAGGGAAATGAAATGATACCATTTGGAAGAATTTAAATTTTGGTGTTTGGATTGTTTAGTTCGAAAGAAAGGAAATGAGAGTAAGGGAGAATGAGGGTGATGCGTGCAAATGGTATCGTCACCTTTGAGTCCCGGAAATAGCTTATCTGAGCAACCGGACCAGATAAAGGTCCGCGACCACGGCGTCGGCATTGCCAACCAACCAAGTCGAGGTCGCTGATGTCGGACCCCGCCCATCGCACGGCTGGACCAGAGGGACGACCTGCGACCTTGGACAAAGGTCCTTAAGAGGCCGCACAAGACTTGATGAGAAGCAGCAAAGAGCAAGAGTAAGGCAGGACAACAAAGCCGGCGACCTATGCGATCCTAAGAGGTCGCCACCGAGATATTCTACTGATGTATTATTTTTATATGATTAAAATATACGTTATATTATTATGTTTTATCAACGAATTCTATATAAAATATATGAAATTATTATATAAATAGTATGAAATGTTAATCTTTATAATTTAGAGTAGTTAGTAGTAAAAATAGTAAAAAGTTGTAATTTTGTACCGATTTTAGTAAATCGGAGTGTCGTGTCAGATTTACGTGGGTATTTGTGGTATTTTATTGCAGATTTATAAACCGAGACCCCGAGAATCGACATATTGAAGTTTAATCATATCTCTGGAATGATTTAGAGAATTCCACGAGCTTAAATGGTCAATTAAATAGCTTAAGTGGACAAGTGGCCAACCAATTTGGTTAAATAATAATCGAGAAATGTCTTCGACAAACGAATGGCTCATCAAAACGACATTTTCAGAAAAAGTGTTCTTCACGAAAGTTGTAGATTTTTCCGAGAGCTTTCCAATGCAATTTAAATTATGAAGATTGAGGTCTACAACTTAAACAAAGATCAAGTGGCTAATCGATTTGGGTTAAGAAAAATCCCGAAATAGCTTCGGAAGAACACGGGGTTATCAAGAAGGCGTTATCTGAAGAAGAGTCCTTCATGAAAGTTGTAGAGTTTCTCGAGACCTTAATTTTGGCATTTCGCTTGCAATTTTTGGAGGTCCGAACTCGAGATATGAATTTTAGAAGTTTAATAATATAAATATCTTCACCGCACATGTGAGTGTATTCAAGATGGGAACATCATCATGATTCCGGACCGAGCCGCCTAATACTGGACCGGTCCGCCAAGGATCCAATTTCTATATAAGGGCCTCATTTGCAACAGAGCGAAGTACCAAAATAAAAAATATATATATACATCTTATATATATATATATATCTCCTCTCTCTTTTCTTTTTTATTTTTAGTAGTAGTTGTAAATAAGGCCTTACGCCGTAATAATGTAGTTTTAGTATCGTTATAATGCTCGGGAAAATCTCGGAAGTCGGTTTCTTCAAGAAGTTGTAATGTCCGGAAAATACGATTTCAATCAATCAACCTAGATTCGGGTAACTTTTATTAAGTATTTATGTTTTTATATTTTTAGTTGTTATAATGTTTTTAGGCTAAATATAATCTTCGGCCAAAACTATGTAATCGGTTTCATTTCGATCTTTTCAAGTAAAGAAATGTTGTTAAGTTAAAATGACTAAAATTGAGTTAATTGAATCTTTTTCTATTTTAATCGTATTCGTATTGACATATTTAATCGATCCGAGGAATTCATAATCTAATTATGAATTGACGCCTCGTAGTCGTGATATGAGATAAAAGATAGAAAACCGGAGGGTAAAATTGGCCGTGTGAATAACGTGATAACGGAATCCGATTTCCTACCCGGGGTAAATTTGTTTTGGGAGAAATGAATTTTATTATAATTTGTACTCGAGATCGTAATAATGTTAAATCATCGCTTAATCGAAACTTAAACCGAAAGTTAAATCGTCCGGCTTTGACAACCGGAGCCTTTAAAATAAAATTGACCGCTTGACGAACGGAATGACTCCTTTTATCTAAAGGTAGATTTGTACTGGACCTGCTCGTAAAACCGTAATAGCTTGTGGACCTTGGACTGATGCAATGGACATATGACAATTTCATACGCCGTGTGAGGAGGAATTGTTTACCTCGTGAGTGCACCGTTTCATTTACTCAATTGGACCTAAAATAAAAGGAGAGATCGAACACATTTCATTTAATCGAAAAGATCGTATAAACCAATTATATAAGTTTTGGCCATTTCTCTAAAATTATCTCGCTTTAGTATATTGGTACCTATATATTTATATCTATATATATACTTTGCAATTTATGTACATCTATATATATTTATATATATATATATATTATATTAGAATAACTTTTAAATTACGTATTTATTTTATGTTGACTAGAATAGTAGTGATCTGTGTTATAAAATTGCGGTTTAGATCGAGTTAATAATGTTTTTTGGTGTTTAACCACACGTAAAAGAAATTACCAAGTTCCTCGAGGATTCGACACTCGACTCACCATACTAGCACCACAATTTGACCCGGTACAATCGCCGGTTAGAATCGCTTAACCCGGGATTGTCTGTCGATTTCGCACCATTCTCGTGGAGAGGTTAGGCGTTGTCGCTTTTTTGGCGCCGCTGCGGGGAACGCCGCTAATTTCTTTTATGTGTCTATGGTTACTACCGTATTAGCTCAAAATTCTCGAGAATAAGTCAACACTTTTCTTATCCCATTTCTATTTTATTTTTCGCTGGTTGTTACCTTATAGATAAATTACCAATTTTACTACTATCAATTTCTAGTTATTTTCTATTTTCGTTAGTTGATGACCGTAAGTGGTAAGGCCCTCTCACTCCTTATAAGCCTGACATAAACACTTACGAAAGGCGCTAAGAGTAGAGAGTAAACGCTGTCATACTAGTCGTGTGAAATCTCACCAAGAATCATCTTCAAACAAAATACGAATGGGTCAAATCGCTGATGAAACACCGAACAAGTGGTCGAACATGCTCAGGGCATGGACAACCCTCGTTAACCTAATAATAATAATAATAATAGAAATAATCGAATCGAACCGAATAATCGTAATAATCCGCCAAACCCGAGACCTATCTCGTGATCAAACCGCATTTAAGAAACCGGACTAATAATCCCATACTTTTACCTAATGAAGGAGCGAATAATTTCAAATTAAGTCTCATCTTTTGGTTTAATTGACGCAAGAGCCCAATTTCTAGGAGAGGATGATGAAGATCCACATCATCATCTCTATCTTTTGAAGAACTGCAATACACCAAAAGTCAAGGTGTGCTCATAAGGAATTAACGAGGATGACTATGTTTCCTTTTTCTTTAAAAGGACGAGCCCGAGATTGGTTTATGTCTCTTCCACATCATTCACTTACTAGTTGGGAGGAGATTCAAACTGAATTTCTGAAACAATATTTCACTCCTGGACGAAATTTGGAATTAAAAGTCGAGGTTGCTAAATTTAGACAAGGATCTGAAGAAACACTCGGGAATGCGCGGGAAAGGTTTAAAAATCATTAAGAGCTTGTCCCGATCATGGTTATTCCTTAGATATGCAAATTCAACTCTTCTCGTCAGAAATTGAGAAAAGATTCACGTGCGGATGTAGATCATGCATGTGGTGGTTCGTTAATGATGAGTGAAGCTCAAACAGCTTTTACGATGCTATAGAAAAGATTTCCAAAAATAACAGAATGTGGGAAACCGGTTCTAGCACCGTAAAAGTAGCTTTTGCAGAGAATGTACGCCTAATACGGAAGTTCTAGCACAATTGGAGAATTTGAGTAGGAAATTTGATGGTCTACAAATGTAATAACCAGAGTTCGTAAAATAGTACACCAATTGAATACTCAAGTCATGATAATGTGTCATTAGGGAGTGAAGAACCAACAGATATTCAAGAGAGGAGGTGAGTTTTCTTCAAAGAAGATAGAATTTGAACAATGCATACTCAAACTCGCTTAATGCTATTAGAAGAGATCATCCTACTTATCGATGGTCCGAAAACCCTAGTAAGCCCGTGACAACCGCCATATCCAAATTCCATATAGAATAATAATCAAATCTATCAAGAAAACACATCTAATCGGGAATTTACAATCATTACCTAGATCCTATCCTCAACATACCACTCAAAGTATACCAAGAAACTCGTAGTTCAACTCAACCTACAGTAAGGAGTTGAAAAATGGGAAAACTAATGGAAAATATGATGGGTGTAGTATCTACTCAAGCTAAGAATATGGAAACAATGATGACTTCTATTGGTACAATACTAAAGATATGAGTACAATGAAAACATCTATGAGTGGACATGATACTGAATGAGAACGATAGAAGCTTCATTAAGGAATATGGAAGATCATTTGAGTAGGGAAGGTGAACGAATAACAAGAGAGACCCCAGGAGGATTACCAAGCAACACCGAAAGAAACCCAAGAGAGGTAAATGTTGTAGTTACGAGAAGTAGGAAGCTCAAAGGAAGCAATGGAGTAGAAAACTTCGGGAATAATGAAGTAGAAAATGATTTAGATGGAAAGAATGATGAAACTAAAGATGAAATTGAATTCACTGATGAGAAAGAAGAAATTATAGAGAATTTCTTGAAAAGGAATAGAAGTTCGGAACCTGAAAATGAAGGTGAAAATTGGGTAAAAATCCCTAGGATTTTGAAAGACCCTATGGATAAAGATTTAAGGAATTTATTCAAGGAACATGTTAGAATAGATGAAACTGGTGATAAGGATGAGAAACAGGAAGAACCGAAAGAGTCTGAAGTAGAGATTGATTCAGGGAACAATTTAAAGGAAAAAACTCAAAATCATGATACATGGCGACTAAGTAATACTCAAAGGTTTAAGGAAAAAGGAAAAGAGAAATTGACTAAGGAGCCAAAGGTTATAGATTTAGAATCTTTACCTTACCCTCCTAAAGATCAAATCAAAAAGGCAAAAATTGATAAGAAGTATGCTCGTTTCCTTGACACTTTTCGTCATCTTCATGTTAATATCCCTGTTATTGAAGCTCTGATTAATATACCTGCTTATGGAAAATTTCTGAAAGATATACTATCAAATAAGAAAAATTAGAGGACTATGAGAATATATGCCTGAATGAAGAATGTTCTGCACTCATGAAAGATAAGTTACCACCTAAACTCGAAAGATCCTGGAATTTTTACGATTCCTGTGAAATTGGAGGATTTCTGTTAAGAAGGTCTTATGTGATCTTGGAGCTAGTATAAATCTCATGTCTTATGAGGATTATAAAAAGCTAGGCATAGAAAGCTTATTAAGATCGAAATGACTCTACAAATGGCGATAGATCGATTAAGTACCCTAAAGGAATGATTAAGGACGTATTGGTTAAAGTAGACAAATTCTATTTTCCAAGAGATTTTGTAGTTATGGAAATGGAAGAAGGATATTCAAATACCACTTATTCTAGGTCGCCCATTTCTAGCTACAGAAGAACTTTAATCGATGTTCGTAAAGGAGAATTGATTTTGAGAGTCAATGAAGATGAAGTTGCTTTCAATATTTTCAAAGCTATGAACCATCCATATACATCACTGTAATCATGTTCTTTTATAGAAGATATTCATTCTGCCTATGATAATAATCGCTACTAACTTTTGAAGACAGATTAGAAGAATGCTTAACTCGTGGTCTATCTATAAAGAAGATGAGGAAGACATTGAAATGAAAGAGATAATCCTTTCTCTGATGAAGGAAGCTTTACTTTTAAGCCACCATGGCATAAGTATTTGGAGTTAGAACTACAAGGACCGATTCTTAAATCATCAATAAAGATCCGCCAAAGAATCTGAATTGAAACCGTTACCTTTAAATCAAATATGCTTTTCTTGAAACCGATAATCTATTACCGATTATTATTTCATCAACTTTAATCGAGCAACAAGAAGATCAATTACTTAGAATGTTAAGAAAGCATAAGAAAGCTTTTGGATGGACAAATGTTTATATTCGAGGTATTAGCCCCGAGATTTGTGTTCATAAGATAATTCTCGAAGAAGATGCTAAACCTTGTATTCAACCGCAACGCCGCCTCAACCCGAATTTACAGCTTAATCGTTAAGAAAGAGGTGATTAAGCTATTAGAAATGGGGATAATCTTTCCTATATCGATAGTGAATGGGTAAGTCCAACTCAAGTTGTACCAAAGAAAGGAGGTTTCACAAAGGAAAGAGAATGATAAGAATGAATGGATTCCAACAAGGGAAATTACAGTTTATCGAATGTGCATTGATTTTAGAAAACTAAATGATCATACTAAGAAAGATCATCATCCGCTTCCATTCATAGTTCGGATGTTGGAACGCTTAAGTGGTCATAAATATTATCGCTTCTTAGATGGTTATTCAGGGTTATTTACTGATTTTCATTGCAAAGCAGAGATAGGGAAAAGACTACTTTCACTTGTCCTTATGGAACTTTTGCTTATAAAAGAATGCCGCTTGGTTTATGTAATGCTCCTCGCTCGCTTCAAAGATGTATGATGTCTATATTTTCTCGATATGGTTGAGAAATTCTTAGAAATTTTTATGGACGACTTTAGTGTTTACCGAGATTCTTTTGGTAAATGTTTGTCGACTTAGAAAGAGTGTTACAACGCCGTGAGGATACCAATCTAGTACTAAACCGGGAAAAATGTCATTTAATGGTATCGTAAGGAATTGTTCTAGGTCATAGAATCTCTGAAATAGAATTGAAGTTGATAAAGCTAAAGTCGAGGTGATTGAAAAATTACCACCACCAAGTGAATCTAAGGACTCTAAGAGGATTTCTTGGACATGCAGGATTTTATAGAGATTTATTGCAGATTTTTCAAGATAGCAAAGCCTCTAAGTCATTTGCTTGAAAAAGAAGTACCTTTTAACTTTGATAGTAAATGTAGGGAATCATTTAAGACCCTGAAAAGCGAAGTTGATTATTGCACCAAAGATTGGTAGCACCAGATCGATTTGCCTTTTGAGATTATGTGTGATGCAAGCGATTTAATTGTAGGAGTCGCTTTTAGGTCAAAGGTATAACAAAATTCTCAAAGCTATTTACTATGCATCCCACACACTAAACGCAATTTCACCTTAATTATGCAACTACGTAAAAAGAAGCTGTTGGCTGTAATTTTTGCCTTAGATAAGTTCGGATCTTATATTGTTGGTTCTAGGGTAATAATCTACACGCACTATTCAAATCAAAGTATTTAATGAGTAAGAAGGATGCGAAACCACGCCTTCTTAGATGGATTCTCCTACTTCAAGAATTTGATATTGAAATTAAAGATAAAAAAGAAGTGAGAATGTAGTAGCGCATCATCTAAGTAGAATGGAGATCGAGGAAGAGATAGGGAATGAAATTAAAGATTCATTTCCGATGAACAACTATTTAGAATAGATACTCCTTCAACCATGCAATTATTAAAATATAGAATTCCTTCTAAGGAAATGTCACCTTGGTTTGGAGATATCATTAATTACTTAACTCATGATTATATTCCGTCTCATTGACTTGGCAAATGTAAAAGAAGTTCTTTTACGACTTAAAATTTTATTACCGGGAGGAACCAGACCTTTTCCGTAAATGTTCGGATGGGATAATCGTAAAATGTGTGCCTGATAATGAAATTTTAAGTATTTTATCGCTTTGTCATGATCGTGAGGCGGAGGTCATCATGGAGGTTGGAAAACCGCTTTTAAAGTTTTACAATGTGGTTTTATTGACCTACACTATATGTAGATGCTTATAAGTATGTTAAATCTTGTGAATCTTGTCAAAAATGGGAAATGTATCTAAAAACATGAAATGCCTATGCAACCTATTTTAGAATGTGAGTTATTTGATGTTTGGGGTATAGATTTCATGGGACCTTTCCTATATCTTTTGGAAAAAGATTTATTCTTGTAATGGTAGATTATGTTTCGAAATGGGTAGAAGCTGAAGCTCTTCCTACTAATGATACCAAGGTTGTCATACGATTCCTTAAAAAGAACATATTCACTAGATATGGCATTCCAAGGGCGATCATTAGTGATAGAGGTTCACATTTTTGCAATCGACCATTTACTAAGTTAATTGAAAAATATGGTGTAACGCATAAGTTAGGAACACCCCATCACCCGCAAACTAGTGGGACAGCAGAGGTGTCGAATAGAGAGATTAAAAGAATCGTGGAAAAACAAATTGATTCAAATCGTAAAAATCAAGCGCTTAAATTAGATGATGCATTATGGGCGTCATGAATGCGACTTTTAAAACACCAATTGGTTGTTCTCCTATATAAGCTAGTCTTTGGTAAGTCTTGTCATCTCCCAGGTTGAGTTAGAACACCGAGCCTTCGGGCTATTAGATTTCTAAATTTCGATCCTAAGGTCAAGCCGGTGATCATAGATTGCTTCAATTGATGTAACTAGAAGAATTTCGCCTCGATTCTTATGAAAATGCTCGAATCTACAAGGAACGCATCGAAATCTTTCCATGATAAGAAAATCTTTAGCGTGAGTTCCATGTAGGTGATCGAGTGCTTTTGTACAATTCACGTTTAAAGTTGTTTCCAGGTAAGCTTAAATCGAGATGGACAGGTCCATTTAAAGTAACACGGGTTTACAAAACTGGAGCTGTTGAACTAACTGATGGAAATACAACTTTTATAACCAATGGCCACAGAGTAAAGTTATTTGTGGAGGGAGAAGGAATCACACTGAAAGAAGAAATAATGCTACCGATTGATCCCCGACAAATTGAAAAAGCGAAAAATGAAAAATCGAAAGCGAGAAACCGAATCACCAATACCAGGTGCTATCTATCTTTACTTTACTTTTCTGTATTTTTAATTATGTTTAAACTCTTTTCGTCTTTTACCGGATAGACGTAAAAGAACTTGGATGCCTTTTTTAGATAGAATAGAGTTTTTATTTTACTTTTGAAATTAGGCCTTGATAAAGATGTCGCGTTTTCTATAGAAGCTTTAGTTTTTGAACAAAACAAGAAATTGTTGAGAGAGATCGATTGAGAGAAGTATGTAATGGAACATCAAGAAGTGCGATAAAAAGAAGGGCAAAGTTTCTAATGAGATGCGAATCTGTGGAAAAAGTGAACATGTTGACGCTGTGGGAAAACACAACCAAATCCCGGATGAGTGTTTGAATATTGTTAGGAAGGAACGATTAGGTGGTTATCCGAAAATCCCGATGGAATTCGAGAGATAATTCAAATGCTTCATTTTTAGGAGTTAGGTTGATTGAGCGTTATATCAGAACTTTGGAAGATTTAGAAATCGAAGAATCAGGAACCCCAAGAAGTTTCGAGTCTTTTCATATATGTGTATTTTATAAAATTTTCACATAACTTCTGAGAATTTTATAAAATTGGATCTTTATGAAATTTGAGGAGTTTTATAAAAGTTTTATAAAAGTTTTTTTAGTTTTAATGTTTTATAAGAGTTGATATAAATTTATTAAATTTTTATAAGCTTTTTATTAAAGTGTTATAAAGATTTTATTAAATTTTTAGAAATTGTTATAAAATTATAAAATTTCCTTCAAATGTTATTTTTAGTAAGTTTTAAAATTTTATAAACTTATTTTTAGGATTTTAATTAAGTTTTATTAGAATTTTTATAAGTTTTCATCAAAAATCATAAAAAAAAACAAAAAAATCGAAAAAGTGAAAAATTGGGCACGGACCGATCCGCTTTTAACCCGGACGGTCCGGGTCTAAAATCATAAAAAAGACGGGACCCTTCTTTTTTTTCTTCTTCTTCCCTAATTCTTCTAACACCGCACTTCCCACACACCAAACCCCACCATTACGAATTTTTTACTTTTCTACAACAAAACTTCATCTCACACTACACCATTACTTAATTTCTTCTCATTATCATCTCCTCTCTTCAACACAAATTGAAAAATTCAAAAAGGGTCAAAAACAAGCTCCATTTCATTCCGGCGACTTTTGAACTTTTCCGGCCTACTTTTCAATGTTTTCTACATATTAAGGTATAATTTAGTTTTTTTAGTTATCAATTTCGTATTTTTCATAATTTTATAGATTAATTTCAACTGTTTTGATTTTTGAGTGTGTTGTGACATTTTTATTTTTGTTGTTGTTTTTGTTGTTGATTGGCATTACCAATATCGTAGAATGGCTGAGTCGAGTACTATAGTCTCTAAAAGAGAAAATCAAAATTCCTATATCAACTCCTGTCGTAGAGCACGATAATTTTATCATCCGAGGAAGAAGCCGTAAGCTTTGAAAAACCGCATCACCCGAGGCTAAGAAAGCGTATGCAAAAATTTATAGTAAATGTGATGTGTTGGTTGAAAAGGATTAGACTTGGATGACTTAGGTGATGAAGTTAAGGATATCTTTAGAAAGCGTCGGTGGTTAGATTTAGCGACGTAAGGAAGGGGAGATTAACACGACTATAGTAGCCGAGTTTTATTCGGTTTTATCTACATTGTCGGAAGAGCGACTTACTCGGTGGAAATCAGCCCTTTACGAGCCAGAAATATTCCTTTTAACCCTGCCGTCATTAATGCAATCCTAGGAGTTGAAGAATTTCCTGAGGAGGAGGATTACAGGGTAGTTTATAATTTAGATGATCCTGCTAGCTTTGAGCAGACTGCCCTGAGAGCCCAGAATGTTTTTGACCCGACCGCTGTGTGGGTTGAAAATCGGTTTAATTACGGGAATTGTTTTAGAGGGTTGAGGGCAATTAAAAGATTTATTAGCCATAATCTCTATCCTTCTCGTAAACATACTGCTTTTGGAAAGGAAGATGTTTGTATCGCTTGGGCGATGGTAAACGATGTTAGAGTGGATGTTGGAAAGGTCATGTTTAAAAGAATTTTTGAGAGTATTGTCATCGCCGACCCAGGAGTCATCTATACTTTCCCTTGTTTTATCTCTGATTTATGTCGTAGGTTGGGAGTACCATTCCCGCCTAATGACAAGTTATCTCTGGGCCGATGGAAATCGATTGGACCTAGTTTGACTAGTCTTCCGGATGGTAGTATTAGCTCTTTGCTTAGAAGACGCCAAACTCAAACCACTCACCAGCTTTTACATCTTCTTCTTTTCCATCTTTTTCTAGTCACCTCAACAAACTCCTTTCTCCAACACTATCACATATGACATGTTTCAATCTTTAGTGATGAGATGTTGCACGTGGTCAAGCCAATGTGGCTTTGTATGCCGAGAGTACTAAGCGGTGGTGTGATGATATTCGTAGAGGTTTAAGAAGGAACGAGCGCTTTGCTTCGTAATCCTACTTTGATGATCTCGCCTATCCACCTTGTCGATCGATCCTTATACCTTACCAGAGTGGGTAACACCTATTCCACCACCTTCGAGCTTTCATCCATCGTCATATCCTTTGGAAGCCAATCTAGTGGGGCGGTGTGTATTTTCGTGTTTCAGAGACCAAATGATGTCAAGTTGGGAGGATTCACCGAGTTTGCACATGTAACGACCGGCATGAGTTCGATGGGTCTTGATAGTTCATCCAGACCACGACTACGCTTCACCCACCACTTCTCGATCGTTTCGAGTTCGAGTTTTCAAGTTGATCCTGAGGAAGACTACGATGAAGATTGAATTTAATAATTTTTGATTAAAACATTTTTATTTGCACTTTTTTCTCGACATTTGTCATTTAAATATTGGTTTGTTTTCGTCGTTTTTATCAAAATTTGGTTTGCATTTTAAATCGGTTTAGTTTTTATAAAAACTATAAATAAAAAAAAAAAAAACCCAAAAATAATTTTCGTATAATTACTACGTCATTTTACAAAAAATATAATGTGTCGTTTTATCCGTTCGTATCAAGTTAAATTAACCTTTACAACGTATCTTCGAGGAAATAGGTAGTAATAGGCACGTGAAGTAAAAAAAAAACCAAATTTCAATTTGACTTTCACCTCTGTCCTCAGTAAAAGTAGGATGAGGCCGGACCGGTCCGGCCTATACTCGGCCCGATCCGTGAAGGGAAATAGCATGACTCATTTTTTGAGTCTGTCTCGTTCATCCACGTATGTATTACTTTCTATCTATTTAAAAGAGGCCAGGGAATGGGGAAAGTATACCATTTCTTTCATTGCCTATCTACTTTCAACTGTAATTTTATTTTTCATCTAGCTTTAAAAATGTCAAACAGATCATCTCCATCTGTTAATTCTTACGAGCCACAAACACCGGATCATCCGGAATCTCAAGCTTCTAATGAGAGTATCATTTTACACAATCACTTTGCAAATTCTCCAATCCTATTGGAGAAAGGTTTAAATTTCGACAAGCTTGATCAATGGGGAAAAACTATCATTCGAAGTTTTGTTTGGAAAAAATTTGTCAGTACACCGAGAGGACGGGTAAACGTCTCAATAGTGCGAGAATTTTATTCTGCACTTATGACGACACCTATGGTTGATATCACGCAGATTGTTCTAGTAAGAGGAGTGGCTGTTCCCTTCTCTTCATCTATTATCAATCAAATCTTTGAAATTCCACCGATTCGATGCCACATTTTGAAATGCAATGGGGACTACAAAATCCTCTAATCATTTGAATAAAGTACACGAGTCGCTCCAATGTCTGCATTCCGCTTATTTGATACAAATCACGACATGTCAACACGAGCCCTACTTCCACATCTAAAGGCGTGGAAACATTTTATAAATTCTCGAGTTTATCCCACCTGGGATTTTGGAAGTTTCACTGAGAATGAAATGCTTCTACTTTTTGCTTTGGCATTCGGTGTATTTGTTGATTGGGGTATATTGATTCAAAGGGCAGTGTTGGAGTTTGCGATCACGAGAGGTAGTAGGGGGAAACCTATGCCTAATTCATGGATGATATCACGTTTGTGTATTCTTCCGAATGGAGTAGAAGAGTTTGAGACGGATGAAATTTTTCCGCTCTGAGATAGTCGGTTTGATTGCTACCGGTTGATACACCGGGTTGTTCGCTACCATTTAGAGAGTTGTTTGTTGGTGATATTTAAGTTTTAATAAGTTAAATTAAGTTAAGTTTGAAGTTTCTTTAGTTAATTTTTTGTTTTTTTTTAAGTTTGTAATAATCTATCTTGTTTAATATATATGTCTTAGTTTTTTAAGTTGTTTGCTTTTTATTTAATGATATAATTAGTATACGCTAAAATAAAATCAGAAAAATAACGTTAATAGATAATTTTAATTTTATTTTCGAACCTACTTCTTTACTACTTATTGAACATCGGGACGATGCCACTTCGTAAGTGGGGAGTAGAGTTAGGTTAGAAAATTCATTAAAATTTTCGAAAAATAGTTAAAAATAATTATATTATATGTCTAATTTAGATTTTAATAAGATTTTAAGTTTATATAATTGAGTAATTAATATTAGATATTGTTTTTATAAAATTATATAAGTATGTTGATATTTATAAGTAAAAATTTTTTAGAATTATTTTCAATATGAATTATGAGTTTGGAATTGGACTTAGTTTGTTGATTTTTGGCACCACAAAAATATAACTATAGCCAAATAACCTACCTCAGCCTTGATTAGAGTGATCAAGACCTCACTCGAAATTGTCAATTGTGATTAAATAACCAAGCTATAGCTAATTTTGGTCTACATTTCCTTGAAATACCGCAAGTTTGTACGTACTTATGAAAAGAGATGGAGACATAAAAGCTAAGTTTTGGTATATGCTGAGATTGGAAAAATTAGATAAGTATTAGTATATTCGATCTTACCTCATGACACTTGCAAGATAGTCGATTTTGGTAATAAGTTCGGATATATTAATATTCAAATTAAGAACGAAGCACCATATTTACAATGCAATTAATCGAATATCGTGTCTTCCTTATCTCATGATTAACAACTTAAAAATAAAAAGAATATATCGGTTGTAGCTACCAATGATTGGAGTGAGTAGGGTATTATCACGAAATGTCCTATATCACTATGAGGTAATTAAGCTCCCGATTGCCTAATGATAGTAGTCCAGCTAGGGTATTATCTCGAAATGTCCTATTGCTGGGAATGAAGGCACAAGATAAAATGAAAAAGAAAAAGTTGAATCATAAGATCTCAGGAATTATTACAAGTTTAAGGAAACCGGACTTGTAATTTTCGATCGAAAGAGTAGTACTCCGATCAATCTTGATGAAGCAATGCCTGTAAGTTTGATTTTCTACACACACTCACGCTTTTAGTTCTTAATCTTGAAAAAAAAAAAAAGGTGTTATTAATCGATGATTATTTTTGATCAAGAATATGAAAATGTAGTGTGCATCATTTACTTGCCTTTCTCTTTTTGATTTCCCTTTTTCCGATTAACCAACATCTTGAACCTAAACTCTATAAGCCATTTTTGTCAACTACCTAACCAAGTTTCCGATTCCAGGATTTCATAATAGTTGCGATTAAAAATAATTCTAATATTTTATTTATACTTATTAAATATTACATGTACAATTTTATTTAAATAATATTTGATTATTAAGTTATTTAATTTATATACTCTTTCTGTCTTCTTAAGATTTTAAATTAAGATAGATAATATATTTATAATATTGACAATATAAATTATAATCTGATAAATTATACTATCTTTTATTACCGCTTATTTTTGCTCGAGGACGATCAAAAGCTAAGTGGGGAGTAATTTGATGTATTATTTTTATATGATTAAAATATACGTTATATTATTATGTTTTATCAACGAATTCTATATAAAATATATGAAATTATGATATAAATAGTATGAAATGTTAATCTTTATAATTTAGAGTAGTTAGTAGTAAAAATAGTAAAAAGTTGTAATTTTGTACCGATTTTAGTAAATCGGAGTGTCGTGTCAGATTTACGTGGGTATTTGTGGTATTTTATTGCAGATTTATAAACCGAGACCCCGAGAATCGACATATTGAAGTTTAATCATATCTCTGGAATGATTTAGAGAATTCCACGAGCTTAAATGGTCAATTAAATAGCTTAAGTGGACAAGTGGCCAACCAATTTGGTTAAATAATAATCGAGAAATGTCTTCGACAAACGAATGGCTCATCAAAACGTCATTTTCAGAAAAAGTGTTCTTCACGAAAGTTGTAGATTTTTCCGAGAGCTTTCCAATGCAATTTAAATTATGAAGATTGGAGGTCTACAACTTAAACAGTGATCAAGTGGCTAATCGATTTGGGTTAAGAAAAATCCCGAAATAGCTTCGGAAGAACACGAGGTTATCAAGAAGGCGTTATCTGAAGAAGAGTCCTTCATGAAAGTTGTAGAGTTTCTCGAGACCTTAATTTTGGAATTTCGTTTGCAATTTTTGGAGGTCCAGAACTCGAGATATGAATTTTAGAAGTTTAATAATATAAATATCTTCACCGCACATGGGAGTGTATTCAGCATGGGAACATCATCATGATTCCGGACCGAGCCGGCCTAATACTGGACCGGTCCGGCCAAGGATCCAATTTCTATATAAGGGGCCTCATTTGCAACAGAGCGGGGGGTACCAAAAATATATATATACATCTTATATATATATATATCTCCTCTCTCTTTTCTTTTTTATTTTTAGTAGTAGTTGTAAATAAGGCCTTACGCCGTAATAATGTAGTTTTAGTATCGTTATAATGCTCGGGAAAATCTCGGAAGTCGGTTTTGCTGAAGAAGTTGTAATGTCCGGAAAATACGATTTCTGAATCAACTGCCGTATTCGGGTAACTTTTATTAAGTATTTATGTTTTTATATTTTTAGTTGTTATAATGTTTTTAGGCTAAATATAATACTGGCCAAAACTATGTAATCGGTTTCATTTCGATCTTTTCGTTAAAGAAATGTTGTTAAGTTAAAATGACTAAAATTGAGTTAATTGAATCTTTTTCTATTTTAATCGTATTCGTATTGACATATTTAATCGATCTGAGGAATTCATAATCTAATTATGAATTGACGCCTCGTAGTCAGGATATGAGATAAAAGATAGAAAAGCCGGAGGGTAAAATTGGCCGTGTGAATAACGTGATAACGGAATCCGATTTCCTACCCGGGGGTAAATTTGTTTTGGGAGAAATGAATTTTATTATAATTTGTACTCGAGATCGTAATAATGTTAAATCATCGCTTAATCGAAACTTAAACCGAAAGTTAAATCGTCCGGCTTTGACAACCGGAGCCTTTAAAATAAAATTGACCGCTTGACGAACGGAATGACTCCTTTTATCTAAAGGTAGATTTGTACTCGGGACTGCTCGTAAAAACCGTAATAGATTGTGGACCTTGGACTGATGCAATGGACATATGACAATTTCATACGCTCGTGTGAGGAGGAATTGTTTACCTCAGGAGTGCACCGTTTCATTTACTCAATTGGACCTAAAATAAAAGGAGAGATCGAACACATTTCATTTAATCGAAAAGATCGTATAAACCAATTATATAAGTTTTGGCCAGTTCTCTAAAATTATCTGTTTAGTATATTGGTACCTATATATTTATATCTATATATATACTTTGCAATTTATGTACATCTATATATATTTATATATATATATATATATTATATTAGAATAACTTTTAAATTACGTATTTATTTTATGTTGACTAGAATAGTAGTGATCTGTGTTATAAAATTGCGGTTTAGATCGAGTTAATAACAGCTCTTTGGTGTTTAACCACACGTAAAAGAAATTACCAAGTTCCCTGAGGATTCGACACTCTGACTCACCATACTAGCACCACAATTTGACCCGGTACACTGCCGGTTAGAATCATTTAACCCGGGGATTGTCTGTCAGATTTCTGGCACCATTCTCAGGAAGAGGTTAGGCGTTGTCATCTACCCACTTGCAGTCCAGATATTTAGTTTGCTTAGCTACTAAGTTTACTTAATCACTAAGCTGTCATGTAACACCTGTCCTTTACTTAGCTCCTAAGCTTCCTCCTCCTATAAAATGAAGGCTTGTGTAACCTGAAAAGGGAGATACATTCTAATAGAAAGCAAGCCAAAGCTCCGCTGAAACCCCGCCTCTCAAACACTCCTCCTATCACCGCCGTGCACCACCGGCTACCGTCCACATAATCACCAATTAATAAGCCAGATAGCCATCAGTCACACACCGCTGAGCCTCCGTGATGATTTCAACCTCATCAGTTGGCTCCGTTACCGGGAAGAAGCGATAGTACGTTTGCAGTCTCAGGCGTGAAAGTCGTCCAAAAGTGCTAGCATACAACAGATCAAAGGAATATCACCTCCGTCGGTCTAAAGATGCTGGCCATACCCTCTCGACTGCGTTCATTTCAAAGGAAAGGGAGGTAATCTTATCAGAAAAACCCCCAAACCGCCTTTGTTTTCTTCCCATAAGGAAGAGAATTGTCAAAGGTGACCTTTTTACCTCAATAGCATGTATGCCGACTTACCAGAAAAACCCTCATCAGTATAAAGAACACTACTGAAAAAGAGAGCCACACATTTCTGGGGTCATTTGCGTTTAAATCGTCACCGCTTTCCCCCTGAAAACCACTTCCCGACACCACATCACCCGATCTGCCACTATCCAAAAGATCTCTGATTTAAACCAACGAAAGCCAAAAAGAACTCCAAGCCAAATCAGTTCGCTGACTCAGCAATGGCAGGAAGCAAGGGACCGCCGACACCCCAAACCCCTGCGAAGGGGGGCACGCAGTATCAGGCTTGCGGAAAGGTTGTAGGAGGGACACTCGACAATCCTCCCGCCGATGGCGAAAGGTCACAGAGAGGGGCCCTAGCCCCTAGCGACGCCTGGAATGTCATAAATCGTGATGTCAAAAAACTATCGCCGCTCTGGATGGGGCTCGCAAGGATCCGGCCAGGTCGCAGCAAAGCCGAAGGTCAACCCCAGAAATGAGGCCAGGTCTCCAGAAAGATCCCGAGGTCACGGAAATGATGGAGTATGCGAGGTATGCTGAAACAATGTACCTCACCAACTCTCGCCTGGTGGCAAAAGGTCAAGCCCCAATGATGATCCGACCCCCGAATACTCTTAGAAATGAAATCATTCCTGTGGGCCTGAATAAAGGTCGTCAGAGTCAGATCCAGGGGAATGAGGTCGAGGAAAGTGTTCACTCATCGGGTCGCAAAGGACAGGAGAAAGGGATCGCACAAACCTCAGTCCCGCCTGGTTGTGATAATCAGAAAGGAAAGACGGTAGGGAGAGGATCAGCTTTTAAAAGGTTAGGTGAGAAGGACAGGGCCCCGGCCTTAAGTCGTCTCAGCCTTCTAGGAGGAGAATTACCCCCCAGACAAGAGGAAAGAAACGTGCAGGACGCTCGCATAATTATAAGGGAGAAAAGAGCCAGTCAAGAGGGATCGCAGGATCATGCGGAATCGGAACACAGGTTGGAGCGAGCTAATGCACAAACCCTGTAACGACCCAGGTTCAACCTCTTTTTGGCTGAGCAGATGGAGATAATGAAGAAAGAGCTCACAGAACTGAAAAGGTTGAGGGCTGCTGAAAAAGCCGCCCCGATCTCGGGGATCGATGTGCTCGCCAAAAGAATCACCGAAACATTGCCCACTACCAAAGAAAAGGTTAGCTACCCCAGTTATAATTATTACAATGGGAACTCTTGTCCGAACGACTGGCTCACCGCCTTCCAAGGCCGCATTACCTTAGCAACTCAAAATAAGTCCGCCTGGTGCATCGCCTTAGTCGGTAGCATGCAGGACATGGCTGCTTCCTGGGTTCGCGGGCTCCCTCGGGGTTCAGTGGAAAATTGGGAAAATCTATCTGAAAAGTTCGTCAAATAATTTGAGTCGGTGAGCAGGCCGAAGAAGACCATTGAGGATCTGTATGAGGTTCGCATGGGAGGGCATGAATCCAGAAAAGAATACTATGAGCGGTTCATCAGAGTGTATGACCAGACTAGAAATATCCCCGACGATGCGGTCATAACATGTTTCCTCACCGAAATCGCCAAAGGACCGATGAAGACAAAATTCAACCTACGACCCCCGAAAGTAGGCCTTAGGGAAATGCTGGAAAGGGCCAGAATGATGGGAGTGAGCGAAGCACCGTCTTCTGGGAAAGCAAAACCTATACCGGAACAGCATTCTCAGAAAGAAGATCGCGGGGACGATCACAAGAAAGAAAAAGGCCGGGACGCGAATCATGATCGTGAGGTCAAAAAACCATATAAATTTAGCGAGGATAATTTCACGCCGCTCAACACGAAAGCATCCCAGATACTGTTCGAGATTCGTGAGCACTTTGACAAGCCTAAGCTCATGAGGGGCGATCCCGACAGTCGTGATAAATCGAAGTACTGTGACTATCATAAGGATCACGGTCATATTACTGATGAATGTTTCACCCTATGGAGGGAAATAGAGAGGTTAATCCGTGAAGGACCAGCGACTAAGTATAAGCGCGAGGGGAACACCGGCCCCAACCAGGGGCGCCAACCCCGCATTTATCATAAAGAGGTTCAAGTTATCCACGGGAGCATCCCCAGCAACAGTCAACTAAAATCATAGATCCATCAGATCAACACGCGTGGTTTTGAAAAATAGATTGTGTTGGGGGAAAACGAGAAAGGAATCATGTTTACTAAAAGCGAGCTAACGACTGTCGACGGCCCTATGAAAATACCCCTCATTCTGAAAGTCGGGGTAAACGATAAGCATGGCGTCAACAGAGTGATGGTCGACACCGGGGCTGGCCGCGACGTTATTTATTTCGACTGTTTAAAACAGATCGGATTCGGAGAAGCCAAATTAAAACCCTACCTCGGAGTGCTTGAGGGCTTTACCAACGATACAGTGCGGGTCACAGGCACAATCGACCTCAACATCACTTTGGATGACTATGAGCCCAGCCGAACTGAGGTAATCACTTTCTTAGTCATCGACCTCCCCTCATACTACAACATGATCTTGGGGATTCCGTCCATGAGAAAGTTTCAAATGGTGGCTTCTGTTCCACACCAACGGGTCAAATTCCATGTAGGAGACGAAATTGGGGTCGCCACTAGCTGACCCAGATTTTTTCTTGAGTATATGACCAAAAGCAGGGCCGATTCCAAATGGCCCAGGGTGGAGGGGTTCAGTATGGCCGCGGACCAGATCGCCACGATAAAAGAAGTCCCAGATGGGGCCGTAGAAGTTGAAACACTGCATGTCCGAGATCAACCCGACTTCACGGCCGAAGACGAGCTGGTCGAGGTCATCATAAATAGCAGGTACCCGATCAGAAGGTAAAGATAGGGTTGCGAACAACCGAGAAAGAAAGGGAGGGTCTGGTCGAGCTTTTGAAAGAAAACTTGGACGCCTTCGCCTGGGAGGTAACCGATATGAGAGGTGTGGAGTCGGAGGTCGCATTACACTACCTAAGCATTGACCCCAACTTCAGGCCGATCCAACAAAGAGCGCGCCAATTCTCTACAGAAAAGGAGGTCGCGATAAAAAGTGAAGTCGAAAATTTTTTAGCAGCGGGCATAATCAAGAAGCTTCAGTACCCCACTTGGTTAGCAAACGTAGTAATGGTGAAAAAGTACAACGGCAAATGGCGGATGTGCGTCGACTTCACTGATTTAAACAATGCCTGCCCCAAAAATACTTATGCATTGCCACGAATCGATAAAATGGTAGATGGGATCGTAGGTTTTGAAACGCTGAGTTTTCTGGACTCCTATTCAGGCTACCACCAAGTCAAGATGGCAGACGATGGCAAAGAGCTGACTGCCTTCAGGGCCGCCGGCGGACTCTATTACTATGAGATGATGCCGTTTGGTCTCAAGAACGCAGGTTCAACATACCAAAGGATCGTGAACAGAGTTTTTAGCTCACAATAGGCAAGAACATGGAGGCCTATATCGATGATATGGTCGTGAAATCAAGTCGCCAGGATCACCTGGTGGACCTCCGCGAAACCTTCACAAATGTAAGAAAGCACTCAATGAAGCTAAACCCCGCAAAATGCACTTTCGGGGTCCAGGCAGGGAAATTTTTGGGCTTCATGGTGAGCCAGAGAGGGATCGAAGCAAATTCTAAGAAAATTGAATCTCTGATAAACATGAGCGAGCCGACAAGCATCAAGGAGGTACAAAGACTAAATGGAAGGATAACAGCCCTGGGAAGATTTATTTCCAAATCTGCCGAGAAAAGCCTTCCCTTCTTCAAAATCCTAAAGGGAATTAAAACCTTCTCATGGACAGGGGTGTGCTCGCAGGCCTTCAAAGAGCTCAAGGCCTACATTTCAATCCCGTCTTTGTTAACCAGTCCGACAGTCAGAGATGTTTTGCTTCTGTACTTAGCGGCCTCGGATAGGGCTGTCGCCGCGGCACTTATCAAGGAGGAGGGCACCTCGCAAAAACCTGTCTATTATGTTTCTAAGGCTCTCAGGCCAGTAGAAAGTCGCTATTTTAATATCGAAAAGTTAGCTTACTGCGTTGTCATAGCCGCCCGGAAATTAAGGGCTTACTTTTCATCGCACACCATTACAGTATTATTAGATGCACCACTGTGCCAAGTCCTTCACAGGCCAGACTTGTCAGGTCGTTTGCTGTGGTGGGCCATCGAGCTCACTGAATTCGACATCCGATATGAGCCTCGAAAAGCTATTAAAGCTCAGGCATTGCCCGACTTTATCGCAGAAACAAGATTCAACGAGGAAGTCAGGGAACAAGACGACACAGAACATGGCCGCGACAAAACGACAACCACAGCGGACGAGCCCCAGCGAGCCAAGTAACTGTTGGCAGCTCTATGTCGATGGCGCCGCTAGCCATAAAGGTTGCGGTGCGGGGATTATCTTGTTAAACCAGGCACCTCGGAAGAAATTGAGAAGGCCCTGAGATTTGATTTCACTGCATCAAATAATCAAGCAGAATATGAGGCAGTCATCGCAGGACTTGAGCTCGCCAGAACCATGAAAGTAAAAAATATGCAGGTATTTTGTGGATCACAGTTGGTAGTCAATCAGGTAACCGGATCTTTCGGCATCCATTGTGAAATCTTGCAAAAATATATTAATCTCGTCAAAAAACTCGAGAGCAGCTTCAAATACTGCAAATTCACCAACATCCCTCGAGAGGACAATCACAGGGCAGATTACTTGTCTAAGCTAACTAGCGACGATGAAATTAGCAATCCGTCAATCATGTTGGGTTTACATCATAAGGGCCTATATTGGCTCTGGAGATCTCCCCGATAATCCAACTGAGGCTAAAGCTCTGGTCAGAAGAGCCGCCAGATACACCATCTTAGACAACATTTTGTATTGGAGATCATTCTCTAAACCCTTACTACGGTGTGTGCGACTTAAAGAGGTTGAGGGAGTCCTCACAGAGCTACACCAGGGGATGTGTGGCGGCCACCCAACTAGCCATACTCTCGCTCAAAAAGTTCTATTGGCTGGATACTACTGGCCGAAGCTCATAGAGGACGCCAAAACACACGCTAAAACGTGCGACATATGTCAGAAATTTACGGATATTCCTAGACTACCATCAGTCGAGCAAAGCATCGTCGTCGCCGCCTGGCCATTCGACATGTGGGCAATCGACCTCATTGGATTGCTAAAGAGGGGCCGCTCCGGATGCGAGTACGTGGTGGTCGCCGTCGACTATTTCACCAAATGGATCGAGGCCAAAGCCTTGGTGAAAATCAACACCAGGGACATAATCTATTTTCTACTCGATCAAGTATGGACTAGATTTGGCGTCCCCAGAGTAATAGTATCAGATCACGGACCCCAATTCAGGGAAGAGTTCGACGCATTCTGCAGATAAAATAACGTCAAACATTGGCAATCTTCAGTGTGCTATCCGCAAGGAAATGGACAGGCCGAGAACGCCAACAAACAGGTACTAAGCGTGCTAAAAAAGTGTTTGGGTGAAAAGGCGGGCAATTGGCCAGATCACCTGCCAGCGACCTTATGGGCGCTCAGAACGTCGCGAAAAACAACTACATGGGAAACTCCTTTTGCTTTGACCTATGGATCAGAAGCTATGGCCCCGGTAGAGATGGCCTTACCAAGTGTAAGGGTCTCCCATTTCAGCGAAGTTGATAACCCGCTGACCCGGAAGCTCGACCTTGATTTAGCAGAGGATCAGTGGCGGACAGAGTCGTATGGCCGTTTGCTCAATTACAAACAGGCAGCCAAGCGCCACCACGACAGGCACATCCGCGATCATCACTTCGCTGTGGAAGATTATGTTTTGCGCAAAAGACAGGCCACATGCCAAGAAATGAAAGCTATCAGAAAATTGGGAGGGCCCGGTACGGGTCGCTCGAATAGTCAAGAAAGGGACTTACGTATTAAGTGACAACCAAGGTCGCGAATTCAACATGCCTTGGCACGCCGACAATTTGAAAAAAATATTACATGTAGGCTATCTATCAACTATGCAAGCGAAGCATGTTGAGGAGGAAACCTCAAATAAATGGGCTCATCTTTATTAACGATAAGGGGTACAGTTATTTTTAACAAAGCCGCGGCCTACAACGCCCTTCGGTTTAACCAAAAAAAAATCAAGCGAACCCACAACGGTCTAATAAGTGCGTCGGCACCCTAGCTACACTACATAACCTAGCAACAAGCGAGGCAAAGGGGATACGACGACCAGGATTCATTGAGACCGCAAAGTTAACTGCCTCACGGTGAATTAGGATCCCCCAATCAATGTCAACCTGGGGGTCGCGAATAGCATGCAGAAGGAAAGCTTCAGCCTCACTGACAATGTCGAAATCCACAGACGGAAGAGCGCGTGAGTTGATAAATCTTTTCCACTCACGGTTGTTGCGAGACAATTCAGATGCGGGGCCTAGGGCGTGAGGCTTTTGATAATTTGGGAAGAGCTCGCGGATCGCCCGACGTAAACGAACTTGCCTCATCGCCAAGGTTCCAGGCCACCTCATAATGAGCAACGGGATCGATAGCAAGTATGTGAAGAGCCTCGTTGATAGCCTCCAGGGTAAAAATGACCGAGACACCTCGAAGGGCCACACATCTAACAATTTCTTCAGAAGGAACCTCTGATAAGACGGAATAAAATTCCCTCACCATTGTAAGGTTGAAAGGTGTCGGAGGTAGTGAGACAAAATCTAACCACCCAAAAGCCACACCCGGAGCAAAGAGCCATCACCCTCAACTTTGCCCTCATTTAAGCCCGTTTCCTTCGCAAGCCTGACCACATCAAAGTAACGCCAGAAATGATCTTTGGCAGTAAGAGAGGCAGTAAGGAAGAAAGGGGAAACATCACGTATTGGACGGGCTTCCCACACTCGGACTGCACTACCCTCTCCGGATTGAAAAGACATAAATCTCACAAACAAAGATTTGTTCAAAAGAAGAATGGAATAGACCCAGGTTTGCTCCCTTCTTTTATAGCAGAAGCAAACAAGACGAACGCCCTTGATTGACAAGATCTGACGGCCAACATCTATGCGGTTTTATCCAAATATTTGAAATCTAGGGGGCGCGTTTAACGCTTGACAGTTATTAGCGTGAGATTCTAGGTTATATTGGCTGCGCATTCACTGTTGGTCAAAATATTTCCAGTAACCTGTCCAATCAATTCAGAGCTCTTGCTTTTTCAGCAACACGATAGTCAAGAAAGGTTAGTCCCGTCCAATCAATTCAGCCTTTAAGTTTCTGGCAAACCACTACTCCCCATAAACTTAGGGGGCCGCACTCTAAAAATTTCAAACATCAACAAACGCAACGCAGCAAGGCCCGTCCCCAGCAAGGGGGCCGCATAAAGCTTTACGCAGCCTAGCCAGGAAATCTCCAGCGAGCCCATGGTGGAAATTCTCAAGGCATAATCGCACCATAGGTTGTCTCAAATAGGGGGGCCGCATTCGGATTCTTCGGCCTATTATTTGCCACAAGTCCGCAGAGACCAAGGTTTGTACAAATGGTGACGGAAACCTGTTTCGCTCAAGGCCATCCAGGCCCCGCCCAAAACACGGGAGAATAAGGAAATTTTAACGCTCCATACACGACGCAAGCGAGTACAAACTAGGTCGCTAATATCATTGTCCCAAATAAAGAGGGCCGCAACAGGAATTTTCGATCAATCTTACAGATTCTTCGGTTTTATTATTTTAGCGAGCTGCCTAAACCTCGCCAACATAATGGGGGCCGCACACACATACAGGATCTCGCACATACAAAAGATACATAATGCAGGAGAGAAATCATAAGAAACAAATGCAATGCATAAATCAGGGGGCCAAAAAACGGCCACAAATCAAGTTCCACAAGCCAAACGCGGCCACGGATCAAAGTGCGGAAAATAAAAGCTAAAGTTATTACAATCATAATCAAAAGAAAGTGTCAGAATAGTTCAAAAACAGAAGCAAAAGTTGAATTATTACAAGAGCGCAGGAAAAAGTTTCAAAACAAGGGCATAAAATCATCAGGTTGAGCCGGGGGGAGTGTCAATATTCTCGTCGCCTGGTTGATTGTTCACAACAGCAGGAGGAGACTTCAAAATAGAAAAGTTAACAGGGTTAACTAGAGGAGGATCCCAGACTGGCTCGCCATGCTCTATTTGCCTAGTTTGAATAGCGACGATGTGATCCGCGGCATAAGGCATATCAGGGTGAAGGGCCAACAAGTCGGGATTTCGCTGGGACATGTTAACCCACCGGAGCATTTCCTCAAGGGTGATACTCTCTCTACCTTGATAAGCCCATAGGCAGCGGGCGAGGTGGTTGAAACCCTGGTCGAAGCTCGCCTTTTAGTAATCAAAAAACTCATCAGAACGCTTAAAGGCAGCAATAGCCGCAGGACCCGCCTCCTCAGCAGCCTTATTTGCGGCAGCAAGTTGCTCTTTTAAACTCGCAATCTCCTCCTGTGCGGCCCACAACCCTTCGGCAGATTTACGAGTTTCATCCTTCAGAATTGAAACTTTTTGCTGTAGCTCAGCATCCAGTTTGGCACTTTCAAGCATGGCCTTTTTCATCCGCTCTACTTCGGTCAAGGCCTCCGCGCTCTTATTCTCAGAAGCGACCCTGGCCTTGTCCGAAGCCCCAAGAGCCGCAGTCACTTTCTTAAGCTCAGCTTTGCGCTTCTCAGCAGCATCTATAGCCTTGTTAATGCGAGTTCCGAGCTGAAAAAGAAGAATAATGTAAGCCCACCAGAAAAGCAAAGTTAATTAAAAATACAAGACGAATAAAAGCTCACCATAGAGGCTGCGATCCCAAATTGGCCGGAAAGGTCTTTGAGTTCAACGACCTCATCTCTGGCAGGGGCATCGTCTTGAACTACGACGCGTGCAGTAATCCCCATTCCAATCTCTATCTGAACGCCAGGCGGTGAATCCAAGGCAAGGCGCCCCAGAGAAATGACGTCGGCAATTACCTCCCTGATCTGGCTCGCCTTCGACATGTCGAGGCCTTGGATGAAATTAGCATCACACCAAACAACCTCTTTCCCTTTGTAACCTCGGGGAAGGGTCCCTCCGAGCAACGCCCCCGTCTCTTCCGCGACCTCTTCAGCAAATACCTCTCACCGCACAGAGCCTTTGTCAGAAGGTCGCTTGTCCAGACGATCAGAGCCTTTGTCAGCTCCGCCAACAGTCTTAGTCTTCTCGGTTCTAGATCGCTTTTGGCCCTGAGGCTCTTTAGCAGGTACATCAATCTGTGATCTTTTTTGGGCTCCCCCGGCCTGGCTTGAGCTCGCACCTATGGGCGCCGCCACTGGTTGATTAGGGTCGTATGTCTCATCTACAACGGAGGCATGCACAGTGCGCGGTATCTTTCCCAGAACCTGCTTCAGGGTCGCCTGTCGAGTTTTGACGTTCTCATCAGCGAGCCTCTGTCTCTGAGCCTGGCGTTCATTGGCATCCATACCTACAAAAGAGTGTTAGAAACAGGTCTGAAAAAGGAACAGAACAATACAACTTACAAAGTGAACAAATAAAAAACAAGGAAAATTACAAGGCGGTCTTCTCCTTGGGTCGTCTCCACATACAAGGCACTCAGAGGGAAAGCATTTGCCCAAGTGGCAGTCTCCTATCCAATCTGGGTCGCATTCTTTCGGGGCCATGGCAACTAACGGCTCCGCTCTACCTGGGCCCGCTATCCCAGCCATACGGGCTAAGGGAAGACCCACGTCAAGAAGATCGATCCAGGCCACATTTCTCAAAGAGGGCTCGACCCCGTCAGACTGTATAAGATTCAACAACCCTTTTACAAAACGACGCTCGGGGAGTAAAGGCTCGCCAATTGAAAGAGTGGGTTTCCCCTTACGTGGTGCGGCCTTGGGAAACGGCCAACCAACTTTAGATTCCACTTTAAGCACCCTCTCTTGCCATCTGTGGATTTTATTGGGTAGCAAGTAGAGCAAACGAGGCGTTTTGGTCCTCAGTGATATCTCCCCCGGAAGGCCCGTCGTGCAGAACAAGTTGAATTGACCCAGCAGGGTAAGGGTGGGCTCTCTCTTCATCGTCTGGCATATAACGATAAAGATCATAATCTGGATAACGGCCCGAATAGCAAAATCAGTGGGTAGAGCTCCCATCAGCTCGCAAATCTTGACAAAAAATGGATCAAATAGAGGTCTGAGCCCCGCATAGAAATGATCGAAGTGAAGGATCTGGGTATCATCCAGACGGCGGGCACAAACAAAATCCTCGCGATCTCCGGGTTTAAACTTATCCTCCTCCTTCGAATAGTCGAGCAAAGAAAATCTGTAGACCTTTGTGTCAATCTTGTATCGACGACGGAGAAGTTTGTTAAGGTCATCGCTGTCGCGAAGCATCACCCACTCCTCCTCCAGAGCCTTCTCGTACGCGGCCAGAAGAGTAAACTCCCTTAACGCTTCCGGATTATTGGGTTTCGGGTTTTTTGCCTTCGCCGCCGCTTCACCAACAGTCATTGTTTTTGGGTCCCTTTTCCTTTTTGGTTTCTTGGGGAGCTCCCAAACAGACCTACGAGGTAAGGGCGCATTATCGTTCTCTCTTGACCCCATAAGCTCATGAAGGCCGGCGTCCTCAATGTACGCCTCATCATGCGTAGCGGCACCACTAGAGCTGGGTTCGGTGGCCTGATCTTCAACATTGGACACCTCTCTTTCTCCAGCCTCACTAATACTGGTCCCTTGAGTACGGGCCATCTCTTTACGACCCTTTTTACGTCGCGGCACCGGATCATGAAACATAGCATCTAAACCAAAAGGGTCACCGCCTACTTGAGCAGCGGCCTCCCCTCCGGTAATCTTATCAAGCAGATCATCGTAGGTAGATACATCGGGGCTAGAAGGGTCATCCTCCCCTCCATCCAATGCGTAGTCGTATGCCTTCTGATCCCATTCGGAGTCGCCCCCTAAAGAATACTCTCCGTCAGACATGCTGCAAAAACAAGAGGAAAAGGTGGAGCTTTCAGACCTGGTATAATGGGGATTAAGCCAGGAAGGTGATCGCACCCATCTCGACGCATTCCCCTCCATTTTTACAGGAGAAATGGAAAGCAATTGCAAATAAAGAGGAAGTACATATACGAATGAGCATAGAAAAAGAGTGGTAAGATTTCAAAGCATGCCTCACCCCTCTTCCTTTATCAAGAAAAATCATACTCAAAAAGCCCCGACTTTTACCTCAAAAACATCTTAAGATGAACACATTACCACATAGTGAAACGAACTTGCTAAAAAGGATTGGAATATGGAAAGAAAAACCAAGAAAGAGGCTAAGGGAAGAAGGATTTACCTGTTTCTGAGAAGAAGCTAAAGCCGGAAACTGAAAGAACACGCCGGAATCCTCAAGCTCGTGGCCGGAATCTTCAAATCCTAGCCTGAAACCACAAACTTGCTTTAGCCACCACCAAAAAATCTTTATCGGAAAACCCTTGCACGCTCAGTAACAAGCAAAGTTGCGAGAGGAAAAGTTGAAGGGGAATGAAAGAACGAAAAGTGTGATGGTTGGAATGATGAGAGCCTTATATAGGCAGAGGGAATTTGATCGTACGGCCAGGGAGCCAGTCATCTAACGGTCCAGGTTTGCGCGGCCTTTTCAGTTTTCGAAATTCAAAAACCGTCATCATTAAAGCACGATCATCAATGCCCACGTAATCAATTACTCGGCCGTTATCCGCCCACGTACTGAGGCAGTTACCAAGACAGCCTCTGTACCCACGCCCTTACGGTTATCAAGAGAGTTGACGCCAGCCACGTTCCGACGGTTAAACTGTCCCCTTAACCCATGGACGGATAGATCGCCTTGCCAAGGACGAGGTCACAAACAGACCCAAAGTTGCTTTGAGGTCGTTCGCTTTAAAAGCACGGTCCCAAGTGAACAAGTTGCATCAGACGACGAGGTCGCAAACAGACCCAAAGTTTCTTTCAAGCCGTTCGCTTTAAAAGCACGGTCCTAAGTGAACAAGTCCCGTCAGACGACGAGGTCGCAAACAGACCCAAAGTTGCTTTGAGGCCGCTCCTTTAAAAGCACGGTCCTAAGTGAAAAAGTCGCGTCAGAAGACGAGGTCGCAAACAGACCCAAAGTTGCTTTGAGGCCGTTCGCTTTAAAAGAACGGTCTTAAGTGAAAAAGTTGCGTCCAGACGACGAGGTCGCAAACAGACCCAAAGTTGCTTTGAGGCCGTTCGCTTTAAAAGCACGGTCCTAAGTGAACAAGTCGCATCAGACGACGAGGTCGCAAACAGACCCAAAGTTGCTTTGAGGCCGTTCACTTTAAAAGCACGGTCCTAAGTGAACAAGTCGCATCAGACGACGAGGTCACCAACAGACGGTATAATCCTTAAGCTCATTTTACTCTTTTAGTTTTGCCCTAATTAAAAAAAAGGGTTCCGCTGTTCCAGAGAAAAAAATCACTGCCGAATATTTTTTGTTTGATCATTCTGGAGATCTTCACAAATGTCAAAAGAGAGTCATATAGATGCCTATTTTCGAATATTCACGGAGGCATAAAAAACTGAGCGGGATCGCAATTTTGAGAATATAGAACGACGTTTTCATGATATGATGAATGATATGAAAGCTGAATTTGAGAATGGTGGAAGTAGCGTCCGAAAGACAATTTATGTAATTGTTTTTGTAATTAATAAATGACAGATTTATTCTCATCTTATTATTTACTTTGTGCTTATAAGAAATACACTACTGAAAATCCCAAGTCGTATCATATGTAGCCATATAACTTAGTGTGTGTCACACGTGAGGATTAAGTTTATGGTGATACACGTGAGCTAGTAGTCCGTGGTGAATTTAATCAAAGTATGAGGTCTATTGATTAAACCACCATTAATGCGCCCAGAACACTATATGGTGTGACCGTCTGATAGGAGCATATTTGGTTGGGATTTTATCGCTTTTTTGATGTCATTTCTAGGGATATATCCGCTTTTCTGGGGTGTTTGGTGTTGTTTTGCAGGATTGACAATGATAATGACTTAAATGAGTGTTTTGTGTCGTGGAATGCGTGAAAGAGAGGAGTAGCCGAAGGATGATGTTATCGCTAGAAGAGAAGAGAGATATTTCACGTTTTGATAAGTTGAAGCATGGGAAGAAGAGTCGGGAAATGGTATGATCATACCGTTGTCCTAGTTTGAAGCTGAATATTTGCAAATGCTGAATTGGAAAAGGCGTATATGATGTGAAGCTTTTTGCTGATTGGTGGAACACTCTAATTTCTCATTGGTTGAAAGGTTCTTAATTTTCCATTGGTTAAAATCCTTATGTTTTGATTGGTTGATCATTTAAAAGTCCATGAGACCCATTGACCAAGCAAAAGAGATGTGGAAAGCAGCAAATGTAGATATATGCAATTTTGACAATTGAATTGCATATAATCACTTACACGGGGACATCACGAAGTGCTGGCGAACCGGAGCAAGAAAAATAAAGGGGACGGCGGCTGCTCTGCTATTTTTATTTCTTTTCATTGTGAGCAAACATCATTGGAGATTTTTATAATTATTTTGTGATTGCTTCAACAATGGTTAGTTTTTAATTTCTTTTATTCCAGTTGAAGAATTATTGAAACCTCGATGTAATTGACTGTGAGATCAAATTGTGTTTCTTCCTCGTTGATTTATTAGTATTTGTTCATCTTCTGCTATAATTTCTTTTCGATTATTAGTTGGGTTAATTATTTCTATAGGGTAATTGATATAACTAATTAATCGATTGTCAATTGAAACGATAAGTCCGTAATTGCTTATTAGTTTTAATAAGGTGACGAGTGGTATGATTGTACTTGTTCGCAGCTGGTTAATCCGCTACCACGAAGGTGAATAATCTGGATTAAAATTAACCCGCGTGTGTGTTAATATTCAGAATCGGGTCTCTTAAATATTAATGCTGCCGGAACACCAAACTCTTATAACCGTGTCTAGGAGTGTCTTTCGGTTAGAGTATAATTAGTGACCATGTCTTAATTATCGAATTTAGAAGAGGCTGGTTACTTGGCGCGTGTCGGTAACTGTAATTGATTTATTAATAAATTAATGAGTATTTTTGCGTCAATGATCAGTCGAGAAAATCGAGTTGGAAGTAATCAACTTCAGCTGGAGCCTTCCTATTATTGATTTTCGTCACTACTTGATAGCACACTTTCTCAATTATTAGAATTGTTTATTTTAGTTATTGCACGTTTAGTTAATTCACCACGACTTGGATTTCTATATTTTTGTTCTGAAAGAAATAATCTTCCGTTCCCTGAGGATTCGATCCCTGCTTCCAATATACTAGTTATAGAGGTTGGAGGTGTTTATTTTGGTGGTTTAACGACACACCAAATTTTGGCGCCGTTGCCGGGGAACGGCTATTATATTATTTCTTTTTAGGACTTTGTCACACTAATCGTTTCAGTGCATGCCTAGATCTTCCAGAATAGGTGAATTGATATTCGACCCAGAAATCGAGAAGACAGCAAAAAAACTGACAAAGGAAGCAAAAGAAGCTAAGAGGCAACTCGAGGCATCCACGTCTTCACTTGATAGTGCACTAGATACGGTTATAGCAGATTCATCAACCGAAGAAGAGGTTTTATCTGAAACGGAGTCTGAAGAGATGGCAGCAAATCAAGAGCCTGCAAGGACGTTACGAGAAATGGCATCTCCAGATTTCGATCAACATCCCATATGCATAGAATTCCCGGAGATGGACCAGCCATTTGAGTTCAGGGCGTCACTGATGCACGCACTGCCTAAGTATCATGGATCAGCAGTAGAAGATCCTTATAAGCACTTAATGGATCATCATTTAGCTTGTACCACACAGAGACTTCAAGGTATGACCGAGGATCAAATGAAACTCAGAACTTTCGCATACACCTTAGGAGGTAAAGCAAAGAGTTGGTTCTATTCACTTCCGGCCGGATCTATAACAACATGGGCAGCCATGAGGGCAAAGTTTATGGAAAGATTCTTCCCTGCTTCACGAGCTTCGAACATCAGAAAAGATATATGTGGAATCACACAGCAGCAAGGAGAAACTTTGTTTGATTATTGGGAGAGATTCAATCATCTTCTTGCAAGTTGTCCACATCACCATATTCCAGAACTAAATATTTCTATGTGGGACTTTTGCCAAGGGAAAGGAAAATAATCGAAGCAGCTAGCGGTGGAGCTTTCATGAACCAAACATGCAAAGATGCCAAGAAGTTGATTGAGAATATGGCAGGTAATGCGCAATAGTTTGGCTTAAGAGAGGATGTGGCTCAAATAGTGAACGAAGCAAACTTCTCAGCCATTGACCAACGCCTTGACACATTAACATCATTGGTAGAGAAAATGGCGACGGCCAGATGCATAAAGTGAAGGCCTGTGGTGTATGCTCGATGGTGGGACACCAAACTGATATGTGTCTTACTTTGCAAGAGGAGAGCACTGAACAAGTGAATGCAGCCGGTGGTTTCCAAGGGCAGCAACAAAGGAAGTATGATCCATACTCTAATACTTATAATCCGGGTTGGAGGGATCATTCTAATTTCAGCTATAAGCCACAAGGAACTCAACAACAATCATTCTTGCCTCAACCACAATATCAACAACCACAAGTACCCGCACCTATAGGGCCTACAAAGGAAGAAATGATGAAGAGTTTGACTTCTTCTTTACAGCAAACTATGCAAACATAGACTCAGAAGATGCAGCAAACTATGCAACAAACGACTCAGAAATTTCAGCAAGGTATGCAACAAGAGGTCCGTAAAATGCAGCAGGACCACTTGATATTTCAAACTGAGACAAGAACTGGCATGGACAAAGAAATCTGGAGATCCAAATGTCTCAATTAGCTTCCACGGTTAGTCAAATGCAACAAGACCAAGAAAAGCTCCCTTCTCAAGTGGTCATCAATCCCAAGGAGAATGTGAATTCCGTAGTTTTGAGAAGCGGCAAGGAATTGCAAAATCCACCTCCTAAAGATGAGGCCGGGAAAGAGAAAAACGAGGAAGAGGAGAATAAAAAGATGGATGAGTCAACTGTGATGGTAAATGAAAATATTATTGAGACTAATCCTAAATTTGTTGTTCCTCCACCTTTTCCTGGCAGGTTAGCTAAAGATAAAAAAGTGGAACATGATAGAGCTTTGATGGAAACCTTTAAGAAGGTTGAAATTAATCTTCCACTTTTGGAAGCTATTAAGCAAGTTCCGAGGTATGCAAAATTCTTGAAGGAGCTTTGTACCAATAAAATGAGGCTTAAATCGAATGAGAAAGTGACGGTAAATGAGAATGTATCAGCAGTTATTCAGAGAAAGTTGCCATCGAAATGTAAGGATCCAGGTATTTATGCTATACCTTGCATCATAGGGCATAAAAGGATAGAAAAAGCCATGCTTGATCTAGGTGCATCCATTAATGTCATGCCGTTGTCCGTATATAATGAATTGAACCTTGGGCCATTAAAAGAAACAAGGGTTATAATTCAATTAGCGGATAGGCCGAATTCATATCCTGAGGGCATGGTTGAAGATGTACTTGTAAAGGTAAATGAGCTAGTTTTTCCGGTGGATTTCTACATTATCGACATGGATGATCAATTCTCATCACAACCCTCTCTTATCTTGTTAGGAAGACCTTTCATGAAAACGGCAAAGACAAAGATCGATGTTGATAAGGATACTCTAACATTTGAGTTTGATGGTCGAGTTTTCACTTATAATATTTTTGAGGCCATGCATTACCCTATTGATTCTGAGTCCGTTTGTCATGTTAATGTGCTTGATTCTTTGGTGTATGATGTTTGGGAAACTAACCATGTGGTAGATGAGATTGAGTATGTTTTGCAAAGAAGTTTGACAGATGGGGATATACATATTGGGATGAATGAGGAACTTAGAGAAGCTATCTTGTCCTTGCACTCCGCAAAAGAGTTCATTCCCAGGTATTCTTCTCCATTTCTGCCATTACCTATTTCTATCGAGAAAATTATTCCATCGACTGCGCAGGCACCAAAGCTTGATCTAAAGGCATTGACAGAACACCTTAAGTATGTTTACTTGGGGGAAAATGAAACACTTCCCGTAATCATTGCAAAAGGGTTGGATACGTTGCAAGAGGAGAACTTAATCCGGGTGTTGAAGGAGCACAAGAAAGCGATAGGATGGACAATGGCTGATATCAAAGGGATAATCCCCTCCATTTGCATGCACAGGATCTTGCTCGAGTCAGACTCCAAACCGGTAAGAGACCCTCAGCGTAAGTTAAACCTAATTATGAAGGAAGTTGTTTTAAAAGAAGTATTAAAGATGTTGGCTTTAGGAATTATATATCCTATATCTGATAGTCAATGGGTAAGCCCAGTTCACCTAGTACCGAAAAAGTCTGGGTTTCAATTGGTTCCAAATGATAAAAATGAATTGGTACCCATGAGACCTCAAACGGGGTGGAGAATGTGTATAGACTTTCGTAAATTGAATGCTGCGACTAGAAAAGATCACTTCCCACTCCCGTTCATTCAAGAGATGCTTGAGCGTTTAGCCAGAAAAGTTTTCTTTTGTTTCCTAGATGGATATTCTGGTTACTATCAAATTATGGTAGCCCCTGAGGATCGAGAGAAAACGACTTTTACATGCCCATATGTGACTTTTGCATTTAGGCGCATGCCATTCGGACTGTGTAACGCACCCGGAACATTTCAAAGATGCATGATGAGCATATTTTCAGACATGTTAGAAGAATGCATTGAAATTTTTATGGATGATTTCACGGTTTATGGTAGTTCCTTTGATCAATGCCTAGATCATTTGGAAAGAGTTTTAAAGAGATGTATTGAAACGAATCTTGTTTTAAATTATGAGAAATGTCATTTTATGGTTTTAGAAGGTATTGTGTTAGGCCATGTGGTGTCATCTCGTGGTATTCAAGTAGACAAGGCCAAGGTTGATCTTATCACTCAATTGCCCTAGCCCTCTAATGTCAAAGATATTCGTAGTTTTCTTGGTCATGCAGGATTCTACAGGAGGTTCATAAAGGATTTTTCAAAGATAGCACAACCATTGTCTCGGTTGTTGCAACAAGAGGTGCAATTTGAGTTTGATGAAAAATGCAAGAAGGCGTTTAATGACCTGAAGGATAAGCTCACCTCCAGCCCTATCATACAACCCCCATATTGGACTTTACCATTCGAGATAATGTGTGATGCTAGCGACTATGCTGTGGGTGCAGTTCTTGGGCAAAGGGTTGGAAATTTGAGCCATGTGATTTACTATGCGTCCAAGACGTTGAATTCAGCGCAATGCAACTATACCACCACGGAGAAAGAGCTAGCTCCTTGCGGTAGTTTTTGCTTTTGAGAAATTTCGGTCTTACCTACTTGGTTCGAAAGTTATTGTGTTTACAGATCATGCGGCTCTTAAGTATCTTCTATCCAAGAAGGAGTCGAAACCAAGGCTGATTAGGTGGATTCTTCCTCTACAAGAATTTGATTTTGAGGTAAAAGATCGGAAAGGTGTGGAAAATTCTGTAGCAGATCATCTGAGTCGTTTGGTTCGAGAGGAAGAACCAATGCCCATCATTGAGACCTTTCTGGACGAGCACCTTTTCGCGTTGCAAGGTAAATGAGGTAAGGAACCGTGGTATGCAGATATTTTGAATTTTCTAGTATCCGGTGTTTTACCACATGACATGAGCGTTGCTAAGAAAAATAAACTGAAAAGCGAGTCAAAGTTTTACATGTGGGATGACCCGTATTTGTGGAAAATTGGTTCTGACCAAGTCATTCGTAGATGTATTCCTGATGATGAAGTTAATGATATCCTCGCTTATTGTCATAGTCTTGCGTGTGGTGGTCATTTTGGTCCCAAAAGGACGGCTAGGAAGGTTTTGGATAGTGGATTTTACTGGGAAACTCTTTTCAAGGATTGTTATAAATTTTGTAAAGGTTGTGCTAATTGTCAAAAGGTTGGTAACATAACTTTAAGAGATGAAATGCCTCAACGTCCTATCTTATTCTGTGAAATAATTGATGTATGGGGGATGGATTTTATGGGCCTTTTACTCAATCTTGGGGAATATCTATATTTCATTGGCCGTGGATTATGTTTCTAAGTGCGTGGAGGCTAAGGCCACCCGGACTAATGATTCTAAGGTTGTGTGTGGCTTTCTCAGATCACATATTTTTAGTAGGTTTGAGACTCCGAGGGCAGTGATTAGTGATCAAGGGACACATTTCTGCAACCGTGGTGTTAAAGCCTTGATGTTAAAGTATGGAGTACACCATAGGGTGGCTACCACATACCACCCACAAACCAATGGACAAGCGGAGGTCTCAAACCGAGAGATAAAGAGCATTTTGGAGAAAGTTGTGAATCCGAACCGTAAGGATTGGAGTTTGCGTTTGGATGATGCTCTTTGGGCGTATCGAACGGCCTATAAAACCCCATTAGGAATGTCACCATATAGATTGGTTTTTGGTAAGATGTGCCATCTACCTGTTTCCATTGAACATCGTTCTTATTGGGCAGTTAAGGAGTGTAACTTGAGCCTAAAGGAAGCGGGATTGGAAAGGAAGCTACAACTTCAGGAATTGGAAGAATTGAGATTGGAGTCGTATGAGAATGCTCGCATGTATAAGGAGAAGACAAAGATGTGGCATGATAAGCTCATCCGTCATAAGGAGTTTCATCCGGGTCAGAAGGTGTTGTTATTCAATTCACGTTTGAAATTAATGCCGGGTAAACTTAAGTCACGATGGATTGGACCATTCATAGTGGTAAGTGTGTCTCCTCAAGGTGTGATTGAGATTAAAAGTGTGGATACCGACAAAACCTTTAAAGTGAATGGACACAGGCTTAAGCCGTACATCGAGAGTTGTGAAGTGTCCATGGTGGAGGAGATTGATTTGATTGAGCCGATGTATGAGTAAGTTTTGAGATCATTGCTACGTCTAGCCAAAGACGTTAAATACAGGCGCTAATTGGGAGGCAACCCAACATAAAAATAAATAAAAAAACAATCAATTTGCTTTGTTTTGAGTTGTTTGGCTTCGCAGGTGTTCGATTCATGAAGAAGGAAATAAGTGGTGCAGTTTTGGCTGTGGGTGAAATGGTATGATCATACCATTTTTTGCTACAGGGATGTCAATTAATGGGAGAATGCAGATGTGAAAAAAAAATGGTATGATCATACCGTTTGGAAGTTTAAGCTCTGAATGTAAGTATGTTTCTATTGGGATGGAAAGGGGTTCGTATATTATAAATAAATAAATTAATTAAAAAAAATTAAAAAAAAACCTTACACTCAGCATCTAATAATAAAAGCTATTCTATTAATTAATTTTTTTTTATTTTATCCCTGTTCTTCCCCAAGCTTTCAACCCCGTCTTTTTTTTCCCAAACCCACCTTCCCTTCCCCTGTCGCAGCCGTGAGTTGATTCCGGTAACTCTTCTTTTTTCCGGCATCATCCATCATAATGCGGCCAAAGAGCAAGGACAAGAAGAAGATAGTGCCACTCCAACAGGTAATTTTTGAATCTCTTTCCATTCCCCCAATTGATGAGACCACCTCTCCCTCTCGCCAATCCCCTTCTCCACCGGAACCCCAGCTGCCTTGTCGAAACCCATGCCTGTGGTAATTGACGTATTGTATTGATTAGTGAAACTGTTACAATGGTGGGTATATATATACACCATACAAGGGTACAACGGTAATAACAAAATACAATGTAATAATAAAGTGTCAAAACTACGTCGTATCAGTCATATCCTCAACATGCCCCCGCAATCCCGTGGGTAAAGGGTAGACACGGAGATTGGTCTTCAAGAAGGAAAAGCACGGATTTCCCAAAGGTTTGGTGAGAAGATCCGCAAGTTGGTCCTTGGAGGTGAGGAAGGCAACAGTAAGCTTCTTTGCGGCGATGAGCTCCTGAACGTGGTGGAAATCAATCTCAATATGCTTGGTGCGGGCGTGGAAGACGGGGTTGTGAGCAAGGTACGTGGCCCCAATATTATCACACCAAAGCGTCGGAGTAGGCGTGGTGATAAGCATGTCGGTGAGAAGACTACGAATCCACTGAAGTTCCGAGGCGGTGTTGGAGAGAGTCTTGTATTCGGCTTCCGTGCTACTCTTGGAGACGGTAAAATGTTGTTTGGAGCACCAACTAATAAGATGATCACCAAGGAAGATAAAATATGCACCAATAGAACACCGATTATCAGGATCGGCTGCCCAATCCGAGTCAAAAAAAGCCCGCAAATGTGGAGTAGAGCGGCGAGAAAAATAAAGACCCTAAAAAATCATAGCCTTCAAGTAATGAATGAGGCGTTTGACCGCCAACCAGTGAGCCTCAGTAGGAGCCTTCATCTTCGGACATGGTGGTTGCTTTTCAAAGCTACGAGCTAGAAGCAAAACTACAGGCCGGAGAAGAGGTGGAGTAGAGCAGAATATAGCTGCTGGTGAGATGTTGCTATGCCGGAGAGGGGGACCGAAAAAGGTAGGAGGCGGCTGGGTTGGGTATTTCCGCTTAAAAAAAAAGGGTTGTGGTTCCAAGATAGCTGGAAACCGACTGTGGGGTTTGTTTGTTTTTTTTGATTGGATCAGAAGTGCTCTGATACCATGTGGTAATTGACATATTGTATTGATTAGTGAAACTGTTACAATGGTGGGTATATATATACACCATACAAGGGTACAACGGTAATAACAAAATACAATGTAATAATAAATTGTCAAAACTACGTCGTATCAGTCATATCCTCAACATTGCCGGAAAAGACCACAGCCCGACTCTCAGCCCACTAATAAAAAGCTGAAGACCGGAGCTTTGGCTGATTCTTCCCACCATTCCGTCACCGCCAAGGAATTGGACCAGCCGGCTCTTCCATCACCCGCTGTGGCTTTACCTTGCAGCAAATCAAACTCTTCCGGTGTAGTTATCAGCAAGTCCAAAGCACCTCGTCCAGCCCGATAGAAAGCTCGATCAGCCGCTGGCGGAGCACACTTCTACCGTCTCGTGCTCAACTCAATGGGTGCTTACAATTTCCCATCAAAAAGGACGCCGACAGGTATAAAAACTTGGCTACTAAACCTTTTGTTCCTTGCAAATTTCTTGATACTGATATGTTAGCCAAATTGGGAATTTTAGAGCAAGTGACGATTTATTTAAAGAATATTGGTTGGGAAAATTTTCTATCATTTGCTTATCCTACTTACACCGAGTTGACACAAGAATTTTACGCCACATTCCACTATGCACCACCACTAGATTTTACCCCCGACACCACGGATTTGATTAATTTTTGCTTGATGAATATTCCATTTAAGCTATCTTTCACTGAGCTGAATATTGCATTAGGCTTCGTCCATTTAAGCTATCTTTCACTGAGCTGAATATTGCATTAGGCTTCCTTAGTCCTGATTTAGCACAGACTGCGGGGTATGCTGAGTATTTGTGTGATTTTTCTGATGAATTTTCTGGTGAAAGATATGGTTTATGGCATGAGATAAGCACTGACAAAGCGGCTTATAACTCTACAAAATATAAAGCTTGTTTTATTAAAGAACCGGCTTTGTGGATCCTTCATAAATTGTTGGCACATAGTTTCTCGGCTAGGAATAAAGGGTCTAATGTGTGTACCAAAGCGGAGTTGTGTTTTTTGTGGTGCATGAATCGCAATAAGAAAGCAAATTTTGCACGTTGGGTCATCACACAATTCAAAAGCGTGGTCGAAAACAAGTCAACGAAGAAAGTAAATGGCTTAATTTTAGGGTCTTTCATCACTCGTATAGCTGTGCATTATAATTTAATTGATCTAAATAATTCGAACTTGCGAGTCGATTTCCCTGTTGAGTGGATCAATCTACCTTGTCTCATTAACTGCCATATAGAGAAAGATAATAATAGAGTTCTGGAGTTTAAACCTCCGGGAGTGTCTGTCAGGGAGAAAACTAACACTGCAGGTACCGAGCCGTCACGTGAGGATGACTTGGAGCACTTGACTGTCCAAGACCATTTGTACAATTTGGAGACGAAGCTAGACGCTATAGCTCGTACACAAGAGCAAATTTTGTCGGATAATGCTAGTCTCCGGGACATGGTACAGCAGTTATTGGCTTGAGAAAGCACCCAACCACCTCCACCGTCGTCTTAGGGAAGTCCCCATTTTATTTTTATTTTTTATTTTCTTTTTCTTGGTCACATTGTGCATAGCCATCAGTCTAGTTGCATCCATCTCATCATCTTACCATTTGACTCGGACATTGAGGACAATGTCAGATTCAAGTGTGGGGGGGAGTTGTGTTATGCATTCTTGCTTGTTATTTTTAGACTGGATCATGCATTTGTAAAATTTTTATCCAAAAAAAAAAAAAAAAATTGCACATGTAGAGTTGCATTTAGGACTTTCTAGTACCAACAATACACATGCTTGACTCCCTACGAACCTTTTCGCTTTCTACCTTGTGTGAAGTAATGAGAATCAAACGGCAAGCAATCAATGTATGCACACACTCTTGTTGATGCACACTCACTTTCAAACATTTGTTTATGAGTTTTTGAGTGATAAATCCTTTAAGCCCTAACGAAAGCCACTTAAAAAGTGAGGTTTACTTAGCCTAAATAGCGCACTCGCTCATGTATTTTTTCCTTTCGAGTGGTATCACACTTGGATTGAATGTTCTAGAACTTGCACTGAAATACATATCGAGACCACATTTGTTCGGAGTCTATGCATTAAGATGATAGAGGCACCTAGGTTTAATCCCTTTTGGCCCACTTTTGTTAGCCTACCCTTTATGTTTTCCCCTAGTTAGCCCCGTCTGGCCGGACCCTTTTTCTTTTCTTAAGCTCAGAAAATTGAACCAATAGCCATTTCGAACATTATTTCCCCTCTTTTGTTTAACACGTTTTGGTGTTGAAAGGTATATGGATGACCAACATTTTATCTTCCTTGATCCACCACTGTGTGTAGTTGATGTTATGGTCTTGTCATATTGGATACATGGATTAGTAAGTCTCTTTTAACTTTGAGGTTAAATGTGAGCTACCGGTGTATATGGATTTAGTAAAAAAAAAACCCGACAAAAATGATAAAAAGAAAAAAGAAAAAGAAAAGTGAAAAAAAGAATGGAAAAGCAGCGAGTAGCCGAAGGATGATGTTATCGCTAGAAGAGAAGAGAGATGTTTCACGTTTTGATAAGTTGAAGCCTAGGAAGAAGAGTCGGGAAATGGTATGATCATACCGTTGTCATAGTTTGAAGCTGAATATTTGCAAATGCTGAATTGGAAAAGGAGTATATGATGTGAAGCTTTTTGCTGATTGGTGGAACACTCTAATGTCTCATTGGCTGAAAGGTTTTAAATTTTCCATTGGTTAAAATCCTTATGTTTTGATTGGTTGATCATTTAAAAGTCCATGGGATCCATTGACCAAGCAAAAGAGACGTAGAAAGCAGCAAATGTAGATATATGCAATTTTGACAATTGAATTGCATATAATCACTTACACGGGACATCACATCGAGGGTATGAACTGAGCAAGAAAAATAAAGGGGACGGCGGCTGCTCTGCTATTTTTTTATTTCTTTTCATTGTGAGCAAACATCATTGGAGATTTTTATAATTATTTTGTGATTGCTACAACAATGGTTAGTTTTTAATTTCTTTTATTCCAGTTGAAGAATTATTGTAACCTCGATGTAATTGATTGTGAGATCAAATTGTGTTTCTTCCTCGTTGATTTATTAGTATTTGTTCATCTTCTGCTATAATTTCTTTTCGATTATTAGTTGGGTTAATTATTTCTGCAGGGTAATTGATATAACTAATTAATCGATTGTCAATTGAAACGATAAGTCCGTAATTGCTTATTAGTTTTAATAAGGCGATGAGTGGTATGATTGTACTTGTTCGCACCTGGTTAATCCGCTACCACGAAGGTGAATAATCTGGATTAAAATTAACCCACGTGTGTGTTAATATTCAGAATCGGGTCTCTTAAATATTAATGTTGTCGGAACACCAAACTCTTATGACCGTGTCTAGGATTGTCTTTTGGTTAGGGTATAATTAGTGACCGTGTCTTAATTACGAATTTAGAAAAGGCTGGTTACTTGGCGCGTGTCGGTAACTGTAACTGATTTATTAATAAATTAATGAGTATTTTTACGTCAATGATCAGTCGAGGAAATCGAGGTGGAAGTAATCAACTTCAGCTGGAGCCTTCATATTATTGTTTTTCGTTATTACTTGATATCACACTTTCTCGTTTATTAGAATTGTTTATTTTAATTATTGCACGTTTAGTTAATTCACCACGACTTGGATTTCTATATTTTTGTTCTGAAAGAAATAATCTTCCGTTCCTTGAGGATTCGATCCATGCTTCCACTATACTAGTTATAGAGGTTGGAGGTGTTTATTTTGGTGGTTTAACGACACACCAAATTTTGGCACCGTTGCCGGGGAACGGCTATTGTATTATTTCTTTTTAGGACTTTGTCACACTAATCGTTTCAGTGCATGCCTAGATCTTCCAGAATAGGTGAATTGATATTCGACCCAGAAATTGAGAAGACAGCAAAAAAAATGACAAAGGAAGCAAAAGAAGCTAAGAGTTAACTCGAGGCATCCACGTCTTCACCTGATATTGCACTAGATACGGTTATAGCAGATTCATCGACCGAAGAAGAGGTTTTATCTGAAACGGAGTTTGAAGAGATGGCAGCAAATCAAGAGCCTGCAATGACGTTAAGAGAAATGGCATCTCCGGATTTCGATCAACATCCCATATGCATAGCATTCCCGGAGATGGACCATCCATTTGAGTTCAAGGCGTCACTGATGCACGCACTGCATAAGTATCATGGATCGGCAGTAGAAGATCCTTATATGCTCTTAATGGATCATCATTTACCTTTTACCACACGGAGACTTCAAGGTATGACCGAGGATCAAATGAAACTCAGAACTTTTGCATACACCTTGGAGGGTAAAGCAAAGAGTTGGTTCTATTGACTTCCAACCGGATCTATAACAACATGGGCAGCCACGAGGGCAAAGTTTATGGAAAGATTCTTCCCTGCTTCACGAGCTTCGAACATCAGAAAAGATATATGTGGAATCACACAGCAGCAAGGAGAAACTTTGTTTGATTATTAGGAGAGATTCAATCATCTTCTTGCAAGTTGTCCACATCACCAGATTCCAGAACAACTACTCATTCAATATATCTATGAGGGACTTTTGCCAAGGGAAAGGAAAATAATCGAAGCAGCTAGCGGTGGATCTTTCATGAACCAAACATGCGAAGATGCCAAGAAGTTGATTGAGAATATGGCGGGTAATGCGCAATGTTTGGCTTAAGAGAGGATGTGGCTCAAAAAGTGAACGGCAAACTTCTCACCATTGACCAACGCCTTGACACATTAACATCATTGGTAGAGAAAATGGCGGCGGTCGATGCATAAAGTGAAGGCCTACTTGGTGGGGCACCAGGATATGTGTCCTACTTTGCAAGAGGAGAGCACTGAACAAGTGAATGCAGCCGGTGGTTTCCAAGGGCAGCAACAAAGGAAGTATGATCAATACTTGAATACTTATAATCCGGGTTGGAGGGATCATCCTAATTTCAGCTATAAGCCACAAGGAACTCAACAACAATCATTCTTGCCTCAACCACAATATCAACAACCACAAGTAACCGCACCTACATGGCCTACTATGGAAGAAATGATGAAGAGTTTGACTTCTTCTTTACAACAAACTGTGCAAACAGAGACTCAGAAGATGCATCAAACTATGCAACAAGAGACTCGAAATTTCAGCAAGGTATGCAACAAGAGGTCCGTAAAATGCAGCAGGACCACTTGATATTTCAAACTGAGACAAGAACTGGACAAAGAAATCTGGAGATCCAAATGTCTCAATTAGCTTCCACGGTAAGTCAAATGCAACAAGACCAAGGAAAGCTCCCTTCTCAAGTGGTCATCAATCCAAAGGAGAATGTGAATTCTGTAGTTCTGAGAAGCGACAAAGAATTGCAAAATCCACCACCTAAAGATGAGGCCGGGAAGGAGAAAAATGAGGAAGAGGAGAATAAAAAGAAGGACGAGTCAACTGTGAAGGTAAATGAAAATATTATTGAGACTAATCCTAAATTTGTTGTTCCTCCACCTTTTCCTGGCAGGTTAGCTAAAGATAAAAAAGCGGAAGAGGATAGAGCTTTGATGGAAACCTTTAAGAAGGTTGAAATTAATCTTCCACTTTTGGAAGCTATTAAGCAAGTTCCGAGGTATGCAAAATTCTTGAAGGAGCTTTGTACCAATAAAATGAGGCTTAAATCGAATGTGAAAGTGACGGTACATGAGAATGTATCAGCAGTTATTCAGAGAAAGTTGCCACCGAAATGTAAGGATCCAAGTATTTATGCTATACCTTGCATCATAGGGCATAAAAGGATAGAAAAAGCCATGATTGATCTAGGTGCATCCATTAATGTCATGCCGCTGTCCGTATATAATGAATTGAACCTTGGGCCATTAAAAGAAACAAGGGTTGTAATTCAATTAGCGGATAGGTCGAATTCATATCCCGAGGGCATGGTTGAAGATGTACTTGTAAAGGTAAATGAGCTAGTTTTTCCGGTGGATTTCTACATTATCGACATGGATGATCAATTCTCATCACAACCCTCTCTTATCTTGTTAGGAAGACCTTTCATGAAAACGGCAAAGACAAAGATCGATGTTGATAAGGGTACTCTAACATTTGAGTTTGATGGTCGAGTTGTCACTTATAATATTTTTGAGGCCATGCATTACCCTATTGATCCTCAGTCCGCTTGTCATGTTAATGTGCTTGATTCTTTGGTGTATGATGTTTGGGAAACAAACCATGTGGTAGATGAGATTGAGTATGTTTTGCAAAGAAGTTTGACAGATGGGGATATACATAATGGGATGAATGAGGAACTTAGAGAAGCTATCATGTCCTTGCACTCCGCAAAAGAGTTCATTCCCAGGTATTCTTCTCCATTTCTGCCATTACCTATTTCTACCGAGAAAATTGTTTCATCGACTGCGCAAGCACCAAAGCTTGATCTAAAGGCATTGCCAGAACACCTTCAGTATGTTTACTTGGGGGAAAATGAAACACTTCCCGTAATCATTGCAAAAGGTTTGGATACGTTGCAAGAGGAGAACTTAATCCGGGTGTTGAAGGAGCACAAGGAAGCGATAGGATGGACAATGGCTGATATCAAAGGGATAATCCCCTCTATTTGCATACATATGATCTTGCTCGAGTCAGACTCCAAACCGGTAAGAGACCCTTAGCGTAAGTTAAACCCAATTATGAAGGAAGTTGTTTTAAAAGAAGTATTAAAGATGTTGGCTTTAGGAATTATATATCCTATATCTGATAGTCAATAGGTATGCCCAGTTCACCTAGTACCAAAAAGTCTGGCTTTCAATTGGTTCCAAATGATAAAAATGAATTGGTACCCATGAGACCTCAGACGGGGTGGAGAATGTGTATAGACTTTCGTAAATTGAATGCTGCGACTAGAAAAGATCACTTCCCACTCCCGTTCATTCAAGAGATGCTTGAGCGTTTAGCTGGAAAAGTTTTCTTTTGTTTCCTAGATGGGTATTCAGGTTTCTATCAAATTATGGTGGCCCCTGAGGATCAAGAGAAAACGACTTTTACATGCCCATATGGGACTTTTGCATTTAGGCGCATGCCATTCGGACTGTGTAATGCACCCAGAACATTTCAAAGATGCATGATGAGCATATTTTCAGACATGTTAGAAGAATGCATTGAAATTTTTATGGATGATTTCACGGTTTATGGTAGTTCCTTTGATCAATACCTAGATCATTTGGAAAGAGTTTTAAAGAGATGTATTGAAACGAATCTTGTTTTAAATTATGAGAAATGTCATTTTATGGTTCGAGAAGGTATTGTGTTAGGCCATGTGGTGTCATCTCGTGGTATTCAAGTAGACAAGGCCAAGGTTGATCTTATCACTCAATTGCCCTAGCCCTCTAATGTCAAACATATTCGTAGTTTCTTGGTCATTGATGACGGTCAAATTATACCCGTAAAAGTCATCAACGTTGACCTTAAATCGAGATTAATAATATGTATTTTATATTAAATCACATGTTTATATGGATTATTTAATGTTTTGTGATTTATAAAATATAATTTGGTATTTATCCATTTTTTATTTGTATTTATCTGTTTTTATTTATAAATTGGTATTTATTCGTTTTTATTATATTTATCCGTTTTATTTAAATATGATTTATTTTTGGATAAATATCTATTTTGCAGATTTGGATAATTATGGAGGATAAATACAAATGGAAGAATTAAATCTCAAGATAAATCAAAGGAAATTCAAGATAAATATCGGATTAGCACGAAAAGATCGGATAAGCATGACAAAAGACTCCAAGATGGCGCCACTTTGAGGATACGCATAAAGAGGGGGGCGCACTTCATCTTATTTTTATTTTGAGATCGGCCGAGAGTTATCTCTTATTTTTTTGACATTTTGAAGTATATCTCTTAATTAGCTTGAACTCCTATAAATAAAGGCATACTATACACTCCATAAACACACTTCTTTACACAATACATTTTTTTACACTTCTCAGTTTATAATAAAATCTTCAGTTTTTCTTAGAGCAGTTTTTATGCAAGATCTGCAGTAATGTAAGTTCTTGTATTTATTTGTTCTTAGTTCCTTGTAATTATGCCCCCAATTATTATTTATTGTTTGAGGTTGTTCGTTCTTCACCAAACGATGTAGATCTAAGGATACGATATGAGGCAGTGGGGATTCCTTGTCTATAAGGATCCACACGCCCAGATCTGTCATCCGGTGACCTATAGATGACTTTGGTATGATCGACAACCGTGTTTTTAATAGATCTATATAATTGCTTTATGAGTCTCTATTTTATCCGTTACGTATGTAGAAACGCTAAGATTTAGTTGTTCGCCGCATCAATCTAGCCACGTCTTTATGGTGTGATTGTCCACTTAGAATTTCTTATCTTAGTAGGTATGGCTACGGCTACGTTGCTCGTCTGGTTTAATTAGCGTATGATTAGGAAATACCAATATAGTACTCCTAGGTCGGCTCATGAATTGATCTTCTGGGACTTTCAGCGAGATCTACATCTGTTCTGTATTCGGGAATTGCATGCACCTAGTTATACATAAATCATAGATTAACATGATACCTAAAAGTTAGTGTTAATGGGACGGAGACTGATGCGATCGCTTAGGAAGTACGCCTGAACAAAGGAATGTTGCCTAGGTGAGGAATACGGTTAATATCGGCATCCCTAGTTTTGTAAGTGTGCAAGTCATATGAGATGGAGGCCGAAAAAGCGAAGTCACGTGATGTAGCATAGTGATCTGGATGGCCTACCCGGAGCTAGATCTAGTTTAGGGGATGACTCCCGTAGCCAATATAAAAGAAATACGAATCGGATTAATAGTTGTCGAGTCTAGCTTAATTATATAGAATCTCTAGATCCAAACGATAACTTAATAATTGGGGAGGTTAATTACGTTGTTTATGTGTTGTGTCGGGTCGTGTCCTTTACCTTTCTTGTCTTTTGTTGGTCGTAGACCGCCTTTGTGTCCTTGATATGAATAATTAATTGTTTATATATAAATGATCCACAATTGGTTCCCTGTGGGATCGACCTTGATTCGCTATAACTATACTACGATGGACCTAGTCCTCTTTCTAGTATTGGTTTATGGTGGTCAAGTATTTTATTATCACTTGATCTACGTCATCAAGTTTTTGGCGCCGTTGCCGGGGAACCAACGGTCAATTTTATATATAAATAATTTTTTTTATTCATGTCGAGTTTTCTGTTTTAGAGTCTGTTTTTATGTTTTTGAGTCCCTCTGGTTTATGCGCTCTGTGTAAAAATTCCGAGATCTGAAATAAAAATAAAAAAAAAAAAAAAAATTTATTCGCTCGACCAGAGACCTCATCTTCGCCGAGAAGCTTCGCTCGATTCGTTTCTCTGAGTCCGGAATTTCGTGTCTGCTTATCTCTCAGATGTTTAATCCGTGAGTCCGATAGCGACATGGGAAACCATGTTAAAATCGATCTACGGTCGGTTTTTTTTTTTTATTCCATTTGCGTAAACCAGGAAGCAATAATCCGAGTCAGTAATTTTTCGTGGGCGCTGAGAAAATAACCCAGCAACATGTGGAGCTACGAATCTACGATGGGAAAAGTGATGGAAGCAACACCTTTAAAGCACCAAGATGGCTCCGGAAAATATTTTTAAGGTTCGAATTATTCGTGGCACAATGTTGAAGGCAAGGTACACCCTTTTTGCTTATGATTTACTATCTTTTGGTCTTTCGAGCATAAGTTAGCCTATACATGAACCTGAGTATGAATCTTAGGCCGGAGTGGTTTGTAAGATTAATTTTATTAGTGTGAAAGGTTCTGCCCCAAATCTGTCTCATCTAGAGGGTATAAGGAAACATGTAGTCGTTGAAAGGAAGCAGTGAATAGAGAGTTCCTCGTAGTTCTGTCAAAATCTCATTGTCCTATGCATGAGATTGCTTCTACTGGCCATGGGAGCAACAATTTGCGTAGTTCTAAGAATTCACAATCTAAATAAGACGTTGAGTTTTGAGAGAGCATAATCTTACGCTGCTGAGTTTTATGGTGATGGCTTCTCGGTGAACCCACCTTAAATGAAAACGAGATTATGCTTACAATTTAGAAATCGATATGGTTCGATTAAAATGGGTCCCTAGGACTAAATCTCCTTAGAATTCACTCATTCCTAAAACGCCGAGAGCGAGGTAAGAGCTTTGTATAAATGGTATGGATATATGTCGTTTCTAGGTCTCACAACCAAGGGAAGGGTATTAATCCATAAAGCAACAAGCCCACCTCTTATAGTGCTCAAAGGGTCAAAGTCCAAGCGAACTATGAAGGATGACTGACAAGGATACTTTTTGAAAAGTCGAGTGAGGACTTTAAACTCGAACTACTTCTTTAAAACCCTTAGGATTTCTCCTTAGAATTTTAGGTTTTGTTTCTCTGAGTCAAATAAGAGTAACGTGACATATGTTGAGGTTTTTATTTTGCCGTGTTCCAATGGCCATTGGGCTAAGGATGTGCAAAACTTTTTACTCAATATAGGCCACGTGAAGTAGAGTTCCGTGGGAGAGTCAAGAAATTGCTAAAGAAAAGGAAATTTAGCAATCAACCTTAAGATGGAAGCATTAAGAGAGCTTGAGAATTATTGAAAATGTACCAGAGAATGATTGGTGTGCGAACAAGAACAATTTTGGTCAACTTCCAAAACTTTTTAGAATGGCGATCCAAGTGAAAATTCAGATTTGTGTGCAATTCATTCTGCAACTACCTTTATCCTTTCCTTTACACCTTTTCACCTTCAAACCTTTTCTATTCTCTCACCAATCACCTCACAGTTCACATTTCTAACCATTCTTTCATCCCCTCTCTTTCTTTCCATCTATTTCACTCTCCCACCCAACCCAAACTAATACCCACCTCAACACACAATTTCTTACCCACCCTTTATCTTTTCTTCCCCATCTTTATGTATATCTTTTTCTAAACCCATCATACTCTCAAACCTCCATTTTGTTGACAAAATACCTTTGTGTTCTGGAATTTGAAATATTGCTAAGTTTTAATGTTTATCTTTTATCATTTTGGTTTTCATGATCCTAGTTGGGGTAAGTGTAGCTCACTTACTACCTAGATTTTAAAGGTTTTTGTTCGATCAAAATACAAACTTATCTTTCTACCGAAGTTTTAAATTTCACACTTTTTCCGCTCTATTCCGCATTTCTAGATGATAAGTTTTGTTCTAACTATCACACCGATCCGGCCTTGTTGATGATGTTATGACTTTTACGTGATACATTGGGTTATTAGTAATTTCAAAGAGAAGCTACATCTCCTAGTTGTTGATATCCAATGAAAGCGAAAGCGTCTGCGCTAAGTTTTTGATCCTATCTTTAGCCAATAAGTCACATCCGATCTGTTATACCTTACTAAGTTTCTCTTTTAAAATGGATTAAATATCTTATCAATCGATCGAGTCACCTCGTGTTTTCCCACGGGGGTAATGCTTTTGATCTTTGTCTTCTCCACCCGGTTTTTAAGCATATTTAGCGGTGGAGATTATAGATGATTACCATCTTTAGTTGCTTGTTTATCTTTCTTTCTATTTAGTATTTTTCTTTTTATTTAGTAGTTTTAACTCTTTGTTTTACTTGTCATTGGTTGTATAAAATAAAGTGGCTTAATTTGTTTTTGGATATTTTATATCTAATTATCGCCACATTATTTTGTAACTTCCATTGACATGTTATTAACGATCTCGTGGTGTTTCTGTTTGGTTTACTTAAACAGTTTTTCACTTGCTTCTCCACGACGTGCTCGACATTTACTCGATATTGTTCCTTTACTTGAGAGCCATTTCAGAGCTAAGTCTTTTCTTAAATTCTCATTTTTTTTTGTCATTGAGGACAATGACACGTTTAAGTGGGGGTAGGAGACTTAGCTATGATATGTTATAATTGAAAATTGAATGAAACGGTGAAAATTGAAAAAAATTTAATAAATGCCATATTATTTATCTCGTACCCTTAGAATTGTGAGTTCCTAGCTAAGAATTGATAGGGAAGGAACCAAGTTGAATGAGTACGTGATCATTTTATAATTATGTGAATGTAAATTTAAGGATATTCATGCCGATTGTTGCAAGTAGTTATTTATTATTCGATTACTCAATCTTTGAATCGAGTTTTTCCGCACAAATCATAATAACTGAAGAAATTGTGTGTACATTGCGTAGATGATTGGTTATGCAGACCTAGTGTCGAAATTTATCTGCTGATGTATTCCTATCTTCTGGCCATTAAAGCGGAGTAATAAGCTTGAGTATAATCTGTGTATTGACAAAGCGTTAAACACTGGGCTTGTAGTAACATTACCAACGTAGCCTCGCGCTTGTGGTAATATTCATGTTATTGACTAATCCGTGAGAGAGGGATTCTTGCAATGCATAATTTACTTTTAAAGCAAGTTTCTTTCTTGAGATGTGTTAATGCTTGAAAATATGAAAATGTGAGAAAAAAAATTCAATTTTAAGAGGCTTTGAGTATTTTCTCGGTCTCCAAGTCCAAAACCTTCTAGATGACGCTCTTGCTTATTGCACTATGTCTTTACCCATTTAAAGGCTTGAGAAGTATGAATGCTTGATGTTGGTAGGTTGAGATTACGAAGTTAGTATAAACTTTAATCTTGCCACGAAAGTATAAAACTGAATGCACATGCACACATCACTTCGATTCAAAGCGAGTAGTGAATAATGGATACCTTATGAGCATGACTGGTATGAGTTGACTCGGATTTCTAGCGTAAGTATGATTTGACCATGAAAAATGTTGTCTTGGGGAATGACTTATTGACGCTTTGTCGGGACGATCAAAGTCTAAGTGGGGGGTAGTTGATGACGGTCAAATTATACCCGTAAAAGTCATCAACGTTGACCTTAAATCGAGATTAATAATATGGATTTTATATTAAATCACATGTTTATATGAATTATTTAATGTTTTGTGATTTATAAAATATAATTTGGTATTTATCCATTTTTTATTGGTATTTATCTGCTTTTATTTATAAATTGGTATTTATCCATTTTATTATATTTATCCGATTTATTTAATTATGATTTATTTTGGGATAAATATCTATTTTGCAATTTGGATAATTATGGAGGATAAATAAAATCGGAGCATTAAATCAAGAGATAAATCAGAGAAATTCAAGATAAATATCGGATTAGCACAAAATAGATCGGATAAAGCGATTAAAAGACTCAAATGTTAGCGCCACTTTGAGCCTACAGCATAAAGGGGCGAGTGTCATCTTATTTTTATTTTGAGATCTCGAGAGTTTATCGGTCTTATTTGTTTTTACATTTTAGAAGTATATCTCTTAATTAGCTTGAACTCCTATAAATAAATGCATACTATACACGAGAATTGTAATACACAAAATACACCAACACATACATTCATTTTTTCTTCAATTTTATAGCTTTGTAATAAAATCTTCGTTTTTCTGAAGGTTTTTATGCAATTTAAGGGATAATGTAAGTTCTTGTATTTATTTGTTCTTAGTTTCTTGTAATTAAGCCCCCCAATTATTATTTATTGTTTGAGGTTGTTAATTCTTCAGATAGATGATGTAGATCTAGGATGACGTTAGGGATGTGGCGATACCTTGCGTGGGGTTCCATAACCTGTCTATATGTTTAGTTCCTATCCATGAATCATCTTGTTTAATTATCCTAAGTGACCTATAGATGACTTTGGTATGATCGATGAAAACGTGTTTTTATGTTCGGGATCTAATCTAATTGCTTTATGAGTCTCTAGTTCATCCGTTACGAGCCCACCTATTCGCTAAGATTTAGTTGTTCATCCGTCAAATCTAGCCACGTCTTTATGGTGTGATTGTCCACTTAGAATTTCTTATCTTAGTAGGTATGGCTATGGCTATGTTACTCGCTTAGTTTAATTAAAAGCGTATGATTAGGAAATACCAATATAAACTCTTAGGTCGGCTCATGAATTGATCTTCCGGGACTTTCAAATGAGATCTAGATAGGTTTATATTCGGGAATTGCATGCACATAGTTATACGTAAATCGTAGATTAACATGATACTATAACTTAGTGTTAATGGTTGGACGAGCTCGATGTGATCGCTTAGAAGTACGCCAACAATAGGAATGTTTCTGAGGTGAGGAATACGGTTAATATCGGCATCCTTAGTTTTGTAAGCGTGCAAGTCATATGAGATGGAGGCACTAAAAGCGAAGTCACGTGATGTAGCATAGTGATTTGGATGGCCTTACCGGAGCTAGATCTAGTTTGGAGGATGACTCCGTAGCCAATATAAAATAAATACAAATCGGATTAATAGTTAATAAGTCTAGCTTAATTATATAAATTATCTAGATCCAAACGATAAAGACTATAATTGGGGAGGTTAATTACGTTGTTTATGTGTTGTCGTGTCGTTCTTCTTTTACTTTTCTTGTCTTTTGTTGGTCGTAGACCGCCTTGGTGTCCTTGATATGAATAATTAATTGTTTATATATAAATGATCCACAATTGGTTCCCTGTGGGATCGACCTTGATTCGCTATAACTATACTACGATGGACCTAGTCCTCTTGCTAGTATTGGTTTATGGTGGTCAAGTATTTTATTATCACTTGATCTACGTCATCAGTCATGCAGGATTCTACAAGAGGTTCATAAAGGATTTTTCAAAGATAGCACAACCATTGTCTCGGTTGTTGCAACAAGAGGTGCGATTTGAGTTTGATGAAAAACAAGAGGTGCAATTTGAGTTTGATGAAAAATGCAAGAAGGCGTTTAATTACCTGAAGGATAAGCTCACCTCCAGCCCTATCATACAACCCCCAGATCGGACTTTACCATTCGAGATAATGTGTGATGCTAGCGACTATGCTGTGGGGGCAGTTCTTGGGCAAACGGTTGGAAATTTGAGCCATGTGATTTACTATGCGTCCAAGACGTTGAATTCAGCGACAATGCAACTATACCACCACGGAGAAAGAGCTCCTTACGGTAGTTTTTGCTTTTGAGAAATTTCGGTCTTACCTACTTGGTTTGAAAGTTATTGTGTTTACAGATCATGCGGCTCTCAAGTATCTTCTATCCAAGAAGGATTCGAAACCAAGGCTGATTAGGAGGATTCTTCTTCTACAAGAATTTGATTTTGAGGTAAAAGATCTCAAAGGGGATTGTCTTTATTCTCCTATTTGTTTTCTTTCCTTTTGGTTCTTAACCAAAAGGGATGCCTTTGGTTTCCTAAACCAAAAGGTATCTTCCAAAACCAAATTCGGCTTAGGCCTGGCCACTTTCCAAAATCAAAATTTTGGAAGTGGCCTAGGCCTAGGCCTTTTACAAATCAAATATTTGAAAAGGGCCTAGGCCTATTCCAAATCAAATATTTGAAAAGGCCAAATAATTTTGGTTTAGGCCTGGCCACTTTCCAAAATCAAAATTTTGGAAGTGGCCTTGGTCTAGGCCTTTTACAAATCAAATATTTGAAAAGGGCCCAGGCCTATTCCAAATCAAAATTTGGAAAGGCCAATATGCCATATGGTTTCCCAATGGCCCAAACTATTTGAACCATTGGTTGGCCATATGACATAACTAAACAAACAAATGAGATATCTATGCACAATAAATATCACAAAACGAAAAGGGTCGATCTCCCCGTTGGAAGATGACAGCCGACGAACGACAGCCCTAAAGCCGCTGAGGAGGGGGGCCGCCGCCAGTCGGCCCAGCCCCCCAATCGAATCCTTTTTTTTGTTTTAACGTCTCGTGATTTAAATCTTGCATCTATCGATTAATTACTACGCAATTAAATTATGCTTATTGCTTAAGCTCGAAGTCTGGCTTTGATACCACTGTTAGGAAATCACTAGTTTAACGCAGCGGAATTTAAAATTTGATTTCCTTTTACTATATCGTTCTTCGTTTAATGCAATAAACACGTTAAGTAGTTTGACGGTTATACCTCAATGATCTATACGATCGTCGCTTTGACCGTCAACGCAGAGTAGTACCGTGCCCAAGCCGTCCTTGGATTGCTATTGGAAAACTCCGGTTGCTAGACTGGCCTTTTTCCCCTCTCACAAACTCACTATAGGTTGCTCTCTATTTTACACAAAAATGAGCTCTTGCAATTGTGATGTACAAAAGAGCTTGACACCCACCTCTTATTTATAGTGAGATGTGGCGCCCCTATGGTGTGGAGAAGAAGAAAACATTTTCCCAATAAAATAAGGAAAATCTTCTAGATTGATTTGTCTCTTTTATTATAATTAATTTTGCCAATATCTTATATTGAATATAATTATCTTATTACCATAAATCTATTTTTCCAAAATCAATTCTTATATTAATATTATGGTAATCTTATTAATTAAATTGCACAATCCAAGTGTATCTTATACACTTATAAGTGGCGCCCCAAATGCCATTTAATTGGCTTCCGGAATATTCTTTAATTAATATAATTTGTATATAATTAATATCTTGTATTTTATTTATTCATAATAAATAAATACCACCATATTAATTTACCACTATAACCTTTATAGTCTAGAGATAAACTTTCCTTATTTGGTTATCAACTATAACCGCATTTTAATCCGACTCGATGTTCATATGTGTGTAACCCGATAGGCTTCCGAAAATGTTGGCCGTAGACACAAAGTGCAATTTACTAAAATGCCCTTCATACCTAACGATCACGGGATAGCGTCTAGCAACACACCGTGACCCCCAATCATCGGAAGAGTCAAAAGCAATGACTGCTACCTTTCATGTGAAGCAGTTACCATGTAACTTACAATCCTATCGCGGAAATAATATCCATACGATCGTATCTCGAGTGTCAATACATTAACGATCGTATCTTATAATCTGGATATCATGCTCTCTCAGAATAACACATTTACTCCCACTTTGCAAAGATTCTCGAGAGCTAGACATTCCTTATAAGAAGGCCATTTCGGATATTCGATCCCAATCATTGGATACGCGATTCCCGGACGACCAATCATGTATACTCCGCATGCTTCAATATCATACACAATCACTACCGTATGATCGCCCTGTGGCTAGGGGAAATCTTAATAGTGTCAAAGCATGACAATCCACACCGTGATGCCATGAAGACTCCGGTCAAAAGGATAATTACACAACCGCCACATAGTGTGACACTTAATGTAAATGGGTCAGTCTAACTTACGCATTCTCTAATACACGTCCACGTACAATCCAAGTGTCCCTACACTTCGATAGACGAGATCTATCCCTATCTTCTAAAAGATAGAAGACATCCAATACGTGCTAGTCTGATTATACTGTCAATGTCCCATTTGACAACACATAAGACTAGAGACATTTAAGTACCAAACTTGTTATAGTGATTAGAGATCTCATAAACCATAATCACTATCATGGTTTCTCTATCACAGATTGATACTAGGGACGTTACTATATATATACAACAAATAATATGAAGACAAACAATATATAATAACATAAGTGCTTTTATTAATCATAATAAAGTTATTACATGAACTAAATAGACTGTAAATGACCCGACCCGGTCGGATCCGGTCCAACCCGATTGGGTTTAGGACACCTTTCCAACAAGAATAAGGGTGTGGTGCTCTAAAAAACAATCATTGCTTGTCTTTACGGGCAAGTGGGAGATTGTTAGATATAGTGTGCCCGAAAGACAATTGTTGCTTGTCCTTACGGGCAAGTGGGAGATTGTTGGAAGTAGCACCCGAAAGACAATTTATGTAATTGTTTTTATAATTAATAAATGACAGATTTATTCTCATCTTATTATTTGCTTTGTACTTATAAGACACTACTGAAAACCCCAAGTCGTATCATATATAGCCATATAACTTAGTGTGTGTCACACGTGAGGATTAAGTTTATGGCGATACACTTGAGCTAGTAGTCCGTGGTGAACTTAATCAAAGTATGGGGTCTATTGATTAAACCACCATTAATGCGCCCAGAACACTTTACGGTGTGACCGTCTTATCCGGACCGTCGACATTGGTTGTCTAAGTGGGGCATTTATATATGGTGTAGTCATATAGGACTGGACCGATTTAATATGAATTTCTCATATAATTCCGTGATTTAGAAATCTTATTAACTCACAAGATGATCATATATGGATTAATCTTAATCCTGAAGTGATTACATACTCCTACTTGTTTTTGGATAGAGTTTAATGTGTTCGTTAAGGATCGCTAAGAGGCGCGGTCCGAATCACTTTCACGTTGGCACTATTCTGGAATGAGTGAGAAGTGTGTGTCTCACAGATATGGAATTGTCTTTCTACTTCCCGTGGGAAGGAATGAGTGAGAAGCGTGTGTCTCACAGATATGGAATCCATTCCTTCCCGCGGGAAGTAGAAAGACAATCCCTTATTTGTTAATCCTAGAAACTGATCGATCCGCGGAGTTCGTATTAGTTATGAACTAATTGATCACTAGTGGGTTAATGGTAAATAAGGATAAGATGTAGTGAAGAAGGTTTACGGAAATAATCCCGCTTCATTACGGATAGTCTATAGAGGGTTAGTTTATATGTAATGATTATATCAATGGACACTTATCGACTCGACTCGACGTTTTGAGAATAAGTTATATCTATAATCGATAGAGTTCAGTTACAGATTTATGGTGGCTTAATTCCGGAATTAATGAGTTGAGTAGAAATATTATGTTCGATGAATATTTTATTCAATTTGTTGTAGCTACTGGTTATAGGTCCATGGTCCCCGGGTTAGCTCCTAACACACGAGTGTTTTCTCGTTTTATAGAACCTCGAGAATAAATTAAATAGTTGGTCTATTTAATGAATATGCAAATATTATTTATTTGGTAAATAATATGTAAAATAGAAAAGACATTTTCTATTAAAATTTTGACTAAAGTGGCGCCACACACATAGTGGATAAATTAGAAAAAGAAATTTTTCTAGATTATGTCACAAGTGTAATTAATTAATTATCTATTTGTTGGATGATTAATGGAAAAATAAGAGATTAAATTTTTGGGAATTATCTCTTATTTTTGTGGCGAAAATTCTTTTCCTTATGGGGATAGGTAATTGTGGTGTGAAAATGATAACTCTCTTGGCTAGTTATTTTCATATATAAAGAGAGTTCCTCCAAGCACAAAATAGACTTACAATTGGCGCCACCACTTAAATAAAGAAGGAAGAAAAATTAGCTTCTTGCCTTAGTCATTAAGAGAAGAAAAACTAGGATTTTTCTTGTGCATATTCGAGGAGGTTCTGCGACGAGGAACGACGCCCACCAGTCGTCACTTGGAGATACGATCCGGAAGATCACGGCTTCTCCTTTTGGTTGACTATTTCTCATCTCTCTCCGGTTTAGGTAAATCAACTAACCTTCTTGTAGTTATTAATTATTTATGCGAATCGAATCGTGGTAAAATCGCATGCGAATTTATTCGTAGCTTCCGATGTGCATGATCGAGTGTCTCGATCGGTGCTGAGAATCAGATCTGACGATCCAATCATGGATCGGATCCGGATTCGGGTTTCTGTATATCCAGCAGAGAACATGTTAACGGAAAGAGGTGGTGGTAGAGATAACCGCAGTGATAGAGGTAATCATGGTGGCAGAGGTAACCGTGGTGGTAGAGATTTGGTTAAGAACACTTCTACAGAGCTGTTTTCTGTTTATTGCGGTCATTGTCACGGATGTGATCATCACTATTATAATTGCCCTAATTTATAGTAGAAAATAGGTAGTTTACGTGGGACATCACCTAAGGATGACCAGGTGAATGTTAATATCACAGAGAAGATTGTAGAGACCACCGTAGAGGTTGTTGACACTTGAGAGGAGAAGTTGAAAAGCGATGATTATGAGAGCATGGTAGAGGATATAAGCCGAATTTTATGGAGAAATTGGAGGAAAATAAGTCAGAACTCGCTGAGAAGGAGAAACATTCGGTTGTACTCAATACTTCACTATGATCCGGCTCCTGTCTTGCCGTAGGTTATCCCTGTTCGTGAGCCCGTTGTCATCCAGCCAGAGCACCACTTTGTGGATCCCATTGCAAAAATTATTGATGCATATTCTACTGCTTTTTGTTATTCTTATATTGCTGTTTCACAAGGAGTCATCCATGAGTCTACTCTGCTGAAGGAGCTCAATGATATTGCATGTATGGCGTATGACTCATCCCCAAAACATGCCGTTGAATTCGGTTTGTCTATCCGGCTCGTATTTGATCCAGGGGTTTGATTGGTGTCTTTTTGTGTTTCTTTGAGATTGACATGTGCTGATGCATTGTATGACGTCCTATTGATTCGAGGACGAATCATTTTCAACCGGGTGGGAATGATGTGATCGAAGATGAGACGTTCTGCCTTGGAGTCGATTTATTTTATCATCTATCCCACATTGTTTCTGTGGTAGATTTTAGTAGACTTTTATTATTATTTATTAAGATTATTTTTATTTTTTTATTCCTATTATTTATTTTTGTCCCACGTCGGTTAGGAGTTGTTTTATTTCTTTTATTCTAGCCTATAAAAAGGCTTTAGATGTATTCTTTGTAATCAGACAATTTTGATATAAATATATTATATTTGAAGCTTTTAAGCTTAGGTGAGTTTTCTCACGTTGGTGTTTGGTGGATTCCGACACCGGTGTTTGGTGGATTCCAAACGGGACTTATCGAGGTTGTGAGCGAACCTTAAGGGTGTCCAGTATCTAAGGTTTTGGGCTACGGGTTAGCCAAGGGTCGCGGTGCTCGTCGTATTGGTGCCATTAGTCAAATACTCGGGCATTTTCGGATCTGATTCGGTCACGGATCACATCAGTTGCAAACACGAGAGTTTTGAGGATTTAAATGTTTTGTTCATGGGTTACAACAAATTTTATTCACATTTTCTCATTCGGGAGAAGGAATATAAGTTGTGCATTGATCATCTGGGCGAAGAGAATTTGATTAGCAGTACGGTGGTTAAAGAATTGAAGTTGCCGACGGAAAGACATGATTATCCTCATTACTTTGTTGAGGGAATTAATAAATTTTGGGTTACAAGGCAAGCATGGATTCCTTTGTCGGTTGGAGGTCATCGATCTAAGATATTATGTGACATGGTTCCACTCAAGGGTGAACATTTGATATTGGCAAAGCCATGGTTACAATTGAACAAGGTACGTCATAATTCGTCTCGTGCATGGTATTCTTTTTACGTTTATGGCAAGGAGTATGTCCTTGAATCACGACCTTCTACATAAGAGTGTGATCTCAAGATTGAAGAGTCCAAAAATGTGGAAAATGACAAAGGGTTAGCAGCGGTTCGTAGGAACATTGAGAAGTTGATCCAAAAATATAATGCAGACAAGGAGGTTATGATGCAAAGGTGGCTGGAAGTTGACCTATTATGGGAAAAGTATGATGAGTCCACACAGGTGGTTGCAGTTAAAGTGGAAAAACAATTAGTTGCAGATAAAAACACAGACATCGTTAGTACTCGTGAGGAGGAGTTGAACAAGGAGGAAGGTGAGAGTGCGGTGGAGGTTCATGAGCCTGAATTTATGGATGAGAAAGTAGATATGTCGGAGGATTCTATTGTAGAGAAAGAACGCAAAGAGTTGATTGTGGTTGAGGCACAAGAAGATGCTATGATACTCAATTCTTGTTCCAGTTTTGTTGAATATTCTTTGCAGATACATGCTCATCAGCCTCATGAAGAGGACACCGGGCTGTTGGATACATCCAATGCAGCCCCTATAGCGCCTTTGGATTTTATTGACCCCATTCAAGTTAGTGGTAAACCGGAGCATTCTTTCATTGACCCATTTGTTGGACTTGTTGATTTCTATCCGCGTAAGAGTTGCTTTGACTATGTTGTTGCCACTCCAAGCTTCATCAACATTATCAAGCCGAGTGATTGTTCTTTTGTTCCATTGGTGCAGCTTGGCTCGTCATGTCAACGTTCAATTGATTTGAAGTCGTATATCAACTTTGTATTTGATCCCGGTATATCATTGCTGATCTTTGCGGGTTGTTCAAGATTGGTGCAAGATGCTGAATTGTACGACATCCTTTTGATTCGAGGACGAATCCTTTCCAACCGGGAGGGAATGATGTGATCCATCCCGAGGACTTGGGCTTGAAATAATGCGACCGTGGAGACAATTATTTGTGTTATTGGGCCTGAATAATTAGTTACTGGACTTGTTTGATTTTATTTTATATTGTTTTTACTAGTTTATTTAATAAAAATCTTTTGGGCCTAGTTGGTAGTAAGGCCCATGAAAAAAGGTGCATATATGTTAGTATATTAGGTTAAGTGTTTATTTTTAGTAAATAAATGTCATTTGGGCTTATTATAGTCAAGTTAGCCTTTTATTTTGTAGCTTATATAAAGACATTCTACTTGTAATTTTATGATACAACATTACCATTGAATTTTCAGTTGAAACTATTTCTTTAAGTCAAATCGGCTTAAATAATCACTTGCGAGTGAGTTTTCTCTTCGTCGTAGAGAAGACACCCCTTTAAGAACGAATCAGAGTGTTGAGCAAACGTTCTGCTAACCGATGTGGGACAAAAATAAATAATAGGAATAAAAAATAAAAATAATCCTAATAAATAATAATAAAATTCTACTAAAATCTGTCACAGAAACAATGTGGGATAGATGATAAAATAAATCGACTCCAAGGCAGAACGTCTCATCTTCGATCACATCAAAAAGTCATCTTTAGTGACTGTTGTCACTAAAGCTTTCCAGATCTTTAGTGATTGTTGTCACTATAGATGTGTTTCTTCAATGACAAAAAGTCATCTTTAGTGACTGTTGTTATTGAGGATATTATTCAGGCTAATTAGTAGCAGTATTTATTTCAAAATATTCTGTAATTATTGTTTTCTTATTCTCTAAGATATAGGTGGATATATATACACATTGTACTCAATCACAAAATCAATGAAAAACATTTGATTATTTCTGTCAATATGGTAGCAGAGCTATGTGTTGATCTCATCCGCACATCTCACCTTTCCCGTCCTACTCTCGAATAAACCCTAACCAAAAAAAAAAAAACCATCGGCAACAATGGCTGAAGATTCCTCAGCCACATCGGCCACCACCACTCCGGCCAAAAATTCTTCTTCTCTTCCCTCCTTTCATCCTTCTTCTCGCATCCACATTATCAAATTAAACCGTCAAAACTATCATCTTTGGCGGGCACAAATCTTACCCTATCTAAGAGGTCAAAGGGTATTTGGCTATGTCCATGGAACAATTAAACCTCCGGCCGCCACCATCACCAATGCTGCCGGCGTCAGTTCTCCTAATCCAGACTATGAAGCATGGGCTCAACAGGATAATTTGATTCTCAGTACCAACACCTCCTCCTTGTCAGAAGATGTTTTGATGCAAGTTTATCATGCCACCACATCGGCTGAGATTTGGTCGGCAATTGAAACATGTTTTGCCTCGCAATCCCGAGCAAAATTGATACAGATTCGTACACAGCTAACCTCTACTCGGAAAGGTACACTCACCGCAACTGAATATTATTGCACAATTAAGCGGCTGTCCGATGAGCTTGAAATGGCCGGCCACCCCCTTTCCACCGATGATGTTGTTGTATACCTTCTGGCCGGCCTAGGACATGAATATGAAGCTCTTGTTATAATGATCTCTGCCCGTGACTCTATATCTCTTGAAGAATCCTACTCGTTACTCCTTACCACTGAATCACGACTTCAGCAACATGCCCTGGTGCCGCCACCTGGATCGTCTTCTCCGGCACCCCCTGCTGCAAATTATACCACCGCTTCTCCTGGACAGCAATCGTCAAGAGGTCGTGGCTATGGACAGCCCGGCCAAAACAGAGGACGGGGGCGTTCCGGTTCCAATCACGGTTGGGGGTCCGGCCGCCACTCTCAGAACACCGGCCCTCCGGTCACTTGTCAGATTTGTTCTCGTCAGGGTCATGCCGCAACAGCTTGCTACTACCGTTATGATGACAACCCCCCACCACCCCGCCCTCCACCCCGACAAGCACCTTCCCCAGCTGCTTCGAATCAGGCCCCAGCTTACCCGCCTCAAGCATATCCGGCCCAGCCATACCCGCCTCAGTACCCGTCTCTCCCTCCCCCACATGAATGGGTTCCCGACACGGGCGCCACGCACCACATGACGAATAATTTTCAGAATTTAAATCTCCGTTCTGAGCCGTATGATGGTCCTGATCGCATTAACATCGGTGATGGTTCAGGTTTGCCTATCTCTCATATTGGTTCATCTACCTTTTCGTCCCCTAATTATTCCTATTTACTTAGTAATATACTTGTATCTCCTGCTCTTCGCACAAATTTACTTTCTATACAGCGGTTTGCTTCAGACAATAATGTGTATTTTGAATTTCACAACTCCTATTTTCTTGTGAAGGACTACTCGGGTCATATCCATCATAGAGGTTACCTGAAGGATGGGTTATATCATTTTTCCAGTCTGTTCAATCAACCCACTGCTCGTGCCCTCCTTTCCAGCCGTGACTCCACCACTCTCTGGCATCAACGACTCGCTCATTGTTCCCAACAAGCCCTTGCTCAAGTCCTACGTACTTTAAATATTTTTGTTTCTAATAAATCTCCGGCTCATGTTTGTGCTGCATGTCAGCTGGCCAAAAGTCATCGTCTTCCCCTTCCCGTTACCACTTTTACTTCTGCTGGTCCTTTAGATTTACTTTATTCAGACGTTTGGGGTCCTTGTGTTGAACCCTCGATTTATGGTTCACGTTATTACGTTAGCTTTGTGGATGATTTCTCCAAATTTATTTGGTTCTTTCCTATTCGTTTAAAATCCGATGTTGAGAATGTCTTCACTATTTTTCACACCTTTGTCGAACGTCAATTCAATCGTAAAATTAAAGCACTTCAAACTGATTGGGGTGGTGAGTTTCAGCGCCTCTCTCATCATCTCACCACTCTGGGCATTGAGCATCGTGTCTCCTGTCCCCACACACATGAACAAATGGGTGATGTCGAACGTCACCATCGCCACATCGTTGAAACCGGTCTCTCCCTTCTCGCCCAATCTAATCTTCCCCTCCCCTATTGGGAAGATGCCTTCACCTCTGCTGTCTATGTCATTAATCGCCTTCCCTCTCGTGTCTTACGTGATAAGTCCCCTTATGAAACCCTCTATCACCGTCTTCCTGATTATTCTTTTCTCAAAGTTTTTGGCTGCGCATGTTGGCCGTATCTCCGTCCATACAACCACCATAAAATGGACTTCCGATCCAAAAGTTGTATCTTCCTCGTGTATAGCCCGTCTCACCATGGCTACAAGTGCCTTGAACTCCAAAATGGAAAAATCGCTCGTCATGTTGTCTTTGACGAATCCACCTTTCCCTATTTCCGGGCTCCGCCCTTGCCCTCGGCCGACTCCCTTACGGTTCCTCTTCCTGCCCAACTGGTCCCTCCCTCTGTGGCACCTTCCCCTTTTTTACCTGCAGGATTGTCTGAAGCAACACCGCTGTCCCCATCTCCCCCTTCTCCAATGTCTGAGGTCTCCCCTTCCTCTCTGGCCAGCTCCCCCTCTAGTGCTGACTCTTCCCCTATGGCCCCTCCCCCGCCAACTCATACTATAGTAACCCGTGCTCAAACAAATTCGCTTAAGCCTAAATCTCTTCCACCGACTATGTCCGCTATCCTTTGCCCAAAGCTCTACTCACCTCTACCGCACCGTCTGAACCCACTTCCTATACCGAAGCCACCAAACATCGGGTCTGGCGAGATGCTATGCGTGATGAGATCAATGCGCTAGTTCATAATGACACTTGGGAACTCGTTCCCTATTCTCCTGGGATGAATGTAATTGGTAATAAGTGGGTATACCGGATTAAACAGCATGTAGATGGTCGTATTGAGCGTTATAAAGCTAGTCTTGTGGCCAAGGGCTATCATCAGACTGAAGGTGTCGATTTTCACGACACTTTCAGTCCGGTGGTCAAGCCCACTACCATTCGTCTTTTACTCTCATTAGCTACTACTAAATCATTGGACTCTTAAGCAGGTGGACATCCAGAATGCATTTCTTCATGGTTACTTAACTGACAGGGTTTTCATGCAGCAGCCGCAGGGATTCTCCCATCCTGAATATCCTGACTACGTGTGTCGTCTCAAGCGTAGTATTTATGGTTTAAAACAGGCTCCTCGGGCTTGGTATTCTCGATTTACTGCGGCCCTCATTGCCTACGGCTTTGTTGCATCAAAGGCTGACACCTCTCTTTACATTTATCGTCGGGGTACTCTTTCTGTTTATGTTTTGATCTATGTCGATGATGTCATTATCACAGGTTCCTCCTCCGCTGCTGTTGATCAGGTTATTCGGCAACTGGGTTCTCAGTTTCCGGTCAAGGACCTTGGCTCTCTTTCGTATTTTCTTGGCATTGAAGTCCTACACACTTCTGATGGGCTTCATCTTACGCAGCGTAAATATATTCTTCAGCTCCTTCAGCGTGCTGGCATGGATAAGGCAAAGCCGTGTGTCTCGCCTATGACTCCCAAATGCCGCCTGACTTGTGATGATGGTCCGGTCTTCTCTGATCCGTCTCTCTATCGGACTATTGTGGGAGGTCTGCAATACCTCCAATTTACCAGGCCTGATATTGCCTTTGTTTTTCATAAAGTAAGCAAGTTTATGCATGATCCTCGTGACTCTCATTGGACTGCCGTTAAGCGCATCCTTCGTTACCTCAAACACACCATCTCTGATGCCTTGTTCATCTCTTGCCACTCTACTTCCACTCTTCATGCGTACTCTGATGCAGACTGGGCTACCGATTCGGATGATCGCCGCTCTGTTGGCGCATACTATATCTTTCTGGGCTCTAACCTCATCAGTTGGCGCTCCAAGCAACAAATTACGGTTGCCAAGAGCAGTACATAAGCTGAATACAAGTCTCTCTCGAATGATGCCGCTGAATTACAATGGCTTACTCAATTACTCCGTGAAATGTGCATTTCTCTCTCCTCTCCTCCGGTTTTATGGTGCGACAACATTGGTGCTACGTACCTCGCTGCCAATCCTGTCTTCCATGCCCGCACCAAGCACATCGAATTGGATTTTCACCACGTCCGTGAACTTGTTGCCGCTAAACTCATCCGCGTTGCCTTTGTCTCATCTAAAGATCAACTCGCCGATGCATTGACAAAGCCGCTCAGCAATCCGCGCTTCTCCACTCTCAAGACCAATCTCCACGTGCTTCCTCTACCCGTGGGATTGCGGGGGCGTATTGAGGATATTATTCAGGCTAATTAGTGGCAGTATTTATTTCAAAATATTCTGTAATTATTGTTTTCTTATTCTCTAAGATATAGGTGGATATATATACACATTGTACTCAATCACAAAATCAATGAAAAACATTTGATTATTTCTGTCAATAGTTGTCAC